>JARHVA010008234.1:0-529750 GCA_037957365.1 Torreya grandis | reverse complement strand
ATAGTGTTTGATGTTTTGATCATGTAATATTTTGATGATAAAATTAATGAAGAAAGAAATGATTATGTGTTTTCATGTCCTTGAACAGTATTGGATTCTTATGAATGAAATAATGTCTTTGAAAGTCCCTTAAGTCCATGAATATGTTTATTTTTGTGTTAAGTTGTAGGTTTGGAAAAGACTATAGGTTACAGTTTGGTAGGGAGTAGTGGGGTGGCATCTTCAAGTTATTCAAATAAAGATTGCATTTCACATTGTTCTTTGGAGGTACTAACATCATAGTGATCCTCTTGTGATTAACTTATATTTCTAACACCTCTTATATCTCCCCAATCAAGTATCCAAACTCATTTTAATGTTCATCTAACACTAATAATTGATTCAATCCCCCAAAAAAACTTCATCTTTAGTATGACGTAGCTCCATATCATAAGCACCTTCAATGAAATTTGGGATTGAAACCAATTTTGTAGAATAGTTTTCCATTTTGGCTAAATCTTGCTAAGTAAAGTGAGTAGTTTTATATCAATTTTATATTCATTGTTGAATATAAAATTTAGATAAACTAACATGTAAGCTATACTTAATCTAAATGGTATACCTTAGTTTCACTATCTAATCATTTTGAGATCATAAAATCCTCACAAAACATGTCTCAATTTGATATAGTAGGTTGATGTGCTAGAACATCTAAATGATGTTGTGGTTGATAATACCTGAACATACTATTAGTTGAGTGAATATCCATAGCATTAGGATAATGGATTTCATTGTCAATAATGGTTCCTCTACTATAATATCTTGTATCACTTCTATAGAGTCATGAACATCCCCTTCAGGATCTAAATAATTTTCATTGATTCCAAATTGTTTAATTTTTACTAAACTCAAATACCTGGTAAGATTTCTCTATGTGGGATTAGAAGGCCCAAGATTTTCATCTTTGAACTAAGAGACATGGAGCCCTATTCAAGGCACACTTGGGTCTTTGAATATTCATGCAATTTGTAAAAAAAATAATGGATGCAATAATTAATATATATAAGTAAAAAAAAACTTAATTATACATCTATATTTTATTTCATTATAGCTTCATAAAATCCTAAAATTTCACCCTTTATTTTAAAAAAACACTCAATTGATTCAAAAACTATTCCAAACAAGAAATTTTTTATAGAACCAAATAATTAGGTCTCAGAAGAACCAAGCCTTCATGCATTCAAAACATACACACCATATTTGTGCATTCAAGATATACATACCATATTTTATGAACATACATATATAATCCAACCCATATGTTATAGGATCAAACAAGTTTGTAATTAATATAAAAATGTCATGGATCCAAAAATGCCTATAAACTATGTAATTACCACTTGTTTTTGCTTATTTTATATTTAAAAATTAAAAATAAGCCACATGATTAGAAAAAGATACTAAAACAAGTTAGGAAGCCACTTGAGGGAATTTAAAATCCATGATGACATATCTCATATGCTTATCAATAAGATTGTGAATATTTATATGACATGTACAAAGCTTGTGCACTGTCAATGGTAAAATTTAGATGGAGCCTAAAAAAATGTATGAGTGTTACATGAGCTATGGAAAGAATTATCAATATGATTAAAAATGTTTACATCTTACTTGGTCTATTTATATGTTCAGGACACACCTTACCTTCATTATCTACCATACCCCCTAGCATTTGAGATAGGTTTATTGATCATTAACATGTTGAAGTTTATATTCCTAACACAACACTTAACATGAAAAACTTAAAACATGTCAGCAAAAATTTGGATCATTTTATATTCCAATACTATACAAGTCTACAATCTTTGATCTTCACTCCCCAACCTAGAACTGACACAAGTTTTTGGATCTATAATCAACTAGGCTAACACCACCTCTATATCATGTGGAGATAAATCTCCCATCTATCTGAGTCACCTAGGAACCCTATCAATATTTAATCTAGTTTATATTACCTAGAACCTTGTGAAGATAAAATCCTACTCACCTAGACAACCACACATACCAAGCCACCAAATTCCTATACGTGGAAGCCATTGTAGCCTTTAAAATTATAATTCTTAACTTTCCAATCCATAGTTGTATGACATTAAACTCAACCTTCAAGGAATCACCATACTTTTCAAACATAATGAAGACATCAAAACATGATTGAGAATCCTATTCAAATTGGTTCGTTCTCCCACAATACTCATTTTTCCATTGAAACCCTAGGATAGGGTTCTTAACAGTCTGCATAATTTGGGAAGGGTAAGAGATAAATTCCAAGATTTATAAACACTTTCAAATAAATTTAAATTTTTTTTAGACTTATATGAATTAAATCCATTTTTTACAAGAATTGGAACCTCACTCCATTACCTCTGATCATGTGTTCTCTCCAAGGTTTTTTTGACTGTGTATATAGATACAGTGGTCTTCAGAACTGTGCAAAACTATGAGTAACTATTATGTTATAAGTCATTCAAATGACTTGTCAACAAATTTAATAATTTTCCAAGGTTTAAAAAGGCTTATCCTTCAATTTCATTCTATTTGAGGGTTTTGTATGCCCCTGTTCAAGGTTACCCTTGCTTTTCTATAGACTGTGTCTTAACACATAGTGGTCTGCATGATTGTGAACTATGTTTATGAACTCTACATAATTTCAAACACATAAATATATATAAACACATTAGATAATGTGAAATATGTTTATAACCAATATTCTTGAGTTTCCACTTAGTTTATAAGTTGTTCTTTCATAAGAAACACATACTTAGTCCTCCTTTTCACAAGAAGTAGAGTTGTATTATTAAAAGATTGAATATACTTTAATATAATGACCAAATATAGTGTTTAAAGACTCTTAAATAAATTTTATATCATGTTATTTATTATACACACATTCCACTCACCCACCAAATAGAATATTCTCAACATTCAAGACACAATTTGATTGCACACAGGGTATGCAAGACTAAGTCCTTAAGTCATCTTGAAAGATTATGAAACCAACTCAAAGTATTTGATTATAATATGATAAATATTTTAAATACCAATAGAAAATAAATGTTTACTTACCTAAAACATAAAAATCATCATAAACTAGTTATCACCCAACCTTCTTTCATTCTTTGACAATCAATTACATTGCCTTTGCATAAGAAATATAGCCTTTGTGTTCTTTGTTTATCCAAACAAGAATATTTTATCCATTAGTCAGTGTTTTAACATATTTCTCTTAGGATTAAACCCTAATAACATTTTTTACTCATTTAGATCTATCTACATCATTCCCATGTTGCACGAATACCCCTAACACCAAATTCTTTCTCACTGCCAACTACAATCATCTAAAGAGGTTTGTGAATAAGGTGAAGCACATATTGGGATAATTGTACATAGTGAAATTGTAAAATGAACTTCTTGGAAATTATAAAACATCCAATAACATGGAAATCATTATAAAGCCATTATATGGTGATCAAATAACATGAAAACACATATATACATGAATTTGAGTCAAAATATATTGGTAAACAACCATTTGACATAATTTTATGGGTCTTTTAACATTCACCTACACAAATTATAAACACATTCATTTTTTAAATCATAAACAACTTAAATACACAAGATGAATTAAGTAACTAGTGGTAGATTAACATCCATTTTATAGATTAAAATTTGAATAAGCATGTGTTTCAATTAATTTCCATCCAAAGTCATAAGAATACATCATGTAATACCAGACACATAAGTAATTTCACACAACTAATTATCATTGTTTATGTATGGAATACCACATCTATTGGGAGACATCCCATTTTCTTGTGCAAAAAATATATCAAACTCTACCTTCAAAATATGTAGTTATTGATCATATATGGTAACTATTCCTTTATGCTTTGATTGTATTGCCTACATAGTCTATACCCTTGGATCATAGAGTTATTTTATGTAGGCATGGTAAAATTGTAGATTGATAAAATTTATTTCATATTCCATCTTCTCATCCCTCAATGTGAGAAGTGCACGGTGCAACTTCTTGACCTCTCTAGTCTTGTCAACCAACACAATTTTCAACTTGATAACCTTTTCCCTTTCACCATCAATAAGATTAGTAAAAAAATATTTTTCCCTCTTGAGTTACTTCATTTTCTCAACCACTAGTGATATTTTCAAACCAAGACATTCTTTTGTGCCCATTACATTTTGCAATCTGATCCTTGTGATAAGTTCTTCCATGTCCTTGAGAAATTGGGAAGCCACATTCTCTTCTAGATTTAGGAATTCATCTTAAAAAAAACATGATACACATGAAACTCAATGATATCATTCAATATTTTTAGCATTGAAAATATAAAAAAAGCTAGACATAAATGAAGGCCCATGAGAATATTCAAAAGCTAAGAACATCTAATTTTTTTATATTACAAATAATTTCCTTACACAAATATTTTTTTAACTTAAATGAAAATAGTGAAATAATTATATTAGAGTATGAAATTTTTACCTATGGCATGGTCATTATGATGTCTTGGAATATTTCCCCATTCCTTATCACCCCTCCTCCCCTACCTCAAACCATGGGCCATAGACATCGATAATTGTTATTTCAATTTTTTGAATAGACAAACACATGATATGAGACAAATGAATGTTAGAGAGATAATAAATACATATAAATCTTATATTTTACTCCTTCCCACCATGGTTAATTTTATATAGACATAGAGACATGTAAACATGTGTACTTTGTCACCAAAATGTGAAAGAATGAAAGGAGAATAAGGTATACATGTGAAGACGCTAGATCACCAATTGAAAACATCGCATACCATACACATAAAAAATATATGATGAGTACATGGGGAAAACATTTCATAATTTAACCATGAATGACTATGCAATACATTGGTAAATGTAAATTAACCACCAAACCATTTCTTAAATCATACATAAACAAAAAACTACATATCCAACATAAACTAGAAATGAAACACTTATATTTAAATCTCCTATTCAAATAATATGTTTGACCACACATCATACATGTCATACATATTATGTCAAAATTTATGTATATAAATAATAGTGTCCAAGGTAGTAGCTATAAGGTAATATCAATGTTCATTCCATGGCTAATAGGCCTTTGGAAATGGACAAACAAGTGGAAGTGGTCAACCACATGAATTCACATATATGCATGTCACCTTGAACACTTACATTTGAAAATGTGTAGTTTAGAAATATATACAACATGAAAGAATAAAATACCAACATGAATAATAAACTTATCAATTTTGGTAAATAATAAGTAACTATCATACCTACTAAACATTGTCCATCGATGCTTATGACTGAACCAACTCATCTCCACCAAAAGCCTATATGCAATAACAATATATATCACTATAAAAATATGTAATGGTAGGTTTGAAAGAAAGGTAGGGGATTAAATAAGAGTGAATATAATATGTAGTCATTGTAATAATTATAATATCAATTTGTGAAGTAACCTGTCATGCACACTTTCATTTGTTATGCCCCCCTGTTACAAACATATCTACCATTCCACATATGCATTTCTCTTAAAGGAATGTGATCATCATCACTAGAATGGGATTGAGGGTCATCCATCTATAATTGGAATGGTGATTATTTTAGAAATATTAATGTTAATATTGAGTAAGTTGAATTAAACTTAACATTAACTTTGTCAAAACTAATGAACATAATGTATTTAACCTGAGGTCTATTGTTGCATGCAACTTGTTGTTGCTCCACCCCTTCTCTTTCTCATTCCATTTGTTGATGATATTACCTTCACTGAATGCAAGATTCCCTTCTCCATAACAAGTTTTCAATCAAATCATATGCACCCCTCTTGTTATTGATAGACTTCAAGGATGTTTCATTGAGATAACATAAGTCAGATACATCTCCCTATCTAGCCATGATCTTTCCAACCTATCTCTCTTATTGATGCTCTAATTTTTCAAGAGTTGGTTTATTTGCCTTTTTTTTATTTCTCTTCCTTTAGGCTTACATTTCCCACTTCCATCATACCTAGGGGGTCTCTTTAGAATGGTTTTCTGACCATAAATCTTATGATGGTGAGTGTTAATTCTATCTCATGACCAAAATGGATGGCCACCATCAGCTCTAAATGTGTTGCATGGCCTCAACAAGCAAAGGTGTACATTCTACCTCATAATGCCCCAATCCTTGATTATATACTCACCTGTATACCAGCATTCAACAAGGAATAGATGTGAGGTTAAAATAATAAATCAATAAAAAAAATATAATGTCATCAAACACAATAAATGTTAAAATTATAAAATAATAAACATAAGATAACATCATAAAAAATAATCAAATGTTTTTACAACATTTAGTTCCTCCTCCATTTGAGATTATAAATCATCTAAAATCCAATAACTATCATCATCATCAACAACATCCTCATTATTATTGTCATCGAGGTCATATGACTCTAGATCCTCTTGACACATAGGTGGACACATATATGTGAGTCCAACTCCAAACATATATAGAAAAAAAAATGGGGCTATGAGCATGAAAAATGAAAGAGAGAGTACAAAAAATACACACATTTATATGTATGAATTAATTATGCAAGTGACTATGAGCCATGTCCATGTGGTTTCATTCCACCTATTCTAACTAAAACACAAAATAAAAATAACATAGAAAAACACAGTGTGTCAAGAGTATTATAATCTTGATTATTGTAATAGGGAAGAAAGAAACATTATTTAACATGAGAAGAAATTAAACATTAAGGGAAGCCAAATATTCTCATACATCTCATAATAAATAGTCATTGGATGCTTTGGGGATACCCTCTTCACCTTTGGTCTGTTCCACCCCCTCCTCCTATAGTATTAAAAAAGATATAAAATACATAAATAGGGATGCATGGTTCATAATTATTGACCATGGTAAATGAAAGAGAGAGTAAAATAATTATGCACATTTGTAGTGATAAATTAATTATGCAAGTGACTATCCACCACATCCACATGGCTCTACTCCACCCCTTCCAACTAAAACAGAAAACAAAACAACATAAAAAAATGCATGGCATGTCAAAAGTATTCTAATTGTGATTTTTGTAAGAGGGAAGAAAGAAACATTATTTAACATGAGGAGTAATCAAACATTAATGGTAGCCAAAGGTTCCCATACATCTCTTGAGAAATAATCATTGGGTGCTTCAAGGATACCCTCTTCACCTTCGATCTACTCCACCCCCTCTTCCTATAGTATTAAAAAAGATATAACAAATAAAAAAAGGGATGAATGGTTCAAAAATATTGAGTATTTTACATATGCAACAAGAATATTAAATTAGGCATTAAAAATACATGGACCATCAATAAAATTACATGTGTTATCCCCTTATTTGCATCTTAATTTCTTAAAGATTCTATCTCACACTGGGATTGCACCCATGGTTATTTTTGGGTAGGGGATGGTTATCTGATAACAATGGGAATACCATCCCCAATTCTTGATTCTCCATATAGCTTCCTCATTTGATCTTCTAGGGGACAATGGGAATGTCTAAACTTATCACTTGCACATAATGAGGAATTTTGATCAATTTCTTTCTCCTAACATAATACATGTCACAACAGATTAACATTGACAAAAAAATAATACAACTCAAATTCACATTCTATTATAGTAACTGAAAATGCATACCATTTGTTTGATGTCAACATAAAGTTATTTGATGCAATCATCTAATACCCACTCATCCATATTAAATCTACAGTAGTTAACAATCATAATATTAATTTCCAATAAACAACAACTTGTATTCAAAAAAATTAAGAATATGCTTTACAACACTAACCCTTACTAATGAAATGCTTATAAAAATCACCCTAAAGATCACCATGAGAGTACAATGGTGTGTTGATGGCCAGGGTAATCCAACTAGTTGGTAATGTAACGTAGCAATCATAGAATAATTAGGGTAACCATTGTTCATGAAATTGACACCCTATATTGAAAGTATATATTATGATCTTCCAATAAGGAAATGTACATATGAGAAGGCATTACATATTTTGTAGATAGTGTAACATTCCAAAGTAGATATTGTCTTTTCAAATTATAGAAAATTAACATACCAATTCATTTTGAAATAATC
Source organism: Torreya grandis (assembly GCA_037957365.1). NCBI lineage: Eukaryota > Viridiplantae > Streptophyta > Pinopsida > Cupressales > Taxaceae > Torreya > Torreya grandis. The sequence goes on along the minus strand of JARHVA010008234.1, from coordinate 521,538 downwards.
TATATAATATGGCAATGCCTCATGTGGCAATTTAAGGACAAGTTAAATGAACCTTTGTTTGTAGTAGACGAGATAGAGAAAATGTAATGGATACATTGCATTTTGAAAAATTTAAAAGAACCAAAACATTCCTATTGTAAATTTCAAAGGTTAACAATAATTTTTTTGAAGCCTAGAATATCAAGTTCATGGAGATTGTATGTAAAAAATTTAATTTGTAGAGACATTGATGGCAATATTTAATAAGCTCACTGAAAATTATGAATGAAGAATTCAACAATAATAAGTATACATTACATAGTACAATGTGAGTACAACAAACATGGATTCACACACTCTTACTTTGTGGAAGTATACACAAACACATGAAATATGATAAGAACAACACTTTCAATATACTTAATAGCACACATACATGATTAACCCATCACAAAGAATAGAGTACATTTAGGCACTTGCAAGCATAAATACACAAGAAATGGTGAATAAAAACACATGAATTAAAAATAGAGCTTAAGATATTAAATCTTGGAAAATACTATAGAGGCTCTTATACACCCTACAATGGGAGTACAAAAAACATGGATTCACACACTCTTACTTTGTGGAAGTCTGCACAAACACATGAAATATGATAAGAGTAACACTTTCAATGTACTTAAAATAACACATACATGATGACCCCATCATCAAAAATAGAGTACATTTAGGCACTTACAAGCATAAATACACATGAAATGGTGAATAAAAACACGTGAATTAAAAATAGATCTCAAGATATTGAAGCTTTGAAAATACTAGAGAGGATCCTATACACCCTGTTATACCCTATTGAACAACTTTCTTCCTCTAAATTCATTGTGCATATGACCATGCATATGAGAGTTTTTCCTTATGTATAAAAATAACTTATTAATAGAGACAAAATCCTAGGTGAGCTTAACCTTATGTATAGTGGGCCTCTAGCAAGGAGAAATAGGGATCAAGAAATAGTAGGTATAGGTAAATTGAAGATAGATGTCCATTTAAAGGATTTAATACAATCTTCACTACTTTTACTTACATTTTCATCTAAATAATTTATCCAAAGGAGGCTTCTAAACACTAAAGCATTTTCCTTTTTTCCCCATACCTATTCTTTCTTTGTATATTTTGGATTTTTTCTATGTTAATAAGATATGGATTTCAATTTTTCACATTTATAAACAAATTTGGGATTTATTTCCTTGTTCAGTTTATTCAATGTCCATGTGCCCTTCTGTGATCACAAATATGAATGAATCTATCATAAATAAGTTAGGGATTCAATTTTATGTAGGGTCATATACACATTTTAATAAGGTAACATTGAGCTTTGCTTTCTTTTGTCCTTTAAAATGATCGTCTATTAAAGGATATTCTATGTTTGAATAATACAACTATGTTTCCTATGAAAAGGAGGACTGAGTATGTGTTTCTTATGAGAAGAACAACTTGTAAACAAAGTGGAAAATCAATAATATTGGTTATAAACATATTTACTATTCTCTAAGGTGTTTACATAGATTTAAGTATTTGAAGTTGTGTAGAGTTCATAAACAGAGTTCACAATCATACAGATCACTGTGTGTTAAGACACAATCTATAGAGAAGCAAGGGTAACCTTGAACAGGGGCATATGAAACCCTCAAATAGAATTAAATGAAATTATATGCTTGTGAAAACCATGGAAAATTATTAAAGTGGTTGACAAGCCATTTTAATGACTTAAAACATAATAGTTCTTTATAGTTGTGCATAATTTTGATGACAAGAGCCACGGTCATTTTATTTGGTGTACTTGTCTTGATACTTCTCTTTTGTGTCTATGATATTTTATGTAGGGTTATATGCATGTTTTATGCATCCCTAACTATAAATATCCCACAAATATGCAATGAATGACTCTATCAAATTGATAAAAACTTATAGATTTTACTTCGATGTTTGAATAATGTAAAACATAAGATTAAACATTGACTCCTCCACCCTTGTTTTGATTACCTCCACTTGATCTATCTCCATCCACTTTGGATTCAATAATGAGTGAATGGTGAAAGACATTTTTTTGGACTTTAGGTTTGGAATTACCTAGTTAATAGTAGGGATATAGGAGATTAAGGTAATGCTAAGATGATATGATTACTAGGGTGTTAGGGCATGATAATCCAACATTGCCTAGGAATGATTCACATGCCATAGTGGGTTCATGCCATGTGCCACGTTTAGTGACACCTATGTAGTCATGTTTTTTGGTTGGTGTGATGGTGATTATCTATTGGTGGTGATAGTGGTGGTGACTGATACAGGGATGGTTGTTTGGTGGTCAAAACAAAGGTGAATGTTACCATCAAATTTAACTATGGTTACTCATAAACTGATGAAGACTGATGGAAACTAGCCCCTCGATGACCCATGATGACTAGTACACACTGGGGGTTAGCATGTGCTAGTTAAGGTCTACCCTAATATACATTTAAATACTAAAAACAACTATAGACCATCAATGTTAAGGTTGGAATTAAACATGAGGTTGGACCTTATGGGGACATTATCGATCACTAGATTTACTTCAATCTTTTGTTACACACTAATCCCTACAATTCCTCTCAATTTAATATCAAATCATAGGCTATTTCCATAATTAGATCCTACTATGATTGAACGAATGACATGAAAAATGTATCATCTTAAAAACCATAACCTTCCTAACATAAAAAATTTTCATTTACAAGTTGTAAGAGTTTGTAAAATAGTAGGAATTTAAGAAATGCATACATGGCCTACTCAAATAGTCTTCAAATAAATCTCTATCTTAGTCTTTAAATAAATATATGCCTTGCATGAGGATAAAAAAACAACCACATGTTTAATACTTATCATTAGTCACTTTGTTAAATCATTCACATTGATAAAACTCTTATTAATCAAAAAATAATAATTTTATAAAAATGGTTACCCTACTCCCATAAATAAAAAAATTGGTTAGTTTATATGTATGTCCCAAACTTCCACATAGTAAAAAAATATGGTTTAAAAATAAACTCTAAGCAATGTATCATAACTTACAAAATTTATAAGGTTACATCTATATATATATATATATATATATATATATATATATATATATATATATATATATATATATATATATATATATATATATATATATATATATATATATATCATTCACATCGATAAAACTCTTATTAATCAAAAAATAATAATTTTATAAAAATGGTTACCCTACTCCCATAAATAAAAAAATTGGTTGGTTTATATGTATGTCCCAAAATTCCACATAGTAAAAAAATATGGTTTAAAAATAAACTCTAAGCAATGTATCATAACTTACAAAATTTATAAGGTTACATCAATATATATATATATATATATATATATATATATATATATATATATATAACAATGTGTACATCATTGAGCACAAACTACAAGCCCAAAAGGTGGTGGAGATGAATTATCCTTAGGATGCTGGGAACTCCAAGTAGAAATATTAATAGAAAGGGATTGACTCTATTAAAAATATAATTGATGTTTATATGTTATCATCTTGTAAAAAAAATAATGTATTTATCCCGAAATGGTGACTTCAAACCAACTGATTTTTGGTTATTTTGTGAGGATGCGACAATGAAAGTAGTATTCTTATCCTCTCCTTAGATTTTGGATTATTTATTAACAATATTGTTACCGATATAGGGGTTCTCCTACTAGATTGATCCTTATGTTTCATACTTGACGGAGTTTACACATTAAATGTTGGAGGATGAATATGATCACAATTCTCTACTTCTGATGCATAGTGTGAAATAGTGCAATAACATCACAAGCCCTGAGGGTCATTGATAGGAAGCATTGGCCTGTCAGAGACCAAAATGCATTTATGAATGGGTGAGTGGTCAAAAATTGAACCAATAATGTGGATACATTTTCTATAGTAGAAAGCAATTATTTATCCGGCTACGTTAAATATCATTAATATATTTTTTAAAACTTTAATGTGTATTTAAGGATGCAAAGGTTTGTTTGATGTGTTATTAAACTAAAATAATGGTGACATTAATAGTGTATTGAAAAAATATAATCTATATATGAGATCTTCATCTATAAGAGCAAGTTTCATATTGCATTGAGAGCAAATTTGATTGAGGATTTTGAATTGATGAAATTTCTATATCCATTTTACGTTTTTAGAGAAGGAATTTCTTGGATAATTATGTGGACAAGTTATGATTGGGTTTAAAATCAATTAAATGTAGGATTTTTCCTTTGATAATACAAATATTTGACTATGTTTTCATTTTTTTATAATATAATATTATGTTGTTTGAAGGCATGGAATCATTAGCTTCTAGTAAATAGAGATTTCTTAGTTATTTTTGCTTGCTTGAAATTAAATGGATTTAGGTTTGGATAAGACATATTAGGATCATGTTATTTACAATTATCCAAATTGTAGGTTTAAAAAGTAACATGACTACTTTTTCCCAAAAAATTATATAGGTTTTTAAGGTCGTGATTTCATTTTTGTCAAAAACCTTATTTTATAGTGTTGAGATTAAGTTTAATAAAAGATTTTGAAATGAAAAAAATTATATATTTGTTTTATTAATTTTAAAAAGGAATTTCATGGTAAATTTCATGCACAAAATTTAATCAAGATTAACATCAAAGCAGTGTAGAATTTATAGTCTAAATAAACAAATAATTTCTTTTTCATTATTTTAATAGTATTATGTTGTTTGACAACATGGAATATTTGGCTTATTGTAAGCATAACTATGTTATTGAATTTTTATGTTTAATTAAATTAAACAACTCTATATTCATATAATATCTATTAGGATCACATTATTTACAATTACCGAGCTTGTAAGTTTAACAAAGTAATAGGAAGTGTGGGTTGTTTGTGATTCTCTATGCCTACCCAATATATTTATTCTTCTCAAAAAGTTATGTACATGTTTGTAGGGTCTTTATTTATTTATTTTCAAATCCCTATTTTATCATGCTCATGCATAATTTCATTGGGTTATTATTAATATGGGAAGGCTTCTCAATTTAGTCTTAAGCATATTGGAGACAAAACTCATACAATGACCTTTGCATTCTTTGTTTTAAAGAATTAGACAATACATTTCTTAGAATTTCATTTCATCTTATCAAATCATTTTGTATAGGTTTTTAGGGTCATAATTTCATTTCTACCAAAACCATGTCTTATCATTCTCAAGATCCCTACATTTGGGATATCTCCAAACTATCCCCAATTTATACTTAGGCAGAGAAGGCTTCTCAGTTTAATTTTAAGGATATGGGGGATAAATTTATTTATTTTTTGGATAACTACATTATGTTAGTGTAATTATTAGTATTACATTATTTTAAAGTAAACATTGATTAGTTAATCTATGGTTAGGTAGTTGGGTAGACAATTATGGTATCGTTATGTCTTAACTAATTTTGTATTGTATATATACACTTCTCTATCAATTAATAAAATATCAAATCATTCATCTTCTTTAATCTAGTATCAAAGCAATGTTTGGTTGATTGACTTTGCTGCTAACTGTTGTCACTTGGATTTACACCCTTTGAGGAGATGTATCAGATCTCCTCATCCAAGTGGCACAATTGAAACACCTTAAAGCTATGGGTAGCTTAAGAATGAGGTGAATCTCTAGATAGGGCTATCTCCCTTGATGTAACACTTGTAGTCTACTACTACACCTATGCCTGTGAGGGAAAAGGGAGAGAAAACTAAAAATAAACTATCCTAAAGGAGGTGATACACCAAATTAGGTTATGACTACCAACTAGTTGCATGCTACACATGAGACCAAGAGGCTAACTAAACATACACTTCTCCAATTTGAATCTTCTCACATGAATGTTTCATTATGAAGTTTTGATGAATGTTTAGGCTAGGAGAACTAGACAAAAGGCCTAAAATGGCACTTTTTGAATAGAATAACTCACTCAACCTTTACACATAATAAAAAACTTCACATGACCTATAAGAAGAATATTTCAAGCTACAAATAGGTGAGAGAATGAAACAACATGCTAAGGAAACAAGAGTCATCACTAAGAAAGATCAATCATCCAAGTGGAAAAAAATATGAATAGTCATGGAATAATTAAAAATTAGTAGTCTTTATTGATCCATGGTATGAAAATGAGTAGGGATTTGCCATACTAAGGTGAAGAAAATTTTACAAAGGCCAAAATGGCTAGTTTTTATAGAACTTGAGAGAGAGAGTAGAAGAAAGAAGTCCAAAGGTCATAAATACACTTATAAAGCTAAGAAAATTAGTTACATGTGTATGAATAGTGAATATGAGATTGATCATGCAAATTGAGGAAGCATAAGTGTCACCCCAAGCCACGAAACTTTTGAAATGTGGCGTAGGAGTTCTCATCTTGCATAAAGAAACTACCTTCATGATTTAGCCCTATTTGAACATCCTAAAATTTTATAGGGATAGGTTTGATGATTGTATTGAGAAATATGGATTTTATACATGCTTTTCCATTCATTGGTTGCATTCCTAGTCATCTGGAAACTTCTGGAAGTGAGCCATCACTGCCTATAATAAAAAAAATCCTCTTTCCCACACTTTGTACACTTGGATTCCAAAAATGAATTATTTTTATATAAAAATTCATACAAAGGAGTGGATGACACTCAAAAATACCCTCTATGGCACACCTTAAAATTACTTCCAGTTGAAGTTTTCACACTTCTCACCACCTTATTCACTATGCCAGTTCTGATTAGATAAGATGAGAGATTTTTTTGGAAAATTTAAGGTTTTTTCCAAGGAATTAAATTTAAATGGGGAGTTATATTAATTATTAATATTCCTTTCAAAGTTTATTTCATATCTTTAAACCTCCTATAACCTACACAATACACAAAATAGTCAAAATAACACAATTATGTACCCTATCTATATAGATTTTGTATAACTCATCCTAATGGTAGGGAGACTAACTAAGTATTATACAACATCAAATAATTATTATGGGAAAAATATTCCATTTGGGTGCACTAACTAATCCATTTTCTCAAACTAGTCACTATTAAGGGTTTAGCAAGGGTTTAGGCCTATATTACCCTCTTAAGATTTGTTCATGCAGATTATACATTAGAATTACCAAAAATAATTCACTATATCATATTTCAAGACCTTAATTAACTTCACCAAGATCCTTATATTCCCATGCACATCCTTCAAGGATATGTGAACTTCCAAACTTGCTCTATCAAGCTTGATTCTCCACTTTGCATAGGTTTAATGTTGTCCTTGAGTCAAAAATGGCCTTCTTTGTGTTTTGTATGAATACCAAGAGATTTTAAATTTCTAAATTAATCCTAAAAAAATGTTCCAATTATTTATAAGGTTCACTAAGAGCTATAAGTGAAAGTGACCTACCATTTGGCTTTTAGGCCTAAACCCTACCTACTAGGCCTGACTGAAACTTTAGCCACCTAGAACACCTTATTTAATTTAACCATAATTTTATTGTTTCCTCATGTTTTTATATATATTATACAACTTTCCACACTTATTTTCCAATTCCATACAATTTTTGGTCCATTTATCGCCCTTTCTCAGAAATGCAGGGTTTTTGTTCTTAGGGAAGTATGCTCTATCAGAGACAAAACAAATGGTACTTACCCTATTTAATTAGATAAATAAAATATTTTATGGGTTTATAAAATTTATGGAGGCACTTTACACAAAAAATTGACCTTTGATTAGGTCATTTGTCCCCTAAACTCTTCCAAAATCAAAATAGAATATGGGTAAAGACTATGTGTAGGGTTGGTCTTGTGAACTATGTATTACTTGATTGGGGGTCCTTATTCATATATTTTCATTATATTTATGTATCATTAGGTATAAATTTACATTTACAAAGTTCATATCATGCTTTTTAACCATTTATAAAACTCCTCAAGTCATACCCTTGAATTGGTTGCTTAAGGTGTAGACTGTGTTTCCTGCATTCCTTCTTCAACAGTGAATCTTGTAGGTCATCATGCATGTTTGAGAGTTGAGTATAGTTTTTAAATAGTTAAAAATGTTTTATTGAACATATAATATCATATCCATACCAATCTATCTCATGTTCATATCTTGATATGGTTCCAACTATTTTGCTCTAGCTTACTGTCACCTCTCAGTCAACTATAATTGATTGTGTAGGGCCTTGTAGGTGACCTTCATATTTGAACCTATGTGAAAATATCCATGGGAGCCATATGAGGTATTTTTTTATATATCTTCTATCAACGAAAATTTGTATATGCATGCTCAATCTTTTAATATGGATGATGTGGAAGATGGCTTGTAGTTGTAGGTGAATAATTTGGGAATTAAGTACACTTGTAGGTGTATATGGGAAACAAAACATCACTTATCATCTAATTATGATGATATTTTAGATCATAAATGTAAATTTCACCATTTTTAACCATTCACATATGTTTTCATGATATATATTTTCAACATTAGGTGAAGAGGCTCTTTTAGGATCAAACCTATAGATAATACTTCCTAGATTTAGTGCATAAAAGCACAACTTTGGGCCTCCAAAAAATCAATATCCATTAATCATCTACCACAAAAAATTTGTGAATTCCTTATAATATATTAATTATTCAATAAAATCACATTATTATTCATCAATATATTTGGTAACCATTTTATATGTTATCAACCAAAAGGCGAGGTTCTCTATTTTCCTATTTTAGGGAAAATGGTACCTGAACAAGTATTTTCACATTTGGAGATGATCTCCCATCTTGTCTATCCAATTAACACTAAAAAAATGTGTGTTGTGTTATATTTAACACCTTATGACTCTAATAAATTTTCTAACCTATCCAAATTCCTCCATCAATAATCCTTAGTTTTTTGCCAACACCACCTATAGGTGGATATTTTAATTTACAGGCAGACAATATGAATATCCTTCAAAAAATTTATGATGTATGATCATTTGATCACTATTATTCCATTATATTATATTAAAATTCATGTTTATCACTATTTAAATCTTGAAATAGGTATCAAAACCTTTAATCCAATGTGATATTCTCTTCCAAGCACCTATAGCTGCACATTAATGGTAGACTATGTGGAAGTTTTGCATATGAATGCCATGGTTTTTTATTTAACATTTAAAAGTTAATAAAACTAAATAATGTTGTTATAATATATATAATATATTTTTAAAATTCAATTTATCCTTTATAATGTGGTTAGAGCTCAACGATCATGGTTGACTATGTATGACAATCATAGAGTAGACTAAGTGTATGGTGTCTTAAGGCTGCACCCATATAAAATTATTTGGAGAATGAGATTTAAATATGAGGGGTTAATAATAAATTAAAATTATGGTAATGAAGATGTAAAAAACTTATGGATCCATGATTAAAGCATCAAGATCCTAAAAATGGTGAAAAAACTACCTATAACACAGAATGGTGCATTCACTTGCGACTGAAGTTACTTTTCCCACCAAAACATCATGAAACATGAAACCAAGCATGAAAATTATATAAGGATATATTAAAAATAATTTGGATTCAACATCAAAAATTGGATTATACAGACTTCTACAAACCAAAACAAAACCTATAGGGTACACAGATTAACAATCAATAAAATATAGTCCACTTTTTAGGGATGTTTCATAAAGCATAGATGACCAATAATTGAATTATTATTATTTAAATGGATTTATATAAGTTTATTTTCACCTCAAAAATATGTTTTAACTAAAACTTACTCAACTATTTGTACCAAATACAAACTTGTTGACTGGTTTTGTGTGTCTAAAAGGGTGAAAAAGGAGCATAATGGTTTTATCTCAATTTTAACACTTTTAGAGTACTTAAAGCATGTAAATGGATTTAAAGAAGCTAAAGAGTCATCTCATGACCTTATCACATGTGTTACACTCCCTTGTGGGCTGTACAAGTGCCAAACTCTTCCCTTTTCAAATGAAAATACTCATTCTTCTGAAGAACCTATCATTTTTCAGTGAGTAATAGTTAATAAAGACTTTTTAGGACACATGGTATGTGAAATAACTTTTTGGAACCTTAAAATTTCCAAATTAGGTTGTATAACTCATTTAATGCTCTATTAATGACCTTCAAAATGACTCAAAATGATATATTGACTAATTAGATTAAGACTAAGGCTAAGATGACATTAAATTATATCAAATAGATTATAATACACTCTATTAAATAATATTAGACACCTAAAAACACCTAAAAATCAATTTTTTACCTATAAGGGTCCCAACTTAACCTATAGGGTCAAATTTCATCAACACTAACAAGCATGTGACTAGATGCAATGAGATCTTTGATTCATTGACTAATCAACCCACAAGATATCAGGTTTAGATATTAGATGATAAGGAGTATGTTGTATAATAAATTTGGACTATCACCATTCCTCTCAAGATGATAATCTATACTCTCACAAAGGTATTATATTTCTCTAGCTTGATAATAAATCTCTTTTCTATAAGTCAGCTCTTGAATCATAATAATAAGGTGGATTTATTTTTTAAGAATGACACTAAATATTGTATCATTTCTTGATAATGTAAGGAAATTGATATATCTTTTCTAAAGGACCATTTATTCACACTAGATATAGTTTCATCTAATACAATTACTCTCTCTACCTCTATGATAGAATCTATTACCCTTTGACATTATCAATATGGGCTCCTTTCCATTACCTCCCTATACCAACTTAGATCTAAGGAAATGGTACATGTATTCCTCATATTTCCCTATATGCCCTAGATGCATTACATGAAAACAAGATATGGTTTCATTAAATTTGAGTTCCTATCATCCAAAGATCATCTAGATGTGGTGCATATCAATCTATGCAGCCCCTACTTGCTACTTTTCAAGGATTTAAGTACTTATAATTGTTTGTTAATGATTTATATTTTAATACATGAGTGTTATTTATTAAGAAGAAAAGTGAAGCCTTTACTCATTTTAAAGTCTTTCACCAGCTTGTTATGACATAATCAAGAAGGCCTCTTCATCTCCTCTTCTTAGATCAAGGGGGGAATTCACATCAAAGGAGTTATCAACATTCCCTAAAGTAACACAACATCAAAAAACACTTTACTAATCCCTATTCATAATTATATAATGGAATTATAGAGTGATGTAATGGTTCTACCATGGATATGGATCATTGCATGCTTTGCACTATGAAGTTGAAAGTGCCATTCTAGGCAAAATCAATCTAGATAACTTTTTATCTTCTTAGCAAGGCACCTAAAAATATATTTCAAGATAATACACCAAAAAAAGGTATGGATTGGTCATAAACCTTTGGTTCTCCCAACTAAGGGTATTTGGTTGTACACCATATATGCATGTCTAAGTTAAACAGAGGAAGAAGATCAAATCAAAGACACTACAATGCATCTTATTAGGGTACAATACTATTGCAAAAGCATATCATCTCATGGATCCTAAAACACATAAGATTTAAAAAAGTTGAGATGTGGTTTGTAATGAGTCATCATTTGAATCATTGACACATAAAGAGGATTAAAAAATAACCACATCTGATAAGTTGATTCCATAGATGGATGATGAGCACAATGAATCTTGTCAACATGAAGATGGTCTACAAGGAGAATTATTCATTGATATTGGAAACTTGGAAGATAATTATTCATCAAATTTGTAATAACATCAATGTCTAAAATTGGTAGAAATCACCATCAGGGACTCACACCTAAACTCTATTCTAGATACTTCATCAAGAGTTCAAATAAGAAGACTAGTGAGAAATGAGATTAAAATCACATTAATGGTTGTTGACAACACCAAACCAAAGATAGCTCAAGAGGAATTATCTAAGATTTAGTGAATTAAATTCATGGATGTTGAATATGATTCCCTGATAAAAGTAAGATGTGGGAACTTGTTGATTTTCCTATAAGAAATAAACTCATTGGCTTCAAGTGTATTTTTAAATCAAAATACAAGGCAAATGGATCTATCAAAAAATAAAAAACATGACTTAATGCAAAGGGGTATGCTCAACAGGAAGGTATTGATTATGAGGAGACCTATATAACCACTATGAATATCAAAACCATCAAAGTTATTTGTGCATTGACAACATAAAAAGTATAAAAGCTTTAGTAGATGGATGCCAAAAGCGATTTCCTAAATGGTGATCTCAAGGAAGAGTGTACATGACCAAACTAGAAGGATTTATTAATGAATAACATATACAAAAGGTATATTGTCTAATCAAGTCACTTTATGGACTTAAACAAGCACCAAGGGCATGATACATTTAGATAGATGATTATCTACTGCAACATGGATTCACTCATAGCCCCTTAGATTCAAATTTGTATATCAATAAGGTAGGCACATAGATTATCATTTTTTTATATGTGTATGTATTTTGATCACAAGAATCTTAGATGATCTTTATTTAAGAAGAGAAGAATGACTTGAAGACATACTTCGACATGATAGACTTTAGGCTACTTAATTGCTATCTTGGCTTAGAGAAATGGAAAAAAAAGAATCACATTTTATTCACATAAATGAAATATGAAAATACACTACTTGAGAAATATGGGATGATAAATTGTAAACCATTATCAACTCTAATGGAGAAAAGTTTGAAACTATCCTAATTTTAGGATTCACCTTAAGTAAATGGAACTTGCTACAGATAACTTATTTGAAGTCTCATTTACTTGGCATATACCATACCATATATATGTTTTTTTGTCATCTGTCTTTCAAGATTCATTTAGGATCCAAAGAAGTGTCATTGGGTTATAAAAAATCAATTTTTAAGATATGTTTGAGGTACAAGAGATTATGGTCTAGAATACAAGAAGAACTCACATTTCTTCTTGTAGGGTTATATAGACTCAGACTAAATAGGATCTTTTGACGTAAGAAATCAACTATATGATATATCTTTCATCTTAGATCTGAATCAATTTCATGGAATAGTAAGAATAAATTTTTAATTTTTGTCTCATCCATGAGGAGATATGTGTGAAGCAATTTAGATATGCCACATTCTATCTGACATGGAAATTACTAAAGATTAGCCACCAATCCTTTTCTACAAAAATCAAGGTGTGTTGAAGCTTTTAAAGAATATAGTGTTTCATAAAAGAACCAAAAAAATTGAGGTCTAGTGCCATTATATTAAAAAACAATTCTTGAACCACCACATTTGGCTCCAGTACTACCTAAAAATTTACAGATAGCATATATATTCACCAAGTCACTTGGCAAAGTGAAATTTGATCTATTTCAGGTTTAAATTTTAAAAAATAATGTAATAAAGGGGGAAATTTTAACATAATTATTAGTATTACATTATTTCAAAGTAAACACCATTTATTTAATTTATGGTTAGCTAGTTGGGTAGATAGTTATAGTTGAGGACAATTATGTCATAACCAATTTTGTATTTTATATATGCACTGCTTTATCAATGAATAAAATATCAAATCATTTACCTTCTTCACATTCAAGTTGTTTATGTTTTTATGTGTCTACCCAATATATACTTGATGTAAAACAATTATTTCTTCTTCTCAAAAATTTTGGAATAGTTTTATAATTTCATGATTTTATTTCTACAGAAGTCATATCTTATAAATTTCATGTTCGATGGCATTTTAATAATATATGTAAATTGTCACTAGGTTCTTCTTAGGTAGATAAGGATTCTCAATTTAATTTTAAGCATTTTAGGGAACATAGTTTATACATTGGCCTTTGCATTCAATGAAGTAATGTTTTTCAATTTTTTATGTGCTCATAAGGACATCATTGTGTGGCAAGGCCTTTGATTGTAGTTGATGCTTGATTCAAAAGTGATTTGTTTCCTATTATATAGTATAATATACTATTATTATATTTTAATAATATTATATTAATATTAGTATATAGTTATATAATATTAATGTTTAATAATATTAATATTATTCACATAATAATAATATATAAAAATAAATTTTATCTTCAAACTCACAGGAAATCAAATATTATTATTAAACCATATATTATCATTTATGGTTTTATATTTTAGATCTCTATCAATGAAAACATTAGCTCCAATGAATACTACAAAGGGAAATAAAAGTAATTTAAAATTGAAAACTATTTCACAATCTCTGTCTGGATCTATGCATTATGTGTAACCCTAAATTAGATGTGGATCCTACTTCATTAGATAAGGTTGAAAATATATAAATGACAATGCACAAGGGTGATAATTAGATCTATAGTAGGTCAATTAAATGCTAAACTTAGATATAACATATGTTTGATTTATTAAACTGAGATAGGCTAAAAATAGAAAGTACAACTATGCTAGATATGGAAATGATAAATAAACAATGTACTTAGTTGGTTTTGATGTTAACATAGTTCTAGATGTAGAACAAGAAGGAAACAAATTAGAAGAGGACTTTGGAATAGTTTCCAAATTATGGATTGAGTGCCTTTAGAGCCATAAACACTAGTGTCAGACTTAGATGTTACCATTGATGCTACTGTCTAAATGGGATGCAAGTGTCCTTTAAAAAATATGTACTATAAAAGGATGCAACCACCTAGATGCTTCTAGGTTTTCCTTCACCTTCACTCCAATGCATTCAGATCTAGGTCGTGGAATGTCACTCATAAAATGATAAAAATCTAGTTATTCATATTCATGGTGACCTTGGAAAAAATGGGTTAGTGTGTGTATAGTGTGGAGCTAACCCTAAAGACCCCTATATTAATGGGTGTTTTCTACATATCTACTACTCTAAAGATGGCCTCAAACTAATGTGGTTCTCCCCTAATGTGTTGGCTTGTAACTTCACAAATTAGGATCTTGGGTTTCTCCTTTAGTACTCCATACTTGTAGATGTGTAGTCCCTATGATTGATATGAAAATATTAATAAATAGGGAAATTTTACTCAATTGAATGATCTTTGAATACTAGGTGATGAATCAATGAGGAGTGATTATGAATATATACCACTCATATAAAATAATTATCACATTATATCACTTATGTTGACCATTAAGATATATCTCATTTATAAATTAGATGACTTTAGGGCACTAAACACTTGCATTAGGGTAGGACACTAACATTAACATAGGGGTTTTATGACTGATGCTTGTGTCATAGTAGTTAGAAAAAATGTACAGGCTCTAGACTTGTATGGGCATAATATATAAGGCTTGTGTCATCAAAATAAGACTATTCAAACCAACAAATAGGCCAAGGGGCACAAGATAGGGTGGATGTGAGACCTACAAAAGTGGAAAAGGTCCATAACTAGGAATAACAACCAAGATATGCATTTTCCAAGTGTACAAGACTGAGGTGATATATAATTCATAAATATCATCTACATTTATCCCCCCTTTAATCTAGTAATGAAATTACTAGTTTAAATGAGAATAAATACATACCTGAGTGTGTATAACACACCTTGCCTTTGTGTGATCCCAACTTGAGTGATTTATTGGTGACTAACTGATAACTAATAGCATATTACAATATATAATTAGTGCACATAATATATAATTGAAATAATTGAAAAGATTGAAATTGAAAGAGCAAGGTTTAGGAGTCCATCTATGTATTGATGCAACCACCTTGCCTACTAGTTTGTTGACTTGAAAATATGTATCATTGTAAATCTTTGAAACCGAGATTAGGAAAAATATATATAAATATGAAAAGTTCCTATATAAATATGGATAGAGAGAGATTGGAAGGAACATTCGCCCAAACCTTAGAGAAAAAAGGTGAGTTGCCACCCAATAATTGAGATTAGCTCAATCGTGGAACCCAATCATATTTATAACTTAGTGAACATGAGTGAACAAAGTCAACCCATACCATATATTTGGTGAGTTTGGATGATGTAATCAAGTCCAACCTATAAATTTTCCAAGATTTAGTGATTTAATCACATCAACCATACTAAAAGTAAACCAATTACTATGGTAACTTAGATCAATACAATCTGTAACAGTCTAACCTAGTGGATGTTAATAGTCCATAGAAGATTTTTTGAAATCTAAAAATGATTTAAATTTTATAATAATAGGCACACATTACATAACATGTGCACTTTAGAGATGTCTCATGCTGAAACTATGTATAATAATGGTACCAATGCATATAATTCTGCCATAAATATGTATTTGAATCATATGACTATGTGCTTTGGCTAATTTTAAATTTTATACAAGTGTGGGTAACATGATACCATAACATTCCCCCACTATATATGGATAAATATGAAATCTAAAATAAATGCCAATGTGGATTACATGTTTCCAAAACATGCCCCCATTAAATTTTGGTGTGTTGAATACTTAATAAGTGTGGAGAACATGCTTCCAAAGCATACTCCCACTAAATCTGAAAGCTATGTCAAATGTGGAAAACAATCCTCTATGACATTCCCCCATTAATATTACCCCCTTGAGGTGAGGAATATATGAAATGGTAGTTACCTCACCTCAAAAGGAGAAGACAAATGAATAATCTATGAATGGAACCATGTAACATCTAGAATAACATGCCTAGGTAAATGTATCATTGAAACATATATAACAATGTGATGAAATGAAGGAATAATATGAATGATAAATATCATGGAAACATATATAAAACAATATTATAGGCTCAAAAAACAAACAAGAACACACATAAGATCATTCACAATCATGTCAACATACAATGGTCTTAAGAGACCTCAAATAAGGGGCATGTTCAAATGCTGCACAATCAAAGGGACATGACTCAGTCAAATGTCACAAAATCAAGAATGACATGTTTAAATGTCTATGAAATAAGAAATGGCATATAAAAATTTCAAATAAATAAAGCGAAGGCACAATAGCCACAAAAAAAAGAGCATATTCAAATTCTTGAAAAAACATTACAATAGTAACACAATACACATAAGTAAGTGCATAAAATAAATCATAATCAACCAACATAAGCATAACATAGTAGCCCATATATCAAATGTGTTATCAAAAAATGTCAAGTACATAGTATATCAAGTACCTGTGAAATATATAATCTTGGATAAATGCATATGTAATTACATCTAAGCTCAACCATGATAATGAAATATGATCATCAAATAATATAACCTATGAGTATCAAGATAAAAAAATTGGATTCCTCTAATGTCCACATGACACGAGTAGAGGAAAATCCCAACATCTAAAATAGAAATATATCATGTATTTATATATCACTGTATCAAACTCAAATAAAAGAATGATAAACATGTATATGTAGAAGTAATTGATATTCCATCCATCAACATGGAACTAACACATAGATTCCATGGATCCAATAGAACATGTAGGTGCCTAAAATATTTTTCAATGTTTTTTATTTTTTTGGTATTTTTAGAATGTGTGAAGCTTTTCAACCTTAATTTGGATCTTTGACATTATCTGCATTGTGATTGGATAAGTAAAAAAGGTACATAACATGTTCATCCTCATGCTTTACATGTGTAGTATAATAACTACTTCTATCATTCAAAATATGTATTAATTTGCCTTCATGAGAAAAATAAATACCTTCTAACTTGGAACAATTTTATATAACCAAAATCTTCCTAATGTAAATGAGTGTAAGGAAGCATGGGTTAAGAACCATATTTTTTTAAGGACAACACAGGGCCCAGAAGCAATATGAATAACAAATAAATGTAATGAATCTTTTTATTGCCCCTTATCACATAGATATTTATCATGGTACCTAAGTTGTGAATAATGCCTTTCACTATAATAGTTTTCTGATTTTGTGTCATCAAGGTGGTTCTGCCAAAATTAATCACCACTCATTAATAAAATAATTTTTAAATCTTGGTGACATGAACTCTTTTTGTGTTATTTCCACTTGGGATTCTTGAAAAAGACATGGACCTTATATTAGCCACATGTCTTTTTATCAAGGTGAAAGGGGAGATTTTTTTGAACTAGGGTCCTTAAACCCTAGGAGTAGTAAAAAAAAGGGGGAACCAAAGGTCTACCAAATACCATAAGAAATACAAGGACAAAATAGGGATTGAAACAGACAAAACACAACCCAGATACAATTGAAGACAACAAAAAGACAATAGAAGAAGAAACCAGATCCTAATCTATGTTTAGATTACTCGAGACATCCTCCCATTAAATTTTCATCTTTTTAAGATTAGAATCAATTTGGAACAACAAATTTTCTTTGTCTATGTATTTTTGGTACCCACTACATTGGACCTATTTTCCTTTTCCTTTGCCAATGGTCTTTGAGTTGAATAACTCTCCTAGGTGAGCTCTGAGGTTCTCAACAATTTGAATTCCCTCTTTCATGACAATCTTGCTACAATTTACTAGGAAACTGATATTATTTTTAATATTCTCATTCTCATTCTCCAACATATCCACACTAAATTAGAGACTCTACATCTATTGATTATCATCTTTGGTGGCATTGATTGGTTTCAATTTGTCATTCTCCTTATGGAAAAACTTAACCTTCCCTTTAAGGTTAGTTAGTTCTATCAGGAACCAATGCATGATGTAATCTTCAAGGTCTAATTCTTCAACTATATTTTCAACATTTTTATTACCTTTCAAATAACTAACTAATTTTTTTAACTTATCTTTAAGTTGTTGCTCATTATAAGAAAGTTTACCTTTATCCTTAGATTCATCTCTAGTCTTTCTTTTTCTAGATTTAGGGTGCTTAGGCTGAGAAGACTTATGAGTTTCACCCAGATCCTCTTGTTGATAATCATCTTTGGGATTTTCCCTATCATCTTTAGCTAAAATGGAATCATCCATAGTATGACCTATTTTACCCTTCTTTCTTGGGATGTCGACTGGGACATTGGGAGTCTTGGCCACATTCATTACAATTTTTTTGATATCTTTTTGTGTCTTATTGGGTTTAACCTCTGTAACTTTAGGATATTTTATATTTATACTCTTGGAATAATTAACCTCTATATTCCTTTGAGTATTGTCAGGGTATTTGATATAAACCTTATTAATATTCCTAATGTCTACTAGTTTATCCTCAATAGTTTTCTTTTGAGGTTGAGAGATATCCAGATTGAGCTAATTCATTCCCTTGAAGTACTTATGAATTATAAAAATCACCCCTTCATGTTTGGTAATAGGTTATTTTCCATTTTTTTACTCAAGATGGAGACTTCAAGTGATTGAAGGATGTATAAAGGGAGGCTCAAAGGGGCAACATGCCTAAAATAATTCAAGAAAATGAAGAGGGACCATCTAACAATGTTAAACCTACCTTTAAGTGTGACATATTGCATCAAATGAAATTTAACCTCTCCAAATGGCATGCGTAATGATTCATAGTCAAATCCTTTATATAGAGTTTCCAAAGTTTCCCCTTCCTCTAAAAATATCTCCTCTCTTTTATAGTCTTTAGTAGATTTGAATGTTCTTGTTTCCTCTATTACCAAACATGTTACATAAGAAATTGGCTCCTCCATGATTTCCAATGTGACCCCATTAGTGTCAATAGTTTTATCTTCCCAAGCATTATAAAAAAGAGTCAACATATATCTATCATGACCCTCTATTTTTTCCATGAACCTTGAAAATCCCCCAACTTGTAAGGCCTCCCAAATTCTCTCATTCTTCTTGAATTCTTGCATAAATTTGGTTTCAATCCTATTTGGTAACCCCATTGTGATCACAACTACTCCTAAATAGGGGAGAATAACTCTTTCCTAGATCTAATAAGTTGTATCACCAAAAAACCCTAGGGTTGTCTTTTTTTCTACCTTTAGTTTTAGAAAATAAGACTAAAAGAAGATAAGTTAAATATATAAGCTTCTCAAGAACCCCAAAATAGGATAACCAAATAAGTATAATGAAAATACTATAATTAAGACTAATGTCTCAATAAATCTTCCCACTAAACTTGAGGGAGTCCTCCATTTCCTCATATGTTATTCTCATTTGATAATAGATTGCCCCCATGTTAAGTAACATTTACAAACCAATCATATAAAAATTAGCAATACCATATTTTGTTCATAATGCTCATTATGTAATTTATCTCCTTCCTTTGTGTGTGGGATAAAACTTTTTTATTTGGAGGGAGGTATGTTAAGATCTTTTGGATGATTAATTATTAAGGGAATCTATCTATGCACATTATTATGTAAATGGGTAAATGACTAATATTTTTTATGCAATTCTCTTTCCTTTAATGGAGAAAGAATCACTCTACTAAAAATAAATTACAATTCCAAATCTAAGGGTCTAAATGCTAGCTTATATGGTGTACTTTTGAATTGAATAGTATAATCTTGAAGGGATTCACCTTCAAATTACTTGAAATTGTGAAAATGTGCTAATATAAGTTTTGGCACCATGTGGATATTTAAATCCATAAAGAAAACATCTTTTAATTGTGAAAACGTGGTTAAGGAACTGTTTGGTAGGATATATAACTCGTTTTGAGCCTCATAAAAAATTGCTCATGTGGAATGCTTTTAGAGATAATTTTTCATCTTTTCCCCATTGACCAAAATAATGTACATAGTTAATCATGTGGTCAAATGGATATTTGTGACTCTAAAAGATAGGTAAATCTAGTAGCTCAAAATCCTATGGATAAGGATATTCAAGTATATATTATGCAATAGGTTAATTGTTAAATGAAGCCACATTTACATTAGTATTATGGAAATCCATTTGCATTTGAAGTATAGAAACCTAATTTGGAAGATCCCCAATAATGGTCATAATAAGAAATAAGTATTTCATGGGAAAAATCCACCACCTTTTTTTATTCTAGGCATATGATTATTAACATCCTCATGGATAAAAACTACAAGTTATGATCTCTAAATTTAGGATATTTTGGTAGTGGTATTGGATCTTTAAATTTTGGTGATTTTAGTATATCATTCAAATATCTTGGATCATTGGAAGCATTTGTTTCATTCATTTTTGGGAAGGATATAATGATTGGATCTTAGGGAATCTTTGGTAAAGACACATTTTTTGGTATACTTGTGACTTTTGGTGTAAATGCATTGTTTGGAAGATAAAGACCATTTAAGTTAGATGCCTTGGTTGATATTAGTAATAGTTCCATATTTGGAACACTAAGATACCTTTGAACTTTAAGTTTGTAATGATTTCTTATTCTTGATGGCTTAACATTACTTTGTAAAGAGGCCATGATCTCTTGGTTAGCCTTTCAAAAAATATCAATATCTATGAAGGTATGAAAAAGTCATCACTTTTGACCAGGGATATTGTTTGTAAATGTTGGAACATGATGGATTTTGATTAATGAGATTGAAGTAACATCCCCTTTATAATTAGTGTAGATAATATAAATCCACACGCATGTTTCCAAATGTTGTATCCCCTTAGACAAATTTAGGGACCCATCGGGACAATTTACCCTTACCTAAACCCATTTTTAGTTAGTTTGACCCAAGTAGATTGAACCTAGCCCTTTTTACCCATTTTGACCTTTTAACCTTGACCATTGATGATCAGGATAACCACTGATGGTCAGCCTAACCATCGATGATCAGGTTCCACCAACTGGAACTTAATATTTAATCACCATGCAAACTACCACCTTAGATTTTATAAATATAAGACATCTAAATCCTTTCATGAGGCATTGAATGGATGAATTATATTTATATCACCTAGTTATAATCCCATGTTAGCCACTTGCCCTTGCCTATAAGAAGAGGAGAGATGTAAGGGAAAATGGATCTATAAGTATTATCAAGAGCTCTAGTATCTATAATATCTTTTGCAAGTAAATCATTATCAAGCACTTCAACAATCTAGAAAGCCCAACTTGCCATCACCACTCTAAGCACTATCACTTTATTAGAGTTATGATCAATTTCTATATCAAGCAATCTACCTCAACTATTTATCTAATCCACTGTCCTATGCTTTATTATTTACAGGTCTTCCTCTCAAGCCAAAGAGGAGATTTTTAAAATCTTCTAATTCAACACATGCACTTTTATCAAGTATTTCTACCAAAACCAATATTTTCAATTTTACTACCTTCTTCTAATTAATAGTAAAATTTGAGTGAAACATTATGGCATGCTCAGTGGGACCTATAGTCTTTACTCACATTTTATTTACATTTGTATGCTCTTATCTCTATCTATGCTCATAATTGAAACTAAAATTTCTTTTGGGCTTAAAATCAATCGCATATATTACTTGATTTTAATAATATCTCACTTTGAATTAAAGTACAATAATCTTATCATAGCACCACTTTTGTTGAATACACTATCAAAACCACTTTCATCAATCAAACATCAAAACAATTTGAGACAAGGCCCAACTGGGATTTCATCACCTAATGGTCACCTTACCCATTCCTGACAATCCTACTTGGAGGTCATTACCAAGAGGAAAACCAACTCAGCTTTCTGGTTGATTGCAAACTCTAGATATCAATATATATTGGCTAAGCACCTAACACCCTTATCACTATGGGACTATGAAGTGAGGGGGTAGGCCCCAATACCAAGCCATGTATTGATTCTAATACATATTATTTTGAATACCTAAAATAGTTTGAAACCAACCATAGACTACTTCTATACTACCTGATCTAGAAGCCAAATTCTATCACACATTCTCATAAACTAAGGCATAATCCTAAAGTGAGATTAAAATTAACCTCTAGGCTTGACTTAATTCATAGTGTGTGTCTTTATTACCTTTATAATTTTCTTTTCTTCTTTTTATTTGACCAGTGAGATTGTTCTTATTTTCTCTCCCCTTTCCGTATATGGTTCTCACTTGTCAGTAGAGAAGAGACCTAGTAGAACAAAACCCATAACCTAAATCAACATCTTTTACCTCTTCATCTATAGATTACATATTCAAGGTATAAGATTAACCTCATCCATGGGGAATCCTTACTTTCCCTTGGGTATTTCCCAAAGGAGACATGGGTTTTAACACCTTTTTAGACAACAATCTAGTGGGCCTTCATCACTATCTTAGCACTTCTTCTCACCATATCCTAATTTCAACTCCATCTCAATATCATCCGTATGGCATGACATCCCACCTTGTGAAGGGTATCCATATTCTTACCATCACCACCCAACCTTTGACCACCTAGGCATCTTTATTCCTAACACCTTTGAGTTATGATTGATAACCAACTTATCCAACCAACCATTTCCCTCACACCTTCCACCCTTACTAATGATTCATCTACCTTGTGAAAAACCCAACCATTAACTCATCATGTCCCACTTATTTTTGAATTACCCACCACCAGCATCTCCATCCTCTCCTTTGTTAAACCTATCCCATCAATTAATACCTCCTTACCAAGCTTAGGGGTATCTATCCCTTCTACCTAACCACCCGTTATCATGAAGGTCACTATCTCCCCTCTTGTCACCAACCCAACTACCAAACACTCCCAAGCCACATGGACTTCTCAGTAGTTACCCATTGCACCCAAGTCAAGATACATCCCTAAACCATAAGGGTATATAACTACTACCCAATCACCATCATCCACATACCCTACCCAACCTCTAACATCCACATTTAGATATGTGGTAGCCTTCCCACTACCAAATAATTACCAATATGTTTCCCAATAGCAACCATAATATCATCCTTACAATATTTTTGGTGCACCACCTCAAACTATCCTAATGAAAATTCTCATGGACAAAATGACCAACCTTGATTCATCCATTTTAGGATTTCATAACATCTTATCCTATGATCATATTTGTAACTAACCTATTCATCCTTTTATTTCTATTATACCTTACCCTCCTCAATGGGAGCTTTCAAAATTTACCAAATTTCAAAGCAAGGAGGACCCCCAACACCACCTTAGGGATTTTAGACATGCATGCTACATGATTGCTTATGATGATTCCCTTCTCCTGCAGACCTTTCCCATGTCTTTATCTAGTCCAGCACTTGACTGATATAGTGACCTTACCAAACATTCCATCTTTTCTTTCACCCAACTAACACATCTTCTTGGATCACTTTTCCATTAACATTTACAAGAAGGTCTCTATCACAGACCTCTATTCTATTAGACAATTCAATAATGAGTCCATTTCCTATTTTGTCACCCTTTGGATAAGCTTGATTAATTAGCTTTCATTTTCCTTGTCTCAACCTAAACTTATACAAATTTTTTCTCGAGCTTACACTAAACATATATCTTCTACATTGCATGTCCAAAGATTTATGACTTTTGATGATTCTTTTACCATGGCACATAAGCTATAAAACTAGCGCATAGATGAGGGTAAATTGAAGTTACAAAACAAGAACTCTCCCTTTAAGACCAATGAGACCTCTTCCTCCAAACTAGGAAACCAAGCCAAACCAAAACTAAGACCAGGGGAACTATGAATGTCATCATCATTAAAATCACCCATCTACCCAATGTCAACCAATAAAATCCTCCCATTACCTCCAATATAAATGCAAGAAACCCAAACTGAAACAACCAAAAACAATTCACTCCACTTGGAGAATCTTACACCCCAGTTATGGAAAAGCTACTAAAAGATAACTTAATACATCTTCCACCTAGAAAACCTCCCCAGTAGTTTGATTCTTCTCATAAAACACCTACTTGGTACAATGAGAATGATCTCTATGATTTTCATTGGGTAATTAGACATGACATTAGTTGATGTAATACTTTCAAGAATATTATTCAGAGTCTTATTGACAAAGGGGAACTCATGTTGGATAATCCCAATTCCCCTCAAAATCAATATCTTGACATCTTTAGGAAACCTTTTCCAAACCATGCCCCTATCAAAACCAAGGATGCATAGATTGAGTGCTCTCATGATTCCCACATGGTCAACATGGTTCATAATACACCTACTCATGAGGACTCGATCAACCAATCTACCCATTCCTCCCCTACTTCACTTACTAAGGTCATGGAGTCACCTTACCCTCCTTTAAATAGCCAAACCAAAGAATTTCCTTTCTCCCTAGCTACCCTCATAGAATTTTTTGAATCATCACATACTACATCAACTAGTACATTTATGGAAATCAACATTACTGATTCACCACCTCTACTAAATGCCCACTAAACCACTATTCCTATGGATATTGTCCCTAAAGAAGGAGAATTCTTACCCAGACCTCTTATGGATGAGCCATTTATCTCAACCTTGATTACCTCACCTCAAGAGATCAACCAACCTACCAAGTGTACCATACAACCTACAAGTCTATCTATTGCATCCTCTACCCATGGATTAGGACTAGTACACAAACCTTTTTCCACATTAGTACAAAAATTGGAATTCACCTTAAAACCAAACATGGATCAAGCCACTTTCTAGAAAAAATTCGAGCTTCCTTCCATCAAAAAACTTGAACTATCTAACACACCTCTAACCAACTAATCCATCATCTCTCCACCACCTCTTAAACCAATCTAAATCTCCAATAACCCCTTAGCTTCTCAGTCAACCAAAAAAGCCACCACCTCACCAAAAATACCTTTCAAAACTCTTGGTGCCTTCCCTACTCAGAGTTTGGTTCACCCATCTTTGAAAGTAAACTTAAATTCACCAAGCCTATACCCAAGTCTTCACCCACACCAACCAAGAGGATGAAATCATTGAAAGGACACATGACTAAGCCTCTACCTCCCTTTACCTTGCCCTTTATCTTAGGGCATCACACTTCTACTTTACTTAAAAGGAAAATCCCTTTTAACATATGTCACCCACTACTATTGATTACATCGACACATTTATTATCTAATGTACCAGTCCTTCCTAGATCACAACCATTTAGACCCCCAAATTTAGCCACCTCAACTACCAACATACCTAGGCCATGAGCATCCACTTGAACCACATTACCCAAGCCATCTCTCACCCAACCTATTACTGCCCGCACACCCATCTTACCAACCAAAACCATGAGCCCAAAACCTTCCTTACCTCTATCAGAATCTTATATAACCATTATTCAAAGGTTAGTATAGACCTCCTTCCTCACATTACCTCCCATTAAAACCTTTGATCCTTTTGTTTTGAAGCTAATTTGGTATAATGACTATCAAATCAACTATTATCATAAGACACTTGGGCTTGACACAAAGAATTACAAAGCTCTCCTAGCTATTATCCACCAACTTTATGATAAGGATGATCTTTTGCTAGATGACCTTTCATATATTCCTCCACCATTATACCTAACAACCAGCCATTGACACATTCTTACTCCCCCACTCTCACCTCAAAGTGATAGAGAATCTACCCAACCCCCCATCACACCTTACCCCTCTATCCATACCATTAATGTGGTCACACAATCAACAAAAAAGGATAAAGGGACATCCAAAGTGTCCATTCCATAGACATACCCATCACTAACCCTAAACCAAACCTGATCCTAACATCCACGCTTGTAGCTAAGGCCAAAGTTACTATCTTAGGCACATTAAAGGTTAACCCCTCTAAATCCATTTGGAGGGTCATCCTTAAACAACTCCACCAAACCCATAATAAAATGAGCCTCTATGAGCTCATTTACACCTCACCCCATCAAAGTCAGACCAAGGGATTCCCAACCCATAGAGGCCTTTGTTGGTGCTCTCTAACTCTCCACCCTTGTTACCTTCAAGGAATCAAAGATACCTTCCATCCACCCTAAATACCCAGATCCCACTCTTTTTAATACAACCCACATCAACCAAACCCACATCAAACAAGTTATGATCAATGGGGGAACTATTATCAACATTTTCTCTTTTGATGACTATAAGCAACTTAAGTTGTTAGATAATGTCATGTCCAAAAATTCAACCATCCTTTGATCTTTTAATGACACTATGACCACTACCTTGGGAGCTATCATCCTACACATTTGGCTAGGACCTCTCACACTCCTTAAACTCTTTTATGTATTTGAAGGTGAATTTTAGTAAAATTTTTTACTTGGGAGACCTTGGATTTTTTCCATGGGATGTGTACCTTCTACCCTCCATCATTGCATCAAGTTTGAACACAAAGGTTAAGTTATTACCATAAAATCTAACCCTGGCCCTTTTTCAACATGTAATATGGCATACCAACCTAATGATGTTATTCTACCTCTATCTAAAATACTACAAACAACCACCATCAAGCCTTCACCCATGGAATCCAAAGCCATTGCTTCTTATCCTTCTATTGAGGCCTCTACTAGCTTATCTATCCCCATGAAATAGATACTTGTCATTGATCCTTTGGAACCTACCTTTTAATGCCTCATTCTTGCATAATACCATCTCCTCAACCTTGATTCCTTCCTTACTCCCTAATAAGATGGGAAACTCAACCACCAATTGAGTTATAACCCTAATATTAGAGCCATTACCTACTTGGGGCCTTCAAGCTATCAAACTCACTTTATCTATGGGGGAATTGATAAGCCACTTAACACTACCATCACTCCCTCTTCACCTCGACCATTTACCTCCACCTTCTCTTATTCTAACAACCCCAACTTCACTAATCTATACCTTCACATGTGTGCTTGGAAGGGATTCAGTTTACAATGATATGAACATGGTCCACACATATTGACCTCAATTGAGACCCAAAAACCTCATGAAAATCATGGCCTCAGCTTCATTTTACCCAATAAGAAGAAGTCCAAAAAAATTACCTCTACCATTATCAAAAAAGACACCCATTCCTCAAAAAAAAACCCTCTACCTGTGGGTGAGGATGAGGACATCATCCCACCCAAATGTTTTTTATCAACATGATTACCCTTGGCCCCCTAACTTATCAAAAGGTAGGGGAATCCATATCCATCCCTTTAACACATCTTAAACTCATGGGAGATGACTCTCTTATGATTAACATTATTCAATGTCAAGATGATGATGTTATTTTCACCTACCTTGGTGCATTAGATTCCTCCATCCACAATTTTTACCTTCAAAAACCTCAACCATGTTGAATGAATCTACCATGGACATTGACATAGGCACACTAGATAACACACATATCATCAAACTTGGCCAAACTCTCACCTCTAAGGAACTATAGGACTTCTCTACCTTCCTCTAAGACCATAATATTGCATTCACCTGGTCATATGCTGATATGCCTAGTATTAACCCAACCATTACCACCCATAACATTATACAAAATAATGACACCAAACCTATCAAATAGAAAATTTGTTGAATTCACCCTTGCATATCCCTCCTTGGCAAAGAAGAGCTTCAATACCTCATTTTTGTCAATTTTATGTAACCCATTTATTATCCCCAATGGGTTTCAAACATCATACCTATCACTAAAGACATAATGTGACTATGTATCTGTCTGGACTTTTGTGACCTCAATCTCACCTACCCAAAGGATGAATTTTTGCTACCTTCTATTAACTAAATTGTTCATCTTACAGTAGACCATGAGATGTTGTCACTCATGGATGCATTCTCAAGTTATAATCAGATTTTGATTTCCCCTAAAGATCAACACAAAACTAACTTTATCACCCCATGGGGGACTTTTTGTTATAGAGTCATGCCCTTCAGTCTTAAGAATGTTGGCACTACCTACCAATATGCCATGACCTATATTTTTCATGACCTTATCCATATAATCATCAAAGACTATATGGATGACCATCTTGGAAAGTCCAAGATGTGTAAAGACCATTTAGCTGATCTCAATATTATCTTTGAATGACTTATCCATTATCACATCTACCTCAATCCCAAGAAATGTATTTTTGGGGTCTTGTCATGCCAACTTCTTAGCTTCATCATTTCCCTTAGGAGGGATCAAAGTTAATCAAAACAAAATCAAAACCATTCTTGAGATGCTACCTCTTACCAATCTTAAACAACTCTATAGCTTACAAGGGAAACTTCAATCCATTTATCACTTCATCTCCTAACTCTTCGATCAGTGTCAGCCCTTCCACCACCTCTTAAAAAAGGATGTCTCTTTTAAGTGGAATATATATTATCAAAAGGCCTTTGATACACTCAAATAATACCTACCATCTCCACTTGTCCTTATGCCTCTTAAGGATGACCAACCTTTATACATTTATATCTCTATCATGGACCACTCCTTAGGGATGATGCTTGCCCATCAAGATGAACAACACAAGGAAAAAATTGTTAATTACATTAGCCACACTCTTGTCATATATGAAACTTGGTACATACATACTGAGAAGCTATGTTTGGCCCTAGTCTTTGTGGCCACCAAACTTCACCACTACCTTCTTAACCAAAAAACTTTTGTCATAATCAATACTGACCCCCTCAAATACATGCACTCCAAACCTTATCGTCAGTAGATGCCTCCTTGTCCCACACTTTATCAGCTTGATTTTAGCAAAAACTTGCGATAGTAGGCAGGGGCCGAATGGCTACGGCTTCACTATATTACTCACTCAAAAATATTACAATATCCTTGTTTCAATTTCTGATTCACAGGATCCTTCGAAAATGGCAAGTGAAGAGCATACTCTTTTACAAGGCTACTGGTTTTTCACACTGAAATTTTTTTGATGATAATGCCTAGGCAGAGAGGCTTATTTATTGCAATATTTGGGTGGTCCTGCCTGCTTCGCTGGCAAGGCAGTGTCAATCCCATCATGCTTTATAGCTCTAAAGGTGGCTACAGTGAGATGTTATTTGAAGTGTTGGATCCACATGATGATGATGGTGATGAAGGAATCATGGGTTGTGGGCCCAACATGCCTTCTGCTTCGTCATCTTCAGTTATCGGATTAAAAAGGCATCTTATTTGAAAGGTGCTTTGTAGATGCCAGTGTCGACAATCAGGGGGTCCTGCTTCACATGGCATATGTCTGGGAGTGCAGTGGAAATAAGATTCCCACTCAAGCTATCTGTGAATGATTGTATGCACTACCGTGTCTTGGTCATGATTTTGTTCTTCATGAATGCGGTGCGGGCCATGCCAAGCAATCCAGTGATACAGATGTTCGTTGGATGTAGATTTGATCCGAATGTGCCACATCCATAGTGGTCACTTTAATAGCTTAGTGAAATGATGGTACATGAATTCACTGTTGAGCCGTTCAATTATGATGACTCCTGAGTTTTGATGGCAGTTTGCTTGGAGCGTCACTGCTGTGGACATTTGCAGGTCTTGTCCTGTTGCATAGGAGATCCTCGTAAATCAGGGATACAGGCCTTCTATGAGAATTTGTTCTTGGACAAGAACATTCAAGGAGTCGAATCCTTGATTTAATATTCTGGTGAGATTAAAACTAGGTGCAGGCTGATGCATCATTGTGGCTGGAGGATTCTAGCTGAGCCAATCTACAATAACATTATTACTACCTATAATACACTCCACAGAAAAATCAAACTGATGGAAAAATACCTGCCATCTAACATATTTTCTGTGACCATCTTTTCGACCATGATCCTTTTCTCTAAAGGTCAGAAATCTAGTACAGTCGGTTATAATTACAAAATGTGGCAAATGGAGAAGTTTAAGCATGAACTTCTCAAGGCATTTCTTTACAGCATAGATCTCTTTGTCAGAGGAGATCCATTTTAAAACATCGGAGCTAAAAACACCACTCGTGAATTCACACACAAACTCTTTACTATCTACTTTACAAACAAGTACTCCTCCCCATGAGAGGTCAGAGGCATCAGTATAGACTTTCATTTGTTTGGATTTCGGAATATGCAGTTCTGGTAGCGCTGCTACAGTTGCTTTTATTTTTCGAACTATTGCTATATGTTGCTCTTCCCAACAAAATGCTTTCTTCTTCTGGAGAAGTTGCTGCAGAATATACCTGTCTTCACCAGAGTTAGGATAGAAACTATTTAAATAATTCAGCAAACCCAAAAATGCTTGAAGCTTGGGTTTATCCAAACATTCAAGAAAACTGATGATTTTATCTTTTATGTGTGGCTGGACTTATAGTTTTGAATCTCGGATTACCATGCAAAGGAAATTGCATTCAATTGTACATAGCTAAATCTTTGTCTCTGATAGGACAATTCCTGCATTTTGTGCCAGCTGAAAGAATTGGGAGAGATGAGTAGCATGCTCATCTAAATAATTACTAAAAATAAGAATATCATCAATATATACACACAAAAAATGAGAAGTGCCACCAAAAATTTTATCCATATGCACCTGATAATATGCTGGTGCATTCATTAAGCCGAAAGGCATGATAGTCCACTGGAATGGCCAAAAGAGCAGCTAAAGGCTATCTTGGCTCTGTCTTCTTCTTTGACTCTGATCTGGTAAAATCCGGATTTGCAGTCAAACTGTGAGAAATATTTACAGGCTGCAACTTTTTCTAACAAATAGCTTTTATCAGGTATAGGATATGGATATGGCTCTGTAATGGCATTTAATGGTCTATAATTGATGACCATTCTTTTCTTACCTCTTTTTTGTTCTGAGTGCTTGTTTACCATAAAAGCGTAACAACAAAAAGGAGAGGTAGATTTTTCAATGAAGCCATTCTTTTCCAGATCTTTGATCTGTGCTTCCATATCATCATAATCTTGGGCTGGTATTGGGATCCTTTTCCCAATTTTCATGTGCTTGCCTTCAATTATCTTTATTTCCATCTCAGGCATAGCTTTGGACCAAAACTGCTGTGGATTGTCAGAGCAGATAGAGGACTTGATCCTTTCTCCAATTTCTAGAATCTCAGCTGGGATTATGTTAGGACTCTGAGTCATGGTACTAGGGAACTGTTCTGTGGCATAGATAAGACAAGGTATCCTAAGCCTTTCATTCTCTATGGTGAACATGATGCTTTTTGCAGTAGCACCATAGGGTGTATATCTATCAATGAATGATCCTCCAAGGAGGATATCAATGGGCATCTTCTCTAAAGCAAAGAAATCACAATGGAAGAGTTTATTTTGTATACGAAGGGGTTTCTGGTGTTTATACCTATTGCATATGAAACTATTCCCCTGTATGTCAATGCTCTTGTAAGCAAGGTTGTCATCTAGTGTCTTCCAATCACTGATGAGCTGAGGTTTAGCAAAGGATAAAGAAGCTCCTATGTTTACTTGTGCATCTACAAGTCTGCCGTTTATTTCTAAAGTGAAAAACTGAGCAAATCTACCATTAATTAAATGGTTTAGATAGGCAGGCTATGGAAGTTCAAGGGAAGGAATACTGGTACATACCAGCTTTTGTCTTCCTAGATCCTAAACTATTACTGGTTCAGTGTAGACTTCTTCTTCTTTTGGTTCTTCTTCTTCTTCTTCTTCAGGTTGATTACTGCATTCACTAGGACAGTAATCTTGGTTGGAGTAAAAGATACTTCCGACTTCATCCTCTTCATAGCCATCATCCCACCTAGGATCTGCTGCTAAGATAGGTTCTTCAGCTGGTAGGATCTGTTCCCATATTGGCTCTCTGATTTCTTTAGGTGGCTCTCTGTTGGTGAACTTGTTCTTTATCCAGGAGTTGCTTGGCTTAAAAGAACTTGGATAATGCACAGGAGGATGCTGAGGTCTGTGCATTATCGGTGGTTGTCATGGTTGAGAGGGCTGTCTCCCTCTGGATGACTCTCCTCTAGAATATCCTCTTCTTTTGGGCTTCTCTGGTCGTTCTGGAACTTCATGATGATTGCGTGACCAGGGTCCATGTGCTTCATTGGACAGAATAGACCAGTCATGTTCTCTTGGTCTATAATGTCGTGCTCCTCATTGCATGTTTGTCATTGGCTGCTCAAGTTCATCTGCAAGAGATTCTAATGCTGCTGCGTCTGCTTCATCATCAAATTCTTCATCTGAAAGATCATCCAAGGAATGATATTCTTATTTTCAGTAATTCTTTAGATGAGCATGCTACTCATCTCTCCCAATTCTTTCAGTTGGCACAAAATGCAAGAATTGTCCTATCAGAGACAAAGATTTAGTTATGTACAACTGAATGCAATTTCCTCAGCATGGTAATTCGAGATTCAAAACTGCAAGTCCAACCACACATAAAAGATAAAATCATTAGTTTTCTTGAATGTTTGGATAAACCCAAGCTTCAAGCATTGTTGGGTTTGCTGAATTATTTAAACAGTTTCTATCCTAACTCTGGTGAAGACAGGTATATTTTGCAGCAACTTCTCGAGAAGAAGAAAGCATTTCATTGGGAAGAGCAACATACAGCAGTAGTTCAAAAAATAAAAGCAACTATAGCAGCGCTACCAGAACTGCATATTCCGAAATCCAAACAAATGAAAGTCTATACTGATGCCTCTGACCTCTCATGGGGAGGAGTACTTGTTTGTATAGTAGATAGTAAAGAGTTTGTGTGTGAATTCGCGAGTGGTTTTTTTAGCTCCGATGTTTTAAAATGGATCTCCTCTAACAAAGAGATCTATGATGTAAAGAAATGCCTTGAGAAGTTCATGCTTAGACTTCTCCATTTGCCACATTTTGTAATTGTAATCGACTGTACTAGATTTCTGACCTTTAGAGAAAAGGATCATGGTCAAAAATATGGTCACGGAAAATATGTTAGATGGCAGGCATTTTTCCATCAGTTTAATTTTTCCGTGGAGCATATTATAGGTAGTAATAATGTTATTGCAGATTGGCTCAGTCGGAATCCTCCAGCCACAATGATGCATCAGCCTACACCTGGTTTTAATCTCACCAGGATATTAAATCAAGGATTCGACTCCTTGAATGTTCTTGTCCAAGAAAAAATTCTCAGAGAAGGCCTGCATCCCCGATTTACGAGGATCTCCTATGCAGCAAGACAAGACCTGCAAATGTCTGCAGCAGTGATGCTCCAAGCAAACCAATGTCAAAACTCAGGAGTCATCACAATTGAACGGCTCAACAGTGAATTCCTGTACCATCAGTTAACTGAGATATTAAATCAACCACTATGGACATGGTGCATTCGGATCAGATCTACATCCAACAAACATCTGTATCACTGGATTGCTCAGTATGGCCCGCACCGCATTCATGAAGAACAAAATCATGACCAAGACACGATAGTGCATACAATCATTCGCAGATAGCTTGAGTGGGAATATTATTTCCACTGCACTCCCAGACATATGCCATGTGAAGCGGGACCCCATAATTTTCGACACTGGCATCTACAAAGCACCTTTTAGATAAGATGCCTTTTTAATCCGATAACTGAAGATGACTTAGAAGACGAAGCGAAAGACATGTTGGGCCCACAACCCATGATTCCTTCATCACCATCATCATCATGTGGATCCAACACTTCAAACAGCATCTCACTGTAGCCACCTTTCGAGCTGTAAAGCATGATGGGATTGACACCGCCTTGCCAGCGAAGCAGGCAGGACCGCCCAAATATTGCTATAAATAAGCCTCTCTGCCTAGGCATTATCATCAAAAAAAATTTAGTGTGAAAAACCAGTAGCCTTGTAAAAGAGTATGCTCTTCACTTGCCCTTTTCGAAGGATCCTGTGAATCAAAAATTGAAACAAGGATATTGTAATATTTTTGAGTGAGTAATATAGTGAAGCCATAGCCATTCGGCCCCTGCCTACTATCGCAGGTTTCTGCTAAAATCAAGCTGATAAAGTGTGGGACAAGGAGGCATCTACTGACGATAAAAAATTGGCATCTATGAAGATGTAGCCATTCGGCCCCTACCTACTATCGCAGGTTTCTGCTAAAATCAAGCTGATAAAGTGTGGGACAAGGAGGCGTCTACTGACGATAAAAAATTGGTATCAGAGCCATATATAAAGATCTAAACTACTGTAAGTTGTGAATCATTTTCCTATTTTGTGGATTGATCTTTTGAGTTCTTTGATTTGAAAATTTCTTTGGGAAAGATATTGCATCGAGTTACAGGCCGTTATTCTAATTTGTCATAGGCCACTTTATCTCTGCATCCCCTATTCCCTGACCAGAAATTTCTCACTTACCAGAACCCAAATCTCCCCACAATGGAATTTGGAAAAGCACCTTCCACATCTACCATAGAAATTATGAATGAATCTGAATTTGAAGGCATGTATGAACTCCCTCCATTTGTACCAGATCAATTATCGGACTGTCCCGATATTGAAATTACTAAAGAAAATCTTGAGCAAGAAACTAGCCAGTTTAAACCTCCAACTATTAAGGCTTCTAGTGTGTATAAAAAGTCTGAATTAGTTAAGTCTAAGTTTTTGTATACTTCTACTTATCTATCGTTTGTTAAACCCAGAATCAAGTCTATAGAGGTAACTCTCTGCTATAAACCCAAGAAAACTTATCAGACAAATTTACTATCTTTATTGCCTGAGCAAGAAATCAATTATATCAGGTCACATGAAGATGTCAAATTTGTTCATTTTGGTTTGATCAGAATACATATTAGACCCTTGATTCCTAGTAATATTAAACCTATTTTGTATTTAGCTTTGTGTGATCGTTGCCAAGTCAGTTTTAAACATTCCTGTCAGCTCTCTAGCCTTGGTCGACTTAATGATGATACTATATGTTTTGAGTTTTGTCCTAACCTGTCTGTTGCAGTCCGCGACAGAGGTTGTAAAGAAGTCAAACATGGATCTTTAGATTGTTGGGGTTTGTTCACTTCCTTGTTTGGTCTATATATGTTTGGTGAATTTAAATATGCTTCTATAAATATCTCTATTGTCTATAGTATGACCAACACAAACCACCCCAAGATCCTAAAAAATATGCCATATGCAAGAAGATTAAGTGGTACAGTCCAGTTACAAAAAGGACATATTGAGACAGTCGAAGTTCCATCAGAATGGAAATTAGATTGGCTTAAAAATGTCTCTCCTAAAATGAAGAGTCAAGCTACTGTCCATTAGAGTGACGGTAGATCTGTTAATATTCTTCCCAGATCCTTGTCTATAAAGTCCCATTCTTTTCATCTTTCTCCTTCCAGACCATCTACATCCTCTTCACGTAGATCTGTAAAGACTGGTCATATTCTTCTAGAAGATGAAGAGGTAAATCTAGGCAATGATTTACCTAGAACATTCATGAGTCTTCCCAGAGAAGACAGTCTTGAGTTCTACATAGAAGATACAGTTACTCTATATAGAGGTGGAAGATGGCCGCCACCAAAAGGTGTCCACAGGCAACCAGCAGGCACTATGCAGTACTTCTCAGCTGCATATGATAATCCCTCTAATGAGTTCTGACAGAGAAATTATGTATCTAGATTCAACTCTCATTTCTCTAAAATTGTTGATGATCTGTGTAGAGATGTCATATCCCTTAAGGATACTATAAATAATACATAGAAAAAAGTAGATTCAATTGATTCTAAGATTGACAGCTTTGATGATAGTCTTAGCTGGCTGTCTAAAGAAGACCAAAAGGCTGAATCTTCTTCAAAGCCTCTCTGTTCAGTTTCCTTTGGCCCTTCTTTAAAAACCATAAAGAGATCACCAAGCCATTCCCTTATGCAACGCACTCATATCCATTTTCATCCTTGGTACCTTAATATCGATGACCTATTAAATCCTTTAGATGAAATCACTACCTGGTGCAATACCATGCGAGTCCTTGTTATACAGGCCCATCTTGATTAGGTAGGCAGCACCTGATTTGAAGTAAAGTTTTTATGGGGAATTACTAGCTTTTGGTGGCAATCTATACCTGAATCTTAGCAATATGAGCGTGTACATAATCAGCCAGATTCTCTAGCTGCATTATTTAGTTTATTGATTAATGAGTTTGCTCTGCCTGTCGGCAACAGGGAAATAGAATCCAAAAAATGGTTGTTAAAAATGGAGCTCTGTGATCTTAAATAATTTGATGCTTTTGCTAAACAATTTTGAAAGCTTGCATATGATAGCCACAGCTATGCCTCCACTGAAATTAAGCTCAAATTTCTACATGCTTTGCCCTACAATTTAATTGACAGAGTCCTTTCTTATATTGACCTGAAAGGCTTAGCGATCGAAGATCTCGCTCTTTCAAATGTTATTGACTTTGCCCAGCAAAACATTATGACTTTATTCTCTAAGACAAAGTCCATGTAGAAGCTAAGCAAGCACCAAGCATCCCAAATCGCTCCAGTATTCCCTGAAACAACCCCTTTTGGCTGTAGACCTTATGTGCAACCACACCGACAACAAAAGCAGTGATGCCGACACATTTCTTATAAGCACCGCTCTTTTCCTCGCAAGCACTCCTATGCACCTCCTCATCATTTCCTCAAGAAACGATGATTTGCACGTCCTCCTTCTAAACAACCAATTTGCTACATTTGTCGCAAATGTGGCCACATTGCTCCTAACTGCTCCTGCAAAAATCCCATAGTTAAAGCTATTTTTTCCTCCAACGCAGCAGCGTGGTGGGATATAGTTGATGCAGATGAAGATATTTATCTTCAAGAAGACATCTATGAGCCAACCCTGGATGATCTTTCAGATGAAAAATTTAATGATGAAGTAGACGCAGCAGCATTAGAATCTCTTGCAGATGAACTTGAGCAGCCAATGACAAACATGCAATGAGGAACACGACATTATAGACCAAGAGAACATGATTGGTCTATTCTGTCTAATGAAGCACATGGACCCTGGTCACGCAATCATCATGAAGTTCCAAAACGACTAGAGAAGCCCAGAGGAAGAGGATATTCTATAGGAGAGTCATCCAGAGGGAGACAGCCCTCTCAACCATGACAACCACCGACAATGCATAGACCTCAGCATCCTCCTGTGCATTATCCAAGTTCTTTTAAGCCAAGTGACTCCTGGATAAAGAACAAGTTCACCAACAGAGAGCTGCCTAAAGAAATTAGAGAGCCAATATGGGAATAGATCCTACCAGCTGAAGAACCTGTCTTAACAGTAGATCCTAGGTGGGACGATGGCTATGAAGAGGATGAAGTCAGAAGTATCTTTTACTCCTACCAAGATTACTGTCTTGGTGAATGCAGTAATCAACCTGAAGAAGAAGAAGCAGAACTAGAAGAAGAAGAAGTCTACACTGAACCAGTAATAGTTCAGGATCCAGGAAGACAAAAGCTGTTATGTACCAGTATTCCTTCCCTTGAACTTCCATAGCCTGCCTATCTAAACCATTTAATTAATGGTAGATTTGCTCAGTTTTTCACTTTAGAAATAAATGGCAGACTTATAGATGCACAAGTAGACACAGGAGCTTCTTTATCCTTTGCTAAACCTTAGCTCATCAGTGACTGGAAGACACTAGATGACAACCTTGCTTACAAGAGCATTGACATACAGGGGAATAGTTTCATATGCAATAGGTATAAACACCAGCAACCCCTGCGTATACAAAATAAACTCTTCCATTGTGATTTCTTTGCTTTAGAGAAGATGCCCATTGATATCCTCCTTGGAGGATCATTCATTGATAGATATACACCCTATGGTGCTACTGCAAAAAGCATCATGTTTACCATAGAGAATGAAAGGCTTAGGATACCTCGTCTTATCTATGCCACAGAACAGTTCCCTAGTACCATGACTCAGAGTCCTAACATAATCCCAGCTGAGATTCTAGAAATTGGAGAAAGGATCAAGTCCTCTATCTGCTCTGACAATCCACAGCAGTTTTGGTCCAAAGCTATGCCTGAGATGGAAATAAAGATAATTGAAGGCAAGCACATGAAAATTGGGAAAAGGATCCCAATCGTTAGTAGATGCCTCCTTGTCCCACACTTTATCAGCTTGATTTTAGTAGAAACCTGCGATAGTAGTCAGGGGCCGAATGGCTACGGCTTCACTATATTACTCACTCAAAAATATTACAATATCCTTGTTTCAATTTCTGATTCACAGGATCCTTCGAAAAGGGCAAGTGAAGAGCATACTCTTTTACAAGGCTACTGATTTTTCACACTGAAATTTTTTTGATGATAATACCTAAGCAGAGAGGCTTATTTATAGCAATATTTGGGTAGTCCTACCTGCTTCGCCGGTAAGGCGATGTCAATCCCATCATGCTTTATAGCTCTAAAGGTGGCTACAGTGAGATGTTGTTTGAAGTGTTGGATCCACATGATGATGATGGTGATGAAGGAATCATGTGTTGTGGGCCCAACATGTCTTCCGCTTCCTCTTCTAAGTCATCTTCAGTTATCAGATTAAAAAGGCATCTTATCTGAAAGGTGCTTTGTAGATGCTAGTGTCGATAATTAGGGGGTCCCGCTTCACATGGCGTATGTCTAGGAGTGCAATGGAAATAAGATTCCCACTCAAGCTGTCTTCGAATGATTGTATGCACTACCGTGTCTTGGTCATGATTTTTTTCTTCATGAATGCGGTGCGAGCCATGCCGAGCAATCCAGTGATACAGATGTTCATTGGATGTAGATCTAATCCAAATGCACCACGTCCATAGTGGTCGCTTTAATAGCTCAGTGAACTGATGGTACAAGAATTCACTATTGAGCCGTTCAATTGTGATAACTCCTGAGTTTTGACGGCGGTTTGCTTAGAGCGTCACTGCTGCAGACATTTGCAGGCCTTGTCCTGCTGCATAAGAGATCCTCATAAATCGGGGATGCAGGCCTTCTCTAAGAATTTGTTCTTGGACAAGAACATTCAAGGAGTCGAATCCTTGATTTAATATCCTGGTGAGATTAAAACTAGGTGCAGGCTGATGCATCATTGTGGTTGGAGGATTCTGGCTGAGCCAATCTGCAATAGCATTATTACTACCTATAATATGCTCCACGAAAAAATTAAATTGATGGAAAAATGCCTGCCATCTAACATATTTTCCGCGACCATCTTTCCGACCATGATCCTTTTCTCTAAAGGTTAGAAATCTAGTATAGTCGGTTACAATTACAAAATGTGGCAAATGGAGAATTTTAAGCATGAACTTCTCAAGGCATTTCTTTACAGCATAGATCTCTTTGTCAGAGGAGATCCATTTTAAAACATCAGAGCTAAAAACACCACTCGCGAATTCACACACAAACTCTTTACTATCTACTATACAAACAAGTACTCCTCCCCATGAGAGGTCAGAGGCATCAGTATAGACTTTCATTTGTTTGGATTTCAGAATATGCAGTTCTGGTAACGCTGCTACAGTTGCTTTTATTTTTCAAATTGCTGCTGTATGTTGCTCTTCCCAACGAAATGCTTTCTTCTTCTCGATAAGTTGCTACAGAATATACCTATCTTCACCAGAGTTAAGATAGAAATTGTTTAAATAATTCAGCAAACCCAAAAATGCTTGAAGCTTGGGTTTATCCAAACATTCAGGAAAACTGATGATTTTATCTTTTATGTGTGGCTGGACTTGCAGTTTTGAATCTCAGATTACCATGCCGAGGAAATTGCATTCAGTTGTACATAACTGAATCTTTGTCTCTGATAGGACAACTCTTGCATTTTGTGCCAGCTGAAAGAATTGGGAGAGATGAGTAGCATGCTCATCTAAAGAATTACTGAAAATAAGAATATCATCAATATATACACACAAAAAATGAGAAGTACCACCAAAAATTTTATCCATATGCGCCTGATAATATGCTGGCGCATTCATTAAGCCGAAAGGCATGACAGTCCACTAAAAATGGCCAAAAGGGTAGCTGAAGGCTGTCTTGGCTCTGTCTTCTTCTTTGACTCTGATCTGGTAAAAGCCAGATTTGTAGTCAAACTGTGAGAAATATTTATAGGCTGCAACTTTTTCTAGCAAATAGCTTTTATCAGGTATAGGATATGGATATGGCTCTGTAATGGCATTTAATGGTCTATAATTGATGACCATTCTTTTCTTACCTCTTTTTTGTTCTGAGTGCTTGTTTACCATAAAAGCGTAACAGCAAAAAGGAGAGGTAGATTTTTTAATGAAGCCATTCTTTTTCAGATCTTTGATCTGTGCTTCCATATCATCATAATCCTGGGTTGGTATTAGGATCCTTTTCCCAATTTTCATGTGCTTGCCTTCAATTATATTTATTTCCATCTCAGGCATAGCTTTGGACCAAAACTGCTGTGGATTGTCAGAGCAGATAGAGGACTTGATCATTTCTCCAATTTCTAGAATCTCAGCTGGGATTATGTTAGGACTCTGAGTCATGGTACTAGGGAACTGTTCTGTGGCATAGATAAGACGAGGTATCCTAAGCCTTTCATTCTCTATGGTGAACATGATGCTTTTTGTAGTAGCACCATAGGGTGTATATCTATCAATGAATGATCCTCCAAGGAGGATATCAATGGGCATCTTCTCTAAAGCAAAGAAATCACAATGGAAGAGTTTATTTTGTATACGCAGGGGCTGCTGGTGTTTATACCTATTTCATATGAAACTATTCCCTTGTATGTCAATGCTCTTGTAAGAAAGGTTGTCATCTAGTGTCTTCCAGTCACTGATGAGCTAAGGTTTAGCAAAGGATAAAGAAGATCCTATGTCTACTTGTGCATCTACAAGTCTACCGTTTATTTCTAAAGTGAAAAACTAAGCAAATCTACCATTAATTAAATGGTTTAGATAGGCAGGCTATGGAAGTTCAAGGGAAGGAATACTGGTACATACCAGCTTTTGTCTTCCTGGATCCTGAACTATTACTGGTTCAGTGTAGACTTCTTCTTCTTCTGGTTCTGCTTCTTCTTCTTCAGGTTGATTACTGCATTCACCAGAACAGTAATCTTGGTCGGAGTAAAAGATACTTTTGACTTCATCATCTTCATAGCCATCATCCCACCTAGGATCTACTGCTAAGACAGGTTCTTCAGCTGGTAGGATATGTTCCCATATTGGCTCTCTGATTTCTTTAGGCGGCTCTCTGCTGGTGAACTTGTTCTTTATCCAGGAGTCACTTGGCTTAAAAGAACTTGGATAATGCATAGGAGGATGCTGAGGTCTGTGCATTGTCAGTGGTTATCGTGGTTGAGAGGGTTGTCTCCCTCTGGATGACTCTCCTCTAGAATATCCTCTTCCTCTGGGCTTCTCTAGTCATTCTAGAACTTCATGATGATTGTGTGACTAGGGTCCATGTGCTTCATTAGACAGAATAGACCAGTCATGTTCTCTTGGTCTATAATGTCGTGCTCCTCATTGCATGTTTGTCATTGGCTGCTCAAGTTCATCTGTAAGAGATTCTAATGCTGTTGTGTCTGCTTCATCATCAAATTCTTCATCTGAAAGATCATCCAGGGTTGGGTCATAGATGTCTTCTTGAAGATAAAGATCTTCATCTGCATCAACTATATCCCACCACGCTGCTGCGTTGGAGAAAAAAATAGCTTTAACTGTGGGATTTTTGTAGGAGCAGTTAGGAGCAATGTGGCCAGGTTTGTGACAAATGTAGAAAATTGGCTGTTTAGAAGGAGGACATGCAAATCGTCATTTCTTGAGGAAACGATGAGGAGGTGCATAGGAGTGCTTGCGAGGAAAAGAGCGGCGCTTATAAGAAATGTGCCGGCGTCACTGCTTTTGTTGTTGGCGTGGTTCCACATAAGGTCTACAGCCAAAAGGGGTTGTTTTAGGGAATACTGGAGTGATTTGGGATGCTTGGTGCTTGCTTAGCTTCTGTATGGACTTCATCTCAGAGACTAAAGTCATAATGTTTTGCTGGGCAAAGTCAATAACATCTAAAAGAGCGAGATCTTCGATCGCTAAGCCTTTCAGGTCAATATAAGAAAGGACTCTGTTAATTAAATTGTAGGGCAAAGCATGTAGAAATTTGAGCTTAATTTCAGTAGAGGCATAGCTGCGGCTATCATATGCAAGATTTCGAAATTGTTTAGCAAAAGCATCAAATTGTTTAAGATCACAGAGCTCCATTTTTAACAACCATTTTTTGGATTCTATTTCCCTGTTGCCGACAGGCGGAGCAAACTCATTAATCAATAAACTAAATAATGCAGCTACAGAATCTGGCTGATTATGTACACGCTCATATTACTGAGCTTCAGGTATAGATTGCCACCAAAGGCTAGTAATTCCCCATAAAAACTTTACTACAAAGCAGGTGCTGCCTACCTGATCAAGATGGGCCTATATAACAAGGACTTGCATGGTATTGCACCAGGCGGTGATTTCATCTAAAGGATTTAACAGGTCATCGATATTAAGGTACCAAGGCTGCAAATGGATATGAGTGCG
Source organism: Torreya grandis (assembly GCA_037957365.1). Classification (NCBI taxonomy): domain Eukaryota; kingdom Viridiplantae; phylum Streptophyta; class Pinopsida; order Cupressales; family Taxaceae; genus Torreya; species Torreya grandis. Next base: position 478,302 of record JARHVA010008234.1, on the reverse strand, counting down.
TTGCATAAGGGAATGGCTTGGTGATCTCTTTATGGTTTTGAAAGAAGGGCCAAAGGAAACTGAACAGAGAGGCTTTGAAGAAGATTCAGCCTTTTGGTCTTCTTTAGACAGCCAGCTAAGACTATCATCTAAGCTATCAATCTTAGAATCAATTGAATCTACTTTTTTTTGTATATTATTTACAGTATCCTTAAGGGATATGACATCTCTACACAGATCATCAAAATTTTTAGAGAAATGAGAGTTGAATCTAGATACATAATTTCTCTGTCAGAACTCATTAGAGGGATTATCATATGCAGTTGAGAAGTACTGCATAGTGCCTGTTGGTTGCCTGTGGACACCTTTTGGTGGCGGCCATCTTCCACCTCTGTATAGAGTAACTGTATCTTCTGTGTAGAACTCAAGACTGTCTTCTCTGGGAAGACTCATGAATGTTCCAGGTAAATCATTGCCTGGATTTACCTCTTCATCTTCTAGAAGAATATGACCAGTCTTTACAGATCTACATGAAGAGGACGTAGATGGTCTGGAAGGAGAAAGATGAGAAGAATGGGACTTTACAGACAAGGATCTGGGAAGAATATTAACAGATCTGCCATCACTCTGATGGACAGTAGCTTGACTCTTCATTTTAGGAGAGACATTTTTAAGCCAATCTAATTTCCATTCTGATGGAACTTCGACTGTCTCAATATGTCCTTTTTGTAACTGGACTGTACCACTTAATCTTCTTACATATGGAAGATTTTCTAGGATCTTGGGGTGGTTTGTGTTGGTCATACTATAGACAATAGAGATATTTATAGAAGCATATTTAAATTCACCAAACATATCTAGACCAAACAAGGAAGTGAACAAACCCCAAAAATCTAAGGATCCATGTTTGACTTCTTTACAACCTCTGTCACGGACTGCAACAGACAGGTTAGGACAAAACTCAAAACATATAGTATCATCATTAAGTCGACCAAGGCTAGAGAGCTGACAGGAATGTTTAAAATTGACTTGGTGACGATCACACAAAGCTAAATACAAAACATGTTTAATATTATTAGGAATCAAGGGTCTAATATGTATTCTGATCAAACCGAAATGAACAAATTTGACATCTTCATGTGACCTGATATAATTGATTTCTTGCTCAAGCAATAAAGATAGTAAATTTGTCTGATAAGTTTTCTTAGGTTTGTAGCAGAGAGTTACCTCTATAGACTTGATTATGGGTTTAACAAACAATAGATAAGTAGAAGTATACAAAAACTTAGACTTAACTAATTCAGACTTTTTATACACACTAGAAGCCTTAATAGCCAAAGGTTTAAACTGACTAGTTTCTTGCTCAAGATTTTCTTCAGTAATATCAATATCGGGACAGTCCGATAATTGATCTAGAAAAAATGCAGGGAGTTCATACATGCCTTCAAATTCAGATTCATTCATAATTTCTATGGTAGATGTGGAAGGTGCTTTTCCGAATTCCATTGTGGGGAGATTTGGGTTCTGGTAATCGATAAATTTCTGGTCAGGGAATAGGGGATGCAGAGATAAAGCGGCCTATGACAAATTATAATAACGGCCTGTGACTCGATGCAATATCTTTCCCAAATAAATTTTCAAAGCAAAGAACTCAAAAGATCGATCCACGAAACAAGAAAATGATTCACAACTTACAGTAGTTTAGATCTTTATATATATGGCTCTGATACCAATTTTTTATCGTCAGTAGACGCCTCCTTATCCCACACTTTATCAACTTGATTTTAGCAAAAACTTGCGATAGTAGGCAGGGGCCGAATGGCTACGGCTTCACTATATTACTCACTCAAAAATATTAAAATATCCTTGTTTCAATTTTTGATTCATAGGATCCTTCGAAAAGGGAAAGTGAAGAGCATACTCTTTTACAAGGCTACTAGTTTTTCACACTGAAATTTTTTTGATGATAATGCCTAGGTAGAGAGGCTTATTTATAGCAATATTTGGGTGGTCTTGCCTGCTTCGCTTGCAAGGTGGTGTCAATCCCATCATGCTTTACAACTCTAAAGGTGGCTACAGTGAGATGATATTTGAAGCGTTGGATCCACATGATGATGAAGGAATCATGGGTTGTGGGCCCAACATGTCTTTCGCTTCATCTTCTAAGTCATCTTCAGTTATCAGATTAAAAAGGCATCTTATCTAAAAGGTGCTTTGTAGATGCCAGTGTCGACAAATAGGGGGTCCCGCTTCACATGGCGTATGTCTGGGAGTGCAGTGGAAATAAGATTCCCACTCATGTTGTCTGTGAATGTTTGTATGCACTACCGTGTCTTGGTCATGATTTTGTTCTTCATGAATGCGGTGCGGGCCATGAAAAGCAATCCAGCGATACAGATGTTTGTTAGATGTAGATCTGATCCGAATGCACCACGTCCATAGTGGTCTCTTTAATAGCTCAGTGAACTGATGGTACAAGAATTCACTGTTGAGCCGTTTAATTATGATGACTCCTGAGTTTTGACGGCAATTTGCTTGGAGCGTCACTGCTGTGGACATTTGTAGGTCTTGTCCTACTGCATAGGAGATCCTCGTAAATCAGAGATGCAGGCCTTCTCTGAGAATTTGTTCTTGGACAAGAAAATTCAAGGAGTCGAATCCTTGATTTAATATCCTGGTGAGATTAAAACCAGGTGCAGGTTGATGCATCATTGTGGCTGGAGGATTCCGGATGAGCCAAACTGCAATAACATTATTACTACCTATAATATGCTCCACAAAAAAATTAAATTGATGGAAAAATGCCTGCCATCTAACATATTTTCCATGACCATCTTTCTGACCATGATCATTTTCTCCAAAGGTAAAAAATCTAGTACAGTCGGTTACAATTACAAAATGTGGCAAATGGAGAAGTTTAAGCATGAACTTCTCAAGGCATTTCTTTACAGCATAGATCTCTTTGTCAGAGGAGATCCATTTTAAAACATCAGAGCTAAAAACACCACTCACGAATTCACACACAAACTCTTTACTATCTACTATACAAACAAGTACTCCTTCCCATGAGAGGTCAAAGGCATCAGTATAGACTTTCATTTGTTTGGATTTCAGAATATGCAATTTTGGTAGCGCTGCTACAGTTGCTTTTATTTTTCGAACTATTGCTGTATGTTGCTCTTCCCAACAAAATGCTTTCTTCTTCTGGAGAAGTTGCTGCAGAATATACCTGTCTTCACCAGATTTAGGATAGAAACTATTTAAATAATTCAGCAAACCCAAAAATGCTTGAAGCTTGGGTTTATCCAAACATTCAAGAAAACTGATGATTTTATCTTTTATGTGTGGCTGGACTTATAGTTTTGAATCTCGGATTACCATGCGAAGGAAATTGAATTCAATTGTACATAGCTAAATCTTTGTCTCTGATAGGACAATTCCTGCATTTTGTGCCAGCTGAAAGAATTGGGAGAGATGAGTAGCATGCTCATCTAAATAATTACTGAAAATAAGAATATCATCAATATATACACACAAAAAATGAGAAGTGCCACCAAAAATTTTATCCATATGCACCTGATAATATGCTGGCGCATTCATTAAGCCGAAAGGCATGACAGTCCACTGGAAATGGCCAAAAGGGGAGCTGAAGGCTGTCTTGGCTCTGTCTTCTTCTTTGACTCTGATCTGGTAAAAGCCAGATTTGCAGTCAAATCGTGAGAAATATTTACAGGCTGCAACTTTTTTTAACAAATAGCTTTTATCAGGTATAGGATATGGATATGGCTCTATAATGGCATTTAATGGTCTATAATTGATGACCATTCTTTTCTTACCTCTTTTTTGTTCTAAGTGCTTGTTTACCATAAAAGCGTAACATCAAAAATGAGAGGTAGATTTTTCAATGAAGCCATTCTTTTCTAGATCTTTGATCTATGCTTCCATATCATCATAATCCTGGGCTGGTATTGGGATCCTTTTCCCAATTTTCATGTGCTTGCCTTCAATTATATTTATTTCCATCTTAGGCATAGCTTTAGACCAAAACTGCTGTGGATTGTTAGTGCAGATAGAGGACTTGATCCTTTCTCCAATTTCTAGAATCTCAGCTGGGATTATGTTTGGACTCTGAGTCATGGTACTAGGGAACTGTTATGTGGCATAGATAAGACGAGGTATCCTAAGCCTTTCATTCTCTATGGTGAACATGATGCTTTTTGCAGTAGCACCATAGGGTGTATATCTATCAATGAATGATCCTCCAAGGAGGATATCAATGGGCATCTTCTCTAAAGCAAAGAAATCACAATGGAAGAGTTTATTTTGTATACGCAAGGGTTGCTGGTGTTTATACCTATTACATATGAAACTATTCCCCTGTATGTCAATGCTTTTGTAAGCAAGGTTGTCATCTAGTGTCTTCCAGTCACTGATGAGCTGAGGTTTAGCAAAGGATAAAGAAGATCCTATGTCTACTTGTGCATCTACAAGTTTGCCATTTATTTCTAAAGTGAAAAACTGAGCAAATCTACCATTAATTAAATGGTTTAGATAGGCAGGCTCTTGAAGTTCAAGGGAAGGAATACTGGTACATACCAGCTTTTGTCTTCCTGGATCCTGAACTATTATTGGTTCAGTGTAGACTTCTTCTTCTTCTGGTTCTGCTTCTTCTTCTTCAGGTTGATTACTGCATTCACCAGGACAGTAATCTTGGTCGGAGTAAAAGATACTTCTGACTTCATCTTCTTCATAGCCATCATCCCACCTAGGATCTGCTGCTAAGACAGGTTCTTCAGCTGGTAGGATCTATTCCCATATTGGCTCTCTAATTTCTTTAGGCAGCTCTCTGATGGTGAACTTGTTCTTTATCCAGGAGTCGCTTGGCTTAAAAGAACTTGGATAATGCACAGGAGGATGATAAGGTCTGTGCATTGTCAGTGGTTATCATGGTTGAGAGGGTTGTCTCCCTCTGGATGACTCTCCTCTAGAATATCCTCTTCCTCTGGGCTTCTTTGGTCGTTCTGGAACTTCATGATGATTGTGTGACCAGGGTCCATGTGCTTCATTAGACAGAATAGACCAGTCATGTTCTCTTGGTCTATAATGTCGTGCTCCTCATTGCATGTTTGTCATTGGCTACTCAATTCATCTGCAAGAGATTTTAATGCTGCTACATCTGCTTCATCATCAAATTCTTCATCTGAAAGATCATCTAGGGTTGGCTCATAGATGTCTTCTTGAAGATAAAGATCTTCATCTGCATCAACTATATCCCACCACACTGCTGTGTTGGAGGAAAAAATAGCTTTAACTACGGGATTTTTGCAGGAGTAGTTAGGAGCAATGTGGCCAGGTTTGCAACAAATGTAGCAAATTGGCTGTTTAGAAGGAGGACGTGCAAATCGTCGTTTCTTGAGGAAACGATGAGGAGGTGTATAGGAGTGCTTGCGAGGAAAAGAGTGGCACTTATAAGAAATGTGTCTTCATCACTGCTTTTGTTGTCGACATGGTTGCACATAAGGTCTACAGCCAAAAGGGGCTATTTTAGGGAATACTGGAGCGATTTGGGATGCTTGGTGCTTGCTTAGCTTCTGCATGGACTTCGTCTCAGAGACTAAAGTCATAATGTTTTGCTGGGCAAAGTCAATAACATCTGAAAGAGCGAGATCTTCGATTGCTAAGCCTTTCAGGTCAATATAAGAAAGGACTCTGTTAATTAAATTGTAGGGCAAAGCATGCAGAAATTTGAGCTTAATTTCAGTGGAGGCATAGCTACAACTATCATATGCAAGCTTTCAAAATTGTTTAGCAAAAGCATCAAATTGTTTAAGATCACAGAGCTCCATTTTTAACAACCATTTTTTGGATTCTATTTCCCTGTTGCCGACAGGCGGAGCAAACTCATTAATCAATAAACTAAATAATGCAGCTACAGAATCTGGCTGATTATGTACACGCTCATATTGCTGAGCTTCAGGTATAGATTGCCACCAAAGGCTAGTAATTCCCCATAAAACCTTTACTGCAAAGCAGGTGCTGCCTACCTGATCAAGATGGGCCTGTATAACAAGGACTTGCATGGTATTGCACCAGGCGGTGATTTCATCTAAAGGATTTAACAGGTCATCGATATTAAGGTACCAAGGCTGCAAATGGATATGAGTGCGTTGCATAAGGGAATGGCTTGGTGATCTCTTTATGGTTTTGAAATAAGGGCCAAAGGAAATTGAACAGAGAGGCTTTGAAGAAGATTCAGCCTTTTGGTCTTCTTTAGACAGCCAGCTAAGACTATCATCTAAGCTATCAATCTTAGAATCAATTGAATCTACTTTTTTCTGTATATTATTTACAGTATCCTTAAGGGATATGACATCTCTACACATATCATCAAAATTTTCAGAGAAATGAGAGTTGAATCTAGATACATAATTTCTCTGTCGAAACTCATTAGAGGGATTATCATATGCAATTGAGAAGTACTGCATAGTGCCTGCTGGTTGCCTGTGGACACCTTTTGGTGGCGGCCATCTTCCACCTCTGTATAGAGTAACTGTATCTTCTGTGTAGAACTCAAGACTGTCTTCTCTGGGAAGACTCATGAATGTTCCAGGTAAATCATTGCCTGGATTTACCTCTTCATCTTCTAGAAGAATATGACTAGTCTTTACAGATCTACGTGAAGAGGACGTAGATGGTCTGGAAGGAGAAAGATGAGAAGAATGGGAATTTACAGACAAGGGTCTAGGAAGAATATTAACAGATCTGTCGTCACTTTGATGGACAGTAGCTTGACTCTTCATTTTAGGAGAGACATTTTTAAGCCAATCTAATTTCCATTCTGATGGAACTTTGACTGTCTCAATATGTCCTTTTTGTAACTGGACTGTACCACTTAATCATCTTGCATATGGCAAATTTTCTAGGATCTTGGGGTGGTTTGTGTTGGTCATACTATAGACAACAGAGATATTTATAGAAGCATATTTAAATTCACCAAACATATCTAGACCAAACAAGGAAGTGAACAAACCCCAACAATCTAAAGATCCATGTTTGACTTCTTTACAACCTCTATCGCAGACTGCAACAGACAGGTTAGGACAAAACTCAAAACATATAGTATCATCATTAAGTCAACCAAGGCTAGAGAGCTAACAAGAATGTTTAAAACTGACTTGGCGACGATCACACAAAGCTAAATACAAAACAGGTTTAATATTACTAGGAATCAAGGGTCTAATATGTATTCTGATCAAACCAAAATGAACAAATTTGACATCTTCATGTGACCTGATATAATTGATTTCTTGCTCAGGCAATAAAGATATTAAATTTATCTGATAAGTTTTCTTGGGTTTGTAGCAGAGAGTTACCTCTATAGACTTGATTCTGGGTTTAACAAACGATAGATAAGTAGAAGTATACAAAAACTTAGACTTAACTAATTCAGACTTTTTATACACACTAGAAGCCTTAATAGCCAGAGGTTTAAACTGGCTAGTTTCTTGCTCAAGATTTTCTTCAGTAATATCAATATCGAGACAGTCTGATAATTGATCTGGAACAAATGGAGGGAGTTCATACATGCCTTCAAATTTAGATTCATTCATAATTTCTATAGTAGATGTGGAAGGTGCTTTTCCAAATTCCATTATGGGGAGATTTGGGTTCTGGTAAGCGAGAAATTTCTGGTCAGGGAATAGGGGATGCAGAGATAAAGCGGCCTATGACAAATTAGAATAGCGGCCTGTGACTTGATGCAATATCTTTCCCAAAGAAATTTTCAAAGCAAAGAACTCAAAAGATCAATCCATGAAACAGGAAAATGATTCACAACTTACAGTAGTTTAGATCTTTATATGTATGGCTCTGATACCAATTTTTTATCGTCAGTAGATGCCTCCTTGTCCCAAGATTCAAAACTACAAGTCCAGCCACACATAAAAGATAAAATCATCAGTTTTCTTGAATGTTTGGATAAATCCAAGCTTCAAGCATTTTTGGGTTTGCTGAATTATTTAAACAGTTTCTATCCTAACTCTGGTGAAGACAGGTATATTCTGTAGCAACTTCTCCAGAAGAAGAAAGCATTTCATTGGAAAGAGCAACATACAGCAGCAGTTCAAAAAATAAAAGCAACTGTAGCAGCACTACTAGAACTGCATATTCCAAAATCCAAACAAATGAAAGTCTATACTGATGCCTCTGACCTCTCATGGGGAGGAGTACTTATTTGTATTATAGATAGTAAAGAGTTTGTGTGTGAATTCGTGAGTGGTGTTTTTAGCTCCGATGTTTTAAAATGGATCTCCTCTGACAAAGAGATCTATGTTGTAAAGAAATGCCTTGAGAAGTTCATGCTTAAACTTCTCCATTTGCCACATTTTGTAATTGTAACCGACTGTACTAGATTTCTGACCTTTAGAGAAAAGGATCATGGTCGGAAAGATGGTCACGGAAAATATGTTAGATGGCAGGCATTTTTCCATCAGTTTAATTTTTCCGTGGAGCATATTATAGGTAGTAATAATGTTATTGCAGATTGGCTCAACTGGAATCCTCCAGCCACAATGATGCATCAGCCTGCACCTGGTTTTAATCTCACCAGGATATTAAATCAAGTATTCAACTCCTTGAATGTTCTTGTCCAAGAACAAATTCTCAGAGAAGGCCTGCATCCCTGATTTACGAGGATCTCCTATGCAGCAGGACAAGACCTGCATTTTGTGCCAGCTGAAAGAATTGGGAGAGATGAGTAGCATGTTCATCTAAATAATTACTGAAAATAAGAATATCATCAATATATACACACAAAAAATGAGAAGTGACACCAAAAATTTTATCCATATGCGCCTGATAATATGCTAGCACATTCATTAAGCCGAAAGGCATGACAGTCCACTAGAAATGGCCAAAAGGGCAGCTGAAGGCTGTCTTGGCTCTGTCTTCTTCTTTGACTCTGATCTGGTAAAAGCCGGATTTGTAGTCAAACTGTGAGAAATATTTACAGGCTGCAACTTTTTCTAACAAATAGCTTTTATCAGGTATAGGATATGGATATGGCTCTATAATGGCATTTAATGGTCTATAATTGATGACCATTCTTTTCTTACCTCTTTTTTGTTCTGAGTGCTTGTTTACCATAAAAGCGTAACAGCAAAAAAGAGAGGTAGATTTTTCAATGAAGCCATTCTTTTCCAGATCTTTGATCTGTGCTTCCATATCATCATAATCCTGGGCTGGTATTGGGATCCTTTTCCCAATTTTCATGTGCTTGCCTTCAATTATCTTTATTTCCATCTCAGGCATAGCTTTGGACCAAAACTATTGTGGATTGTCAGAGTAGATAGAGGACCTGATCATTTCTCCAATTTCTACAATCTCAGCTGGGATTATGTTAGGACTCTGAGTCATGGTACTAGGGAACTGTTATGTGGCATAGATAAGACGAGGTATCCTAAGCCTTTCATTCTCTATGGTGAACATGATGCTTTTTGCAGTAGCACCATAGGGTGTATATCTATCAATGAATGATCCTCCAAGGAGGATATCAATGGGCATCTTCTCTAAAGCAAAGAAATCACAATGGAAGAGTTTATTTTGGATTCTATTTCCCTTTTGCCGACAGGCGGAGCAAACTCATTAATCAATAAACTAAATAATGCAGCTAGAGAATCTGGCTAATTATGTACACGCTCATATTGCTGAGCTTCAGGTATAGATTGCCACCAAAGGCTAGTAATTCCCCATAAAAACTTTACTGCAAAGCAGGTGCTGCCTACCTGATCAAGATGCGCCTGTATAACAAGGACTCGCATGGTATTGCACCAGGCGGTGATTTCATCTAAAGGATTTAACAGGTCATCGATATTAAGGTACCAAGGCTGCAAATGGATATGAGTGCATTGCATAAGGGAATGGCTTGGTGATCTCTTTATGGTTTTGAAAGAAGGGCCAAAGGAAAATGAATAGAGAGGCTTTGAAGAAGATTCAGCCTTTTGGTCTTCTTTAGACAGCCAGATAAGACTATCATCTAAGCTATCAATCTTAGAATCAATTGAATCTACTTTTTTCTGTATATTATTTACAGTATCCTTAATGGCTATGACATCTCTACACAGATCATCAAAATTTTTAGAGAAATGAGAGTTGAATCTAGATACATAATTTCTCTGTCAGAACTCATTAGAGGGATTATCATATGCAGTTGAGAAGTACTGCATAGTGCCTGCTGGTTGCCTGTGGACACCTTTTGGTGGCGGCCATCTTCCACCTCTGTATAGAGTAACTGTATCTTTTGTGTAGAACTCAAGATTGTCTTCTCTGGGAAGACTCATGAATGTTCCAGGTAAATCATTACCTAGATTTACCTCTTCATCTTCTAGAAGAATATGACCAGTCTTTACAGATCTACGTGAAGAGGACGTAGATGGTCTGGAAGGAGAAAGATGAAAAGAATGGGACTTTACAGACAAGGATCTGGGAAGAATATTAACAGATCTGTCGTCACTCTTATGGATAGTAGCTTGACTCTTCATTTTCAGAGAGACATTTTTAAGCCAATCTAATTTCCATTCTGATGGAACTTCGACTGTCTCAATATGTCCTTTTTGTAACTGGACTGTACCACTTAATCTTCTTGCATATGGCAGATTTTCTAGGATCTTGGGGTGGTTTGTGTTGGTCATACTATAGACAACAGAGATATTTATAGAAGCATATTTAAATTCACCAAACATATCTAGACCAAACAAGGAAGTGAACAAACCCCAACAATCTAAAGATCCATGTTTGACTTCTTTACAACCTCTGTTGCGGACTGCAACAGACAGGTTAGGACAAAACTCAAAACATATAGTATCATCATTAAGTCGACCAAGGCTAGAGAGCTGATAGGAATGTTTAAAACTGACTTGGTGACGATCACACAAGGCTAAATACAAAACAGGTTTAATATTACTAGGAATCAAGGGTCTAATATGTATTCTGATCAAACCAAAATGAACAAATTTGACATCTTCATGTGATCTGATATAATTGATTTCTTGCTCAGGCAATAAAGATAGTAAATTTGTCTGATAAGTTTTCTTGGGTTTTTAGCAGAGAGTTACCTCTATAGACTTGATTCTGGGTTTAACAAATGATAGATAAGTAGAAGTATACAAAAACCTAGACTTAACTAATTCAGACTTTTTATACACACTAGAAGCCTTAATAGCCGGAGGTTTAAACTGGCTAGTTTCTTGCTCAAGATTTTCCTCAGTAATATCAATATCGAGACAGTCCGATAATTGATCTGGAACAAATGGAGGGAGTTCATACATGCCTTCAAATTCAGATTCATTCATAATTTCTACGGTAGATGTGGAAGGTCCTTTTCCAAATTCCATTGTTTGGAGATTTGGGTTCTGGTAAGCGAGAAATTTCTGGTCAGGGAATAGGGGATGCAGAGATAAAGCGGCCTATGACAAATTAGAATAACGGCCTGTGACTCGATGCAATATCTTTCCCAAAGAAATTTTCAAAGCAAAGAAATCAAAATATCGATCCATGAAATAGGAAAATGATTCACAACTTACAGTAGTTTAGATCTTTATATATATGGCTCTGATACCAATTTTTTATCGTCAATAGACGCCTCCTTGTCCCACACTTGGTATCAGTACTTCTCAGCTACATATGATAATCCCTCTAATGAGTTCCGACAGAGAAATTATGTATCTAGATTCAACTCTCATTTCTCTAAAAATTTTTATGATCTGTGTAGAGATGTCATATCCCTTAAGGATACTGTAAATAATATACAGAAAAAAGTAGATTCAATTGATTCTAAGATTGATAGCTTAGATGATAGTCTTAGCTGGCTGTCTAAAGAAGACCAAAAGGCTGAATCTTCTTCAAAGCCTCTCTGTTTAGTTTCCTTTGGCCCTTCTTTCAAAACCATAAAGAGATCACCAAGCCATTCCCTTATGCAATGCACTCATATCCATTTGCAGCCTTGGTACCTTAATATCGATGACCTGTTAAATCCTTTAGATGAAATCACCGCCTGGTGTAATTACCAAAAATAACATATGGCTAAATGGATTATGATTTTAGATAAGTTTGACCTTGAGTTCTTCCAATAGAAATCAATTAAGGGACAAGTAATTGCTGACCAACTAGCTGAGACACCCCTAGTGAAAAATTAACCTCCCACTCATAAATTTATAAATGAGTCTATCATAAACCTATCTCAAGCATATTTCACCAATTAGGTAACCATGTTTTTTGATGGTTCTAAATGTCATAATGGTGGGGTAATCAATATTTTCCTTATCTCCTTTATCGATAAACCACTTTAAACTTGACTTTGAATACACCAACAATGTGGTTGAGTATAAAGCCCTAGTAATAGGTCTCTAAATTTCCCTAGCCCTAGGAGTTAGAACAATTAATATCTTTGGAGACTCCTAGCTTATGGTCAACCAAGTCAATGAAATATACCAGTGTAATAATGAAATGATGCAATTGTATAGATAACTTGCCACAAAAATCTTAGCCTCATTCAAACACTACCATATCTAAACCACCCCTCGATCTACCAATAAGTTTGTAGATACCATGGCTTAAGTTTGTGGATACCATGGCTTATCTTGCCTCTCAAATCCCATCAACACCCTTAGGATCTAAACAATCCATCATTTTCCATCACCTAACTAAGCCTTCCTACACCAAATTAGACATTCCAACCATATTTAGTGTGGAGAAAACTCTGCCTGACATTTGGTACCAACAAACCTTTGACTACCTTCATCTTGGCATATTTCCCTCTAACCTCTCTAATAATTCCCATTGAACATTTGTTCAAATCACCTCTCATTATACCATTATAGGAGGAATCCTTTACAAATAAGGCTTGGTTGGCCTCCTATTTCATTGCCTCCATGGTTTAGAATCCTCTCATTCCATCAAAGAGACACATGATGGTATCTGTGGGGGTCACTTGGTGACCTCACTATGGCCAAGAATATCATTTTCCTAGTCTATTGTTGGCCTACCTTTAACCAATATTGTTGTGATTATGTGAAAAAGTGTGTCAAATGTCAACGAAACACTAATTTACATCACATACCTAGCAATAGTCTTTATGTTTCTATAGAATTTTGGTACTTTTCATAATGGGGTCTAGACCTTATAGGTGAAATCAACCCCAACTCTTCATAATGACATCATTATATCATTACCACAACTGAATAGTTTACCAAATGGGTGGAGGATATTCCCCTTGTCTTGATAAAATATAAAAATATTGTTGAATTCATCACCCATCATATCATCTACCATTTCGATGTTCCCCATAAGATCATCACTAAGAATTGTAAATATTTCAAAAATAGACAAGTTTAAGGCCTTTGTGATGTATTTGGTATTAAACTTAGATTTTCATCTCCTTATTTCCCATAAGTAAATGGACAAGTTGAAGCTTCCAAAAAAATCCTTAACAACATGCTTACCAAAATGGTCAATGCCTCAAGTTAGGATTGGCACTTTCACATCCCCTTCCCCATATGGGTATATCATACTAGCATCCAAACCCCCACTAATGCTACACCTTTTTATCTCATATTTAGAACTAAGGCTATCTTACCTCTTAAAATACAAATACCTTCTCTTTGTATATATTTATTTTATCTTATTTTAGAAGATGATTACCTTCAAGAACATTTATTCTAATTTGAGATAATTGATGAATGTCATTTAGCCACTCTTTCTCATATTCATGTCTATGAAGAGAAAATTAAGTGAGCCTATAAAAAACACCTAAAAGTTTGAGAATTCAACATTGGATATCTTGTCCTTAAGGAAAACCAACATGTCACTAATATGGAGAAAAATAAAAGAGACAAGTTTGCTTTCAATTGGCTTGGACCCTACATCATTACCCATAAGTATGGATCAGGAGCTTATTGTTTGTCCTCTTTTGAAGGCAAACCAAAAATTGAGCCTCTTAATGCTTCACATATGCATCCATTTTATTATTATATAGGGGTCATAATCATCATTTGTCTAGCTTCAGCTCATCTCTTGAAACCACAATCATTTACCTCTTTTTTAGGGGTAACTAACTAAAACTAAATCATGTGATTATCCATCATAAATATATCCTAATATTGAACTGTGGATACCATGACTCTATCCATGGCATGATTCTCATAGTACTTCCATCTCTTTTGAGATTAGTTCTTATGGTCATTATCATCTATACCTCTCTTTCACCTATTGAACCTTCATGTCATCTTAGTTTTGCCTTCATAAAGGTAATCCATTGAGCATGTATGATAAATTCTATGTCAAGAAAAATAAATCAGAATAAAAAGTAGTAGAAAAATTCAAAAACAAATCATGGGTCACCCCTAGCATTTTTAGACTGCTCCCTTGAAGGATAGCTATTGAAAATCTTTTAAAATTACAAAAATGTAAGGTAGACTATTCCCTAGAAGGACAGCTATCAAAATCATTTGAAACCAAAAAATTAGACCATTCCCTTGAAGGATGGCTAAGTAAAATATTTTTCAGATGCTAAGAAATTTTTAGAAGCTTCCCACATTGATTAGCTTCCCAACCCTACAACAAAAACAAAATATAAAAAAACCCTCAAGCACAAAGTAAAAGGCCCTCAAGCAAAAGAAAAAGAATTTTGAAAGATATAATTAGCTCTCATATTAGCAATAATCTTAGAAAATCCATAATCATATCTCCTTAGTAGACTTCCCCATCAATCAATCTACACTTTATATATAGACATAGACTTGTTTATACTACCTCTTTGGATGCCTACAAAGAAGGCATACTAGTCTTACTAAATGGTTATAGTTTAACCCATTCCCCCTCCACATCTCATATACAAGGGACCATGAACTTACTTGACACAATTTTATCAAGATCCATATCTATCAACCTAGGCATGCTAATGAAAAACATTTGAAAGGCTTATTTTTACTAAGCCAATCCAATTTTGGGTTTTGTGTCATTCTTCTCCAATTAAAATACTTCATGCCTCTTTTTTCATATCTTTAATTAGTCTATGCAAGCCTATAAACATGAACAAAAAACATCATACAAAAAGCATGAACATCATGAACTATGTTAACAAGCAACATCATCTATCCATCAATGGGCCAATCACAATGTAAACATATATTAGCCAACCATAAACATTAACCAATCAAACACATTATGTAAGACTCTAAACATGTTATTACACCAAAAATAAAATCAATGAGCAAACCATCATAACATATACCATTCACCATTCAATACACATAACCATGAACATGAGCCATAACATGTATCCATCTATACCATATCCTATCATAACGATGAGCAGAATTAACACATCATAATTTAACTTTCTAAACATCACATGCCTAAACTACTAAGTCAAATAACCAT
Source organism: Torreya grandis (assembly GCA_037957365.1). Lineage (NCBI taxonomy): Eukaryota > Viridiplantae > Streptophyta > Pinopsida > Cupressales > Taxaceae > Torreya > Torreya grandis. The sequence continues at coordinate 462,888 of JARHVA010008234.1, read as the reverse complement.
AACCATGAACATCTATGACCATAAATCACAAACATTTACATCATATCAACTATAAACATCCATCATATATGAAACATCAAATGCCATAACATTATATACATCAAATCATCAAAACACAATAAATTATGTCACAATGTGTCACCTCTCTCTCAATATGTACATCTCACATCATCGACACATAGGCCAAAATCAAAAATCATATACATATCATATATCTATCATGCCCCTCGATCACTCAAACCACTTTCATCGCTACCACTAGCCCCATCTGGACCTATACCTATACCTAATGGTGGTCACCCTAGGACCCTTATCTACCCAATTATAGTAGTCCACTACTCTGGAGTAGCTAGTGTAGCCCCACCACCCAAACTAGCTTTATACTCTACAAATCTTATGCAATGGGGAAAGTGATCAAGCATCATCACATCATAATATCTAAGCTCCTACATAGTCTCTAGATACCATGCATGGGGCACCAAATCTAGTGGCCCTCTTATTGTTACACCTACCATCCTAACCCCAATCTATCCCTATAAGGAGCTAGTCTAGCCCTATAAAGTAGCCACCTACCCTTATAAGGCTATGACCTAGGACTACACTTGGTCCATCTCCACCATCACTACCCCCACCTACGCCTATAGTGTCATGATTTGGCCTTACAAAGTGGACACCTATCCCTGTAAGGTATCTATCCATGGTTGGGTTACTACTAGAGTTATTGCCACTCGTGGGTCACCCTACACCTATGCTACTAGTAGATCAAAATCCATGGCCTAGTGGCCCCCATCACCTTATCTAAAATCCACTACAACATATCTACCCTAGTACAAAGCTATGTAACCATCAACAATATCTACATCATCAACCTAACCTCCCACTGGTAATTCCTTGAAGTCACACACTATGTCCTATGGCTGTGGCTTAGGTAACAAGAACTTAGCCTCCTCTCTTTGATACCTTAGTACATCAGGTGGAATCCCTTGTACCATTCCAAAATGTCTTTATACTCAGTTAAATGAGATCAAATTTGTCTCCATATCTCTCCTCCTATACACCCACCTCTAGCTCTACAACCCTATGGTGTGGTACCTAAATCCTACCCACTATGGCCACCCAACATATGGTTTCCATATGACATCCCCTAGTACTAGACCTTCCAATGCATCACAAAACCACTTGATGTCCCTAGCCCCACCACCTACTCCTATGTAGGCCACTACTCTCATCCACTACATGAAATTAGAAACATAATTGATTGCTATATGAGTATCCTTTGATAGTCCTAAGGGTCTCAATACCTAAATGTGCTAAAAATTCTAACAATGTAACACAAATCTTGTAGTGCCTATGCACTCAAAGGCCCACAACTCTTTATAAATCTACACAAATAATACTTATACCTACCCAAACATGGTTCTCCATAGAAGCATCTCTACTAACATGCTAAGAATAAAGTATGGGAATCAACCACCCATATAATCTAGCAATAAAAAAATCATCAAAGCCATCATCATCATCATCAAGCCCCTATCCCCATGATTCATCTAATACAATGGACCATGCCTAAATCTTCCCATATGGAACTATGTGTGAACTCAGTCTGCACCATATAACAAGTCCATGTTATAATCTATCTCCTCACTCTCTATGTGGTAAATTGGATCTCCTTGAATGGGCAACCTAGTTATCCTAGTCACATCCTCTAGTAGGATGGTGATCTCCTTGATAAATAACTAGAAGGTGTTTCTCATAGGATCCCATCTCTTGATGAGCATGAAAACCATAGCTAGGTCTTTTGGTACATGTTGATAGTGATGTATCGCACCTAGGCCCATAACCTCCATATATGTCCACTCATTAGTGGTCATCATATCACAAGCCTCTATAAAGAGTATGAGAACTTAGTATCTCATCTGAATCTAGTCATAGGCCTATAAAACTAATATTAGTATGTATGCTTGGTTTTTTACATCACACTAACTACCAACCTATACCTATATTTTATAAGCACACCCTCAACTACTGATGGTTTTTTTGAACCATCAATGGTCCCTATAAGCCCATTTTGGCCCTTAGGTTCAACCATCGATAGTCAGGTCCAATTACTGATGGTCACTATGTGTGACTAGTAGTGACGTAACCCTTGAACCCTAGACCTCTCAAAACCCTAAAAATCATAGTAAATTCCTATACTAACCTAATTACAAAAAATCTACACCCATTCCCAACCTAACATAGCTTCCAACTACTATATCACCAACACATTTGCCTAAATATGCAGAAACCTAAAACTAGGGCATTATTTCCCTAAATAACAAACCAAATTTAACACCCTAACCACATCATTCCAAAATTTCTACAATGAACATTTAACCATGCTATCAATTTTAGAGCATTCCCTACCTTGTTCTGTGATCATTGGCATGGTCAGAGCCCATGTCCCTCTACTCATCCACACCTTCATCCTCCCTTCATCTTTGTCAACACCATATCTCTTCAAGCACTAGCTCAAACAATCACCACTCCCCAAATCGTAGTCAACTGAATCAACACTCAATAAAAACCACCATAGTATAGATTTACCAAATCAGAAAACATGGAGGTCAAATGTCAAAAAGTGAAAATGACTTTTCACTTTCACTTTTTATGTTTTAGATTTTAGGGTTTCCCCTTAACCATCAATGGTTAGGGTGACTACTGATGGTCAACCCCTCAAAACCCTGAACATCGATGGTCAAGGCCCCACATCTTTCCTTTAATTTTTTCACTAGCATCCTCTTAGTTGATGCCTCATCTCCACTTAAACTCACCAGCACTTGAAATTTTTGAGAGTACCCTTCTCTGACCAACCCATTTGACCACATCAACCTCAATGCTGGACATTATAATTAGGACAATCACACTTAGTCATATTTTGTGCACAACCTCATCAATCTAATTACCTCACTTTAAACACTCTCACTTACCTATTCACCTAAGCATTTACCTCATCACTACCTTTGCAAGCAAGAAATACATTTAACTTGAAGTTATTGTGGGATATTACATCCCCTAAGATCCCCTAAACTATGTAGGTCTTCCTCTCAAGCCAAAGAGGAGCTCTTCAAAATATTTTGATCCAACATGCACATTTTTATCAATTATTTCTACCATAACCTATATTTCTAGTTTTACTACCTTCTTCTGAATAATAGAGAAATTAGAGTTAAATAATTAGTTTTAAAATCTTTCATGATATCCTTATGGAATTGGTGAAAACTATCACAATTAAATGAAAGAATAATTTTTCCATGTAAAACAATTTTTTGTGTAGAAGGTAAAGGTAATGGATTTTGATCTTCCTTAAGATGGATCAACATATTTTTTGAGATGGTGTGAGCATGGAAATTATTAGAGGGATATAAACTACCACCATTCAAAGCTTTGATAGCATATATTTTATCACTTGAAAGAATGCAAGAGTAATCAATTTTTATTCCTTCCTTGAGTGAGAATTGGAGAGTTTCATAATCATAGTCATCAAAACAATCAATATCATCCATGTCAAGAAAAATAAAAAACACAAAAGTTAGGACAAGGTAGGAGATAAGCATCTAAAATATAATTCTTATGTAATAATTATGCTCAGAGATTAGGTTCATAAAATTTTTAAAATTAAACTAGATGTGGATCCTACTCAAGTAGATAGGGTTAAGAATATAGAAATGATAATGCATAAGGGTGATAATTAGATCTACAACATGTCAATAAAATGCTAAACTTAGATATATCATATGATAAATTTATTAAATTGAGATAGGTAAAAAATATAAAGTACAACAATGCTAGATATGGAAATGACAAATAAGTAATGTACTTAGTTAGTTTTGATGCTAACATAGTTATAGATCTATAATAGGTAGGAAATATACTAGAAGATGATTATGGAATAGTCTCCAAATTCTAGATTGGGTGCCTTTGAAGTCATAGATACTAGTGTCAACCTTATATGTTAGCATCAATACTACTATCTAAATCAAATGTAGGTGTCCTTTACAGAATACCTAATAGAAAAAGATGCAACCACCTATATGCTTCTAGGTTTGTCTAACCTTTGATTTAGTGCATTCAGATCTGGCTCATGTAATGTCACTCTTCATGAAATGGTAAAACCCTAGTTCTTCATCTTTATAATGACTTTAGGAAAAATGGGTTATTGGGCTCATAGTGTCGAGCTAACCCCAAAGACCCCTCTATCAATGGGTGCTACTTACATAGCCACTACTTCAAATAAGATCTTAGACTGATGTAATTCTCTCCTAATGTGTTATATTATGTGTGTTCAAGGGTGAAATATGTCAAAAGTAGTTATAATAGTGACCTAGCGTATAACTTAGAAAATTAGTCTCTTGGGATACTCCTTCAGTATTCCATACTTGTAGATGTGCAGTACCTATGACTAATATCTAAATAAGAATAAATAGGGGAGTTTTGCTTAATTAAATTCTATTTGAATGCTCTCTAGTATGAATGTTAGGTGAGGAATGAATGAGATGTGATTGTGAATGTATACCACTCCTATTTGGAAATGTATTGCATTAAAGCACTTAGGCTAACCATTGGGATGCATTTCATTTTTAAATTAGATGACCTTAGGGCATTGGAAACTTGAATTAGGATAGTAAATTAACATTGATTTAGGGTTTTGAGACTAACACTTATCTCTTGGTAGTTAGAAAATAAGAACAGGTTTAGAACTTGCATGGGCATAATATAAGCATATTTTGAGTATTTTGGGCAAGATAAAAGGTCTAGGTCATCAACATAAGATTTGTTAGACCAAGAGATATGCCAATGGGAACAAGATATATTAGATGCAATACTTCTAAAAGTGGGAAAGATCCATAATTGAGTGGAACAACTGAGGTTCAAGTTTTCCATGTATACAAGATTGAGGTGTTATATAATTCATAAATATCATCTACATATTATTTCTTTAGTTTAAGAGATTATAATTTGGTTGTGTCTACTAATCAAGATCGATCTAAGGATGATGATGATGGTTTGGAGCTACTAGAGACTACTCTTAATGTTACAACTATATCTAGTACTCTCTTAGATAGTGAAAGAGATGGTGAAAATAATGTAGCTCATACTAAAGGCATGGTAAGGGGTTTTCTTATCCCCCCAAATATAAGACCTTACAGTGACCCAAATCAGACTATATATAAGATATTTTTACCATCATCATTTTTATTGTTGATAAGGAAAGATGCATTTACAAGGGATGTCTATAATCTTCTAACCCCTTCCATAGTTACTCGTAGCTCTATTTGTTATGTATACATGCATCTATTTCCTCTAATCTAAATATGGTTTTGGTGCATAACATTTAGTCAATTTCTTCCACTTGTCCTAGAGGATCATTTCTCTTTGACAAGGCTCCTTCACATACCAAGCCCATATTTATTTTAAAAAGTTTTTTGGTTGGAGACATTTTTATTTCCCTTTCTAAAAACTCTCTCATTCTCTCTATTTCAAAGTCAACCATTTTTTGGATGGAATCAAAGATTGGAAAAAGGACCTTGTTTTTAAAGTGTTTGGGTCTCTTTTAAATGGAGTGTTATCCCCTTTCCATCTTTATCGATGCTTGGTAGATGATTCTTCCAATTTACCTTCAGCTACTTTGAGGAATACAACTTTGTTAGAATGTATGGTCATTGATTTTGGGGCACTCATGACTTCTTCTTATACCCTTAGTCTCCCTTCTCCAATGTGAATAAAGAAACCATTTTATATGCTCCTTTCTAGATTAGATCCTAAAATATTCCATCTATCCTCTATAATGAGGAACACATCAAATAATTGACTAATTTGGTGAGATATTTTGTCAAGATGGATGAGATATTAAGGGGTAACAAATCAATAAGGTTTTTATGAAATCTTAGACTTATCCAAGCCACTTTCTCATTATTTTAAGTTGAAATATTATCATGTATATTAGACTAAATATCTTAAATTTAAAGGCCTTACCTTTAGGTTCTTTTGCTTCAACATTTTGGTCACTGCACTGCCTCATGTTCTGCTCAAGCTTCTTCATGTTTGTTGGTGTAGGATTTTTACTACTTGTAGTTTTACTTACACGGTTGTTAGTAAAAAATTTTAGGGTTGTTAAGGTCATTATGGAAAAATACACTTAATATGTTTTGTAATAGTGAGTTGAGTTTTTACATTTTTGATGACCTAATCTCTCACTATATAATTTACCTCCTTTGTATTTTTTATCTAATAGACTAATATAAAACTCCCTCTTACTTTGTATTGCTCTCACCTACTATAATTTCATAAATTTATTAGACATTTAGAGATATTTGATCAATACAACATGGTATTAGAGCTCTAATCTAATGACTATTTTTCCATTTCTAAAATACTTGATGAGATCTTTCTTGCATTCATTCATGTTGGTTTTCTTGATTTTTTGAGTTTCATAGGTTTGGTGGGATTTTTTGAAAATATGTGAAAAATAAATAGATGAAGTCTCCAATCATAAAATACATATCACCATTATATTTATAAGGCATCAAAACTCTAAAATTGGCTATAAACATGACCTAGATTTGTGACAACCATTTTCAACAATTTTTTGAGGGTTTCAAGGCTTTTTCAATGATTTCATGCATATCTATACAACAAAATTCTCAAAATAGGAAAATTTTCTAGGTGTTTCTAGGTTTTTCAAGTTCTTAAATAGGTATTTTTTAGTTTAAGATAAAATTTTAGATAATTAACTTTAATTTAGGTCTTTCCTATAGGTTTATAGGCTTATCCTAAGTCTTATTTGTATGTGCATTTATTATATTTATAAATGCACTTTATTCTAGCCTTTTGAGGTGTCACTCACCTCTCTAGTCCACTTATCAGATTTAAAAGTTACTTGCATGTAAATACTCTTCATCACATAACACACACATCATCCTAACTTGTAAGATGACTTTAGGTACTTGGAACACATGCTTAAGCTTTCACATGTAACTCCTCTTCTCTCTTAGCTCTATATTAAGAACTTCCCTCTCTCATTCCTCAACTCTCTCAACTCACAACTCATTCAGGTTGTTCTAAATATTTATATTTCATCCTTGATTATCTCTTAGACTAATTTCATTCTTCTCCTAATATTCTACATTCTATTGCATTTGGAGTGATTCATCGTTGCAAGCTTCTTAATACTAGTGTGGGGTTTTTAACCATTCAACGATTTTCCCATTTATCAAATATTTTATCTCAGATTTGTGTTTTATTCTAATTTCAAAGGTAATATTATTTATTTACTTGTTTTTAACATTCGATTCTTGGCATATTATAATATTTTTCATTTACTTATTTTTAACTAAATCTTTTTTACATTCCTTGCTTTTTGTTGTATAGGATATATTCTTTGATTATTTTGATTAACTTCTTTTCATGCAAGTTTATGCACTTTATGATGGAGTTTATATTTTTTCACATTCGTCTTTGTTTTACATCTGCTTTTTTTATATTATGTATGTAGATTGTATTTTTGGCATAGTGGTTGCTTAAATTCCAAGTTTGGTGTTAGTTTGCTTGTTTAACATGTTTATGTATAATTACTCCTTCTTGATGGTCTTTATTACATTACGGATCAACCAAATTGTCTGAAGAGGATTATTAGAAATTATTGGTGATCAAAATTTCATCTTTGTAACTTTTGGCAGCACCTTCTCTTATTCTTTCTTCTTTCATTTTTTTAATTATTCTTAAAAGAAGCTTCTATTACAGGGAGTATTATGCAATTTTAACTCCTTTGTTTGTAAAAGGTTTTCTCCACTTTTGTAACCCCAAATTTAAGATTAAGGGGGAGAATTAAAGAATTAACCTTGATTTGGGTCTTTAATATAGGTTTATAGGCTTATCCTAAGTCTTATTTGAGTGTGCATTTATTATATTTATAAATGCATTTTATTCTAGCCTTTTGAGGTGTCACTCACCTTTCTAGTCCACTTTTTGGATTTAAAAGTTATTTTCATGTAAATCTTCTCCTCCTACATGGTAGACACATCCTTCCCACTTGTAAGAGGATTAGTTTCAATTAGAACACATTCCTAAGATTTCACATGTAACTCTTCTCTCTTATCATTATATTAAGAGCTCCCCTCTCTCATTACGCAACACTCTCAACACACAACTCATTCTTGTTGTTCTAAGTCTTATTATTGCATCCTTGATGCTCTCTTTGATTAAGTAAATTATTATCTTAAGATTATGCATGTTTTTATATTTATATTGATTCATTTTTTTAATATTTTTAATACTAGTGTGGGGTTTTTCATCGATCGATGGTTTCCTCACTTATCAAATATTTTATCTCAGATTTGGGGTTTGATCTACTTTGCAAGGTAGTATTATTAATTTAATTATTTTCAACATTATATTCTTGTAATATAATAATATTACCATACCAAATCTACAAATTTTTGGTTTTTTTAGTTCTAGCATAGTTTCTAACCCTTGTAGATAGTTTTGGCAAATTATTTAGACTTGGTCAAACTTTTGGCAGTGATAAAATAGGATTGGGAAGACATTATATCCTCGATGGACTTACACACACACATATATAAAAGTTTTTTAGACACTAACACCCCTATTTGAATAATTTCCAAAACTTGATACACTTGTTTGTAGCATTGTCAAAACATGATACCTTTGTTTGCAACCTTGGTAGAACTCGATAACCCTATATGCACCCATGTCAAAAATTTACACCCATGCATGCACACTTATCATATATAAATACCATTTCATGTACCCACATCATAAATAAAGACTCCTAAATGAATATATAGCAAAATATAACCCCTATTTGAGCTCTATGTAGATTCTAAGCACCCTCTTTACATGCAGTGACATCTACATGGCTTTCAAATTTAATCAAGTGAAAAGAGCTATTATTCATTTAAAATTTGGAGGAATTTTAGGAGTGATATAAATCCTACATAAATCACATCAATCATAAAAATTAGGTAGGGGTAACACTCATAAAATATCTTGGCCCCTTAGTCATATGATATGGCCATATGGGGGTAATTAAATTTCTTTATTCCTACTAATGGGCACTTAACCTTAGCCCCAACCAATTAACCAATGAAATTTAAAGTTTTAAAATTTATTTTAGGTGGATATTTTTTTATGAGATCTCAAATCTTAAAAAGGATATAACATTTGATTGATAACTCCTTTTAAAGTGTCATTTTATTCAAAAGTGCTTGTTTTCTCATGCTCTACACATTGGTGGTCATCTTAGATCCACTATAACTCAATTGAAACCAAATATTTTTATCTCATGGATGTATTATCAATTAATGTAGATGTCCCTCTGGTTATTTTCACTTACACACTAATGACTCAAGATACATTCTTAGATGTGCCTGACGTCTATATGAGCATGCTTATATTTAAGAATTTAAAGAAGGGGGGGGGGGGGGGGGGGGGGTACTCTGATAGTTCTAAGGGGGTACTATGTGGTGATGTGAAAATTTATTTTCTACTTTAAAAAAAAAAAAAAACTTTTTTTTCACTATGGATTCAATTTTATTAAGTCATATCACACCATTTAATTATCACGAATGGAAATCCAAAATAGAAATCATTTTAAAATCCAAGAGTTTTCATTGAATTATAATGGAAAAAGAGACTGAACTTAGAGCAAAAGTAGAGAATGTGAAATGGTTTAACCATTTTTATAAATCGTATTGACTACTATGTATTTATATCTCTCATGATCTACTTTTTCACATAGTTTACTACAATACCCAATGATGTATGGACCACACTAAAAAATATCTTTGGGAAGCAAGATGTGATGAGAGGCCATGAGATGGAGAATGAGTTCATCAGTTTTAGCTTAAGTGAATTTGACACCCTATAAGAATTCTCCACAAATTTTAGATATCTAAGTTTGTATTTAAAATAATGTGGAATAGATAAGAAAAATATCAGTGTTCTATTTATACTCTCCAAAATGGGCCAAAACTATTCTGAGTTTGTGTCCACCTTCCATGTCATAAAAAGTGCTCTTGGAGCCACATGTAAGATGCCTTCTTTAGATAACTTTTTTATTGACTTGATTAAAGATCAAGATAATTTGATAAATAGGGAAATAGTGAAGTCCTCACAATCTCATGCACTTTTTACTGAAATAGAAAATATTTCAAACAATAAAGAGAAGAAACCTAATAAAAAGGATCAAAAGAAGGATGTAAATCCTCCCACCTACAAATTAAACAATGAGATTTCTTATTCCAATGTTAAGACTAAGAAATATATGATAAAATGTGGTTTTTTTATTAAGAAAACATGATGTAATTAAATGTTTGAATAATTAGATTGACCAACTAACTAAGACACTCAAGAAACACAATATTAGTGTCCTTGGTTTTCCCAATTAGAATTCATCAACCCATGAATCCTCTAAGGTAAATGATAATGATAAAGAAAAGGAAAAAAATAATGGTAAGGGGAAAGTAAATGGAAAGGCCCTAGTTGTATTTATACCTTAGACTCCTACATGGGTCATTGACTTTCATGCTTCACATCACATGGCCTCTTCATAAATAGAGTCCATTTCCTTAGAACTATGTGGCATGTCCTCTATATGAATGGGTGATGACACATACAAAAAGGTTATTGGGAGATATTTGTTGAAGTGAGTGGTGGAAGATTAAATAATGTTATATTTTTTCCCTCATTTTCAACTAATCTCCTATTAGTTTACCACATCACTCACCTTGGTCTTAGCATACGAGTTGAGTTCACTCTAGATTTAGTGTATGTTAAAGAGATACACAATGATAATATATTGACCATAGGAATTATTGATCATTAGACTCAAATATATAACTTATCAAAGTTTTATCTTGACTCCCCTTTAGATTATTATTTTTTAGACTCATCTAAACTTGATATTTTTGAGCCTAAGCACACCTCTCATATTGGTGACTCTTATTCTAGCACAAAATAGTAATGATGAGGACACACATCCACCATCTCCTTATCACTTAAATATATTGAAGAGTCATTCCTAATAAAACTACCTCTAGTCTACTTTAGACATTACAAGAAAAATGTATAGTGATCCATGACACATCAGATATCAAGTAGTCTATTCCATAATTACAAAGCATTTTGTGGTCCTTCTTAGCCTATGCTCCCATTTCACCATAATTACATAGAGTTGTTTCCCCTACTACCTTACATGAGGAGAATATTTTATTATATAGGAATCATACCATGGTTGAAGATCCATTAGGAATTTGATAGACACATTCACTATTCCAAGGGGATCTACTCTTCACTACATATAATTTTGATCCAAAAGCACTCTTGGGAACCTTGTTATAGGATATAGGATGGCTACATGCAATTGTAGACTCTAATGAGACTTTTTAACCCTATTCTTCTCTTTACTCTCTTTTTGGAGAGGATTTTTTCTTATGGATTTTTTATTTTTCTTCACCTTATAGGAGTTTCATTATTCTTAGTTACATCATCAAGCCTCATTATCAAGAACCGATTCTTCTACCCACCTGAGCTACGCTTCAGGCATGTGTTGGTATAATATTTTTTACACTTGTAGTTTCACTTACATGGTTTTTAGTTAGATTACTTAGGGTTGTTAAGCACATTAGGATAAAATATAATTAATGTGTTTTCTAATAGTGAGTTAAGTTATGTTTAACCCTAAAATGGAAAATCTAGGTTGGTATTATCTAAATTACATTAAAGGGGCATATAGAAATGAAATGGCACAAAGGTGATAATCAAATTTATAGCAAACTAATTAGATGCTAAACTCATATATTAGTATACACTAAATTTATTATTTTGATATAGTCTAAAGATAGAAAGTATAACTATACTAGATATAAAAATGATAAAGAAGGTGAAGTACTTACCTTGTTCTAATGCTAGTGCATTTATAAATCTAGAATAGGCTGAAAGTAGGTGGGAAGTAGATTCTAGAATAGTTGTTAGATTATAAATTTGATGATTTTGTATCTCTAAATAGTAACATCAATCTGGGTTGATTGTGTTGAAACTGCTATCTAGGTTCGATGCTAGTATCCTGTATGAAATATTTATTGAAATAAGATGTAACAACTTGGATGATTTTGGGTTCTGCTTTGCCTTCACTTTAGTTCATTTAGATCTGGGTCATGGATAGTCACTACTTATGAAAATATAAAACCCTAAATTTATATCTTCAATGTGACCTTGGGGGGAAATGGGTTAGTGGGAACATGATGTCAAGATAAACCCAATGACCCCTATATCAAAGGACACTTCTTACATAGCCAATACTCTGAAGAGGGCCTCAGACTAATGTATTTATCCCCTATAAGTTGTCTTGTGTATGAATCATAGAATATGTGTAAATCAAGTACAATAATGACCTAGCTTATAACTTAAGAGATCAAACTCTTGGTCTAATCATTTATTACTTTAGACCTATAAATGTGTTACACCTATGACTAGTATGGAAATAGGGAAACTTAGTTTAATTTAATGCTTGATAGAGTGATTTTAATAAGTTCCTTGGTCTCTTTGGTATTTTTAAGGTGAATAATGAATCAGGGTTGATATCATATTTATATCAATCTCTTTGGATTAATAAATCACATTAAATCACTTAGGCTTACCATTATTATATGTTTCATTTGTAAATTAGATGACTTTAGAGAAATAGACACTTACATCAGGACATGACAATAGTGTTAATTCTATTATTTGACACATACATTAGCATTGAGAGAGAAAGAGAATATGTATATGTTTAAAACTTGAATATATAGAATATAAGTACATTTTAATCATTTAGTTCAAGAGAAAAGACTTACGTCATCAATATAAGGTTGGTCAGACTAAGAGATATAGACCAAGAGGCACAAAGATATAGTAGATATATGACTTATGGAAGTGATAAAGTTAGAGAACCAATAGGAACAACCAAGATCTTAAATTACCAAGTTTATAAGACTAAGGTGTTATATAATCATGAAATATATTCTAAATTTACCCCCCTTTAATCTAATAATTAAATTACTAGTTTTAAGAAGAGGAATGCATACTTGGGTGTGTATGCACACTTTGTCATTACATATGCCCAAATTGAGTTTTTTTTTGGTGACTAACCTACAACTAAAAACATTTTACATTATAAAATTAGTGCATATAATCTAGGTTGAAATTACTTGTATTATATTGAAATTAAAAGAGCAACATTTAGGAATACACTAGTGTGTCAATGTAACCACCTTTCCTATTGACAAGTTTTTTTGTAAAAGATGTATCACTATAAGGCTCTAAAAACTAAGATTAGGATAAATATAGATAAATATTTAAAGGTGCATTTATCAAAGGAGTTATAGAGACATTGGAAGGCATATGCCCCCAACTTTGGAGTAAAAGTGAGTTATCCCTTGATAATTGATATTTGCCTAACCATGTAACCCAATGATATTTATAGCCTAGTGAGGCTAGATGATCAAGTAAAACATGAAAATTTGTAAATATTAAGTGATTTGATCACCTCAATCATATGAAAATGTGAACCAACTATTATATTAGATTGACTCAATAAAATCCCATAAAAATATATAAAGTAGCAGTACAAAAAATGTTTATGATATGGTAACAGTTCATAAAAGAGTTATGGAATTTGAAACTGACTTGGATTTTATAATATTGGGCACATGTTGCATATCATATGCACCTAAGATATGTTGCATGCTAAAATTGTGTAAAATAATAGTACTAATATATAGAATTCTATCACAATTGTGAATCCAAATCATATAACTATGTGATTTAGCCAATTTGGATAACTATGTAAGTTTGGAGACCATGCTTATAAAGCATGCCCCCACTATATATGGAGAAATTTGATGAATGATATAATTAATAATATGGAGGATATGTTTTCAAAACATGCCCTCACTATAAACTACAGATGTTGAATACTAAATAGGTATGGAGAGCATGATTCCAATTTATGCCTCTATGAATCTGAGAACTAATATAAGTACCATATTGAATGAGTGTGGAGAACATGCATCCAAAGCATGCCCCCACTGAATCTAGAAATATATATAAGTACCATTTACTAAATGAGTGTGGATACAATACTTCTAAATCATACCCCCATTAAATTTAGATATTAATATAAATATTAAATACTGAATACATGTGGAGAACATGATTCCAAAGCATGCTCTGTCAGGAATCTAGAACAACAAACATGCTCTGATACCAGTCGTTAGGATCTTGCTCCTCAGAAAGAGCACAGTATGATTACCAAATATAAGCAATTGAATATGCGGAAATAACCAGAAACACAAGTAACTAGAATTCACCAATAGCACAGAATATGAGAGACAATACACTATCTTGTATTAACACTATACAGAAAAGAATACATCAAAGAGCCGCCACACTCTTTCACCTTACAGAGATTCGCCACACCTCTAGTGTACAGTAATTCTTCTCACACACACTCTCCTACACAAAAAATGGTCCCAACAACCAACTCACACACAGAATTGGTGTTCACCTCACCAACCAGTCAGTAATAACCCTGTCGGTACACCAAGCACTCTATAGCACTTCAAGCTGATCTCTCATGAACCTGCAACCTGCAATTCAAAGACCAAACTTACATGTAGATCCCTAATGAGCTTGCAACAACCTGCAACTCACAGATCTTACAACTAGAAGGAACTCTTCCTTTCTATCTCATGCCTTAAACAATACATGCCAATGGGTCTATAAATAGATCCCTAACTCAAACAATAACTTAGACTCTTAATTTAGACAATTATCCTCGCAGCCCAAGACTCTGGCTAGTCTTAACATGCAAACTCATCGTTCACTTAACTAACTGTCTGTGAAACGAACACTTCGGGAACACACAGGCGACCGACGTCGGTCCCTGCTAGTCTGGTTCTGCCGACGTCGGCCGACTTCCTACCGTCGTCGGTGGCCTTCTACACTGGACTCTGCCGACGTCGGTCCTGCTGCCGACGCCGGTTCCTGTAGAACTCATTAACCATCTGTTCCTCAGTTTGCAAAGGTTGAAGCTTTTAGCTCCACAACCTAACAATCTCCCACTTGGAGATAAATAGCTGCAACCTGTACCTGTACCTGTACCTGTACACTGTCTAGTTTGTTTTCTTGGCTTTGTATCCCTCCTCAAGATCACTCTTGAAGACCAACCACCACAAAATCCGTGGTGCAAAATCTGTCATCCAAATTACCTGCCACATCCGCATCTACAACCATGTAGAAAAAGAACTTGACCCTGCATAGCATGTGCACCTGCTGCTGGTCCCACTGAACTTCCCTTCAGTATTACTCTCCCGGATTGACTCCAAACTTGTGACAACTCCCACTGCTTGGGAAAACTCAGGTTTAGTACATACCATGCACTCAACCTCATTATGTGAATCAAGACACCTGTTCTATGAACTGTCTAACCATCGGCGTGCTAACCGGTTTCACACAATCATCCTGAAACAAAGTCAACAAGACCTCCATGTCTCTAGAACACACTCATGCCAAAGAATCTTGCTGCTCCCAGATTCTCCATGACAAACACCTGAACTAGCTTTACCTTTAGTTCAGCAATCCCTGTATATGTAACCCTGCAACAAGCACATCATACAGAAAATAGGATAATGTAGCTAATATTATCCAACCTGGTAAAGAGAAACACAATGATCAAACCTCCATTGCCCTGCAGCTAATACAAGATCATATACCCTGATCTTCCATCTCACGTATCCATTTCCACTCTTCTTCATCCTCAACATCCATTCGTCTCTCAGTGCTTACTTCCAGATGGCAACTCTACCCAAAAAACCTGTTTGGTTCTCCTCCAAGGAATCACATCCTCATCCATGCCAAGCTCCCACTGTTTCCTGGATCTACCTATTCTGCTTCTTCAATAACTTCCTGGTCCTATGCCATAAGTGAGCAACAAGTAGTGTAAAGAAGGGAAATGATGAATTTAAGAACTTACTTACACCTTCAGTCCTCCATATGGGCGCTTGAGACTCCATGACAACTAGCTGTCCACCCAAAATTCATCTCAGTAACCGATGCCGGTCACATCTCAGTCTACAGCCGACCGATGTCGGTTCCCTGCGACTGCCTCCTTGCCAACATCAGTTTCCCCTGGCCGACGCCGGTCTCTTTTCTGCCTCGAGTCACCGACATCGGGCTGCACATAGCCGACGTCAGTCCTTGTCTGGACACCGACGCTGATTTTCCTACCGACGTCGGTCTCTGTGTTTTTCTTGTGAGACCTGACTTTTTCCCGCGAGCTCTTTTTGGATCAAAAACTTGTCCAAATCACCCTTGCTCTGCTTAGAATTCCTCTGCACCTTATGCTGAACTTTGTCCGTCACTTTCTCCTTGAAAACCAAGGCTTTCCCGTTCTTGTCACTAACATCGGATTCCTCAAGAAACCTTACCTTCTTCTTCTGCATACAGAAACCACGATCCATGCCTTCCAAATTCGAAATCATACTCTTTGACTCAAGAACCAGCATCTCCTTCTTATCTATGTGACCAAGCCTATCAAGCCACATCTCTGAATCTACAGGTGAAGTAGATAACCTAGAAAGAGAATCAGTAAAACAAGTAGATAGATAAAGCATACCTACTTTCTTACCTCTAGCTATAACAAGTGTACCCTTGGTAACCTTCCAAGAGTCCGCTATGAGAGTTACTATGCAACCCTCTTCACCCAAATTTCTAACAGAAATCAGATTCCACTTCAGAACTGGGACATGCATGACCTCCTTTAACACCCATGTGTCACCTGTCTGCAATTTCAGCTTCACTTTGCCTTTGCCAACAATCTGACAAGACTTACCATCCCCTACACAAATTTCTCCAAAGTCTCCCTGGACATACTCATGAAAAAATTCCCTATGTGGGGATGCATGAAAAGAGGCACCTGAATCTAATACCCAAGATTCTACTTTATCCAAAGAACATACCAGAGCATCCTATGCAATGTAACCCGCAACATCTGCTTCTTCTCCATGTTCTTCATGGTGATCTTCACCCGATCTGCAATCTCTCTTTAAGTGCCCTTGCTTTCCACATTTCCAGCAGGTTATTCTGCCATACCTGGACTTGGATCTTTTGCCTATCTTCGACCTTGATCTCCCATGCTCTGTCTTCTCTCTTGGCCTTCCTCTTCCTTCAACACTCAAAGCATCTCCAGATGATTCACCTGTGCTTTTCCTGTGTATCTCTTCGTTCAAGATCACACTCACAACATCATCCACTTTTAAGACTTTTGAAGGAGACACAGTATTAGAAACTGCCATTACCAAACCTTCCCAACTTTTAGGTAATGAACACAAGATTAAGAGAGCTCTAAGTTCATCATCAAATACAATATAATTGAACTTAACTGGTTTACCAAACCATGGAAATCACTAAGATGGCTATGAACAGATCCACCTTCCAACATTTGCAAATTAAATAAACGCTTCATAAGAAATACCTTATTTGAAGCCGAGGGTTTTTCATACAAATTTGCCAAAGATTTCATCAACTCCACCGTTGTCTTACATTGTGATAAGCTGGAAATCACAGATGAATCAAGACTCAATCTAACAGATCCCAGAGCCTTCCGATCAAGAACCTCCCATTCTTCATCTTTCATATCCAAGGGTTTGCTAGCAACCCCACCCAACGGTAAGTACAAATCTTTCTGATACAGATAGTCCTCAATCTGCATCCTCCATAATTGGTAGTTCTTGCCATTAAACTTTTCCATTCGTAGTTGACTATTTTCTGCCATTGCTCAACTCCCACTCAAACAGAAACCCTGTGAGTAACCTGTAATCAAAACACACTACCCAGATCTACACCAATCTGTTAGTATCCCAACCAAAAGCTTTGATACCACTTGTCAGGAATCTAGAACAACAAACATGCTCTGATACCAGTCGTTAGGATCTTGCTCCTCAGAAAGAGCATAGTATGATTACCAAATATAAGCAATTGAATATGCGGAAATAACCAGAAACACAAGTAACTAGAATTCACCAATAGCATAGAATATGAGAGACAATACACTATCTTGTATTAACACTATACAGAAAAGAATACATCAAAGAGCTGCCACACTCTTTCACCTTACAGAGATTCGCCACACCTCTAGTGTACAGTAATTCTTCTCACACACACTCTCCTACACAAAAAATGGTCCCAACAACCAACTCACACACAGAATTGGTGTTCACCTCACCAACCAGTCAGTAATAACCCTGCCGGTACACCAAGCACTCTATAGCACTTCAAGCTGATCTCTCATGAACCTACAACCTGCAATTCAAAGACCAAACTTACATGTAGATCCCCAATGAGCTTGCAACAACCTACAACTCACAGATCTTACAACTAGAAGGAACTCTTCCTTTCTATCTCATGCCTTAAATAATACATGCCAATGGGTCTATAAATAGATCCCTAACTCAAACAATAACTTAGACTCTTAATTTAGACAATTATCCTCGCAGCCCAAGACTCTGGCTGGTCTTAACATGCAAACTCATCGTTCACTTAACTAACTGTCCGTGAAACGAACACTTTGGGAACACACAGGCGACCGACGCCGGTCCCTGCTAGTCTGGTTTTGCCGACGTCGGCCGACTTCCTGCCGTCGCCGGTGGCCTTCTGCACTGGACTCTGCCGACGTCGGTCCTGCTACCGATGCCGGTTCCTGTAGAACTCAGCAACCATCTGTTCCTCAGTTTGCAAAGGTTGAAGCTTTTAGCTCCACAACCTAACATGCTCCCCCACTGAATCTAAACACTAATATAACTATCATATATTGAATCAATGTGGAGAACATGCTTCTAAGGCATGCCCCATTGAATCTATAAACTTATGTAAGTACTATATACTAAATGAGTATGGAGAACATGCTTCCAAAGCATGCCCCCACTAAATAAGATTAATATAAGTACCATATACTATATGAGTGTGGAGAATAACTTATAAAGCATGCCCCCACTAAATATAGAAACCATGCCAAGTGTGTAGAACATACCTCTATGACATGACCTGAATAATATGCCCCCCTTTGAGGTGAGGGATATATACGATTTGGTAGTTATTTCACCTCAAAAGGATAAAATGATTGTACAATATGTGAATATAACCATATAACATATAAAACTAACATGTATAGGTAAATTTATTAGTGAAGTGCATAAAACCAATGTGATCACATGTAGGCCTAAGATGCATGTTAAATATCATGGAGATACCTATATAGTAATAGTAAAAACTCAACAAGTAGATCAAGACGACACACAAGAACACTCAAAAGTAAGTCAAAAGGCAATGATCTAAGAAGATTGCAAATAAGTGGCATGTTCAAATGTTGCAAAATCAAAGGGACATAACTTAGTCAAATGTACACAAAGGTAAGAATGACATATTTAAAATTAAATAAAATAAATAATGACATGCAAATGTTAATAAAAACATAAATAAGCATGGGGGCCACAAGAAAATGAGCATATTTAAATGCTCAAAAAAGGAATATAAGATACTCAAAGAAGTGCATAAAGTAAAACATAAGAAACCATCATAAACATGTCATAGTATCCCATGTATCTAATGTGTTATGAAAATTATGTCACATTTATATCATATCAAGTACCCTATGTAAGCTATAGTCATGTATAATATGCATGTGTAAGTAAAAATGTAGGCTCAAACATAATAATGTAGAGTGATAATCTAATCATGTAACATATGTGTATCTATTGGCCCAAATATGGAGGAATAAACTCATGAAAAATATATTCAATGCAAATCAAAAACTTAATTTTATTTTTGTATAAGGAAGCTTTAAAAATATTTACAAAAACATGAGTTGGTTGAGAAACCAACTATTAGGTAAAAACTACCTAATAACTAAAATAAAATTAACAAAAAAAGCTTAATACTTTGAATCAAAAAATATCCCAAAAAACTCCCCCTTGATATAAAGGGGTATAGAAAGACTAAAATAATTAACTATGAGTCATCCAAGTAGACTCTATTACAAATGTAACTAGTACACTATGCATCCTAGACTAATAAAAACATTGATCATCCTCACACTAAAGTAGAATAAGATCATGTTTTGTCTAACTACATTGATCCTCACATAAAACCTTTCTAATAAGTGATTTCCTAAGTACTATGTATGGTACATCTAAAATTGATGCCTAAAAATTACCAACATCTCTTGAAGACCTTTTTTCAGAACTAAAAATGCTAGTATCTCAATGTTGACTCATACCACAACCATAAATGACTAATCAAAAGCTAATATGCAATATATTCTACCCCTATTAGGTGATAGGTGAGAATCCATGCATCAAATAAACCAAGTATAAAACATTGAAATGCTACACATCAAAGATCATATCAACTCTAAATCTATGAAAACAAAGTACACAAGCCAAAAAAATCTACTAGAACAAATCCCAATCTTGAGCCTAGGAGATCACACAAAATGGGTGTATTACCATCTTAGAATATATAGTCATCAACTGTGGAGCAAAAAAATTCATAGTCATCCCATCCATCAAAATAATATGCAAAAGAATAGCTAAAAGAGGAACCAAAAGAGTGACTCGAGTGACTAGAAATGTTTGCTTATGCCTTCTATCAATGTCGAGAGGACCTCTTTTGGAAGATAACTCTATAGAGACGTGTCCTATGCCACAAAAATTATAGCATATTCTCTCATGTCCATTGGAACTAAAGGAAGAATAGCCACATGAAGAATAATGCCTATTCTTGTGCTTGTGTCCATGTGAATGTTTGTGGTGATTCTTATGATTTTGAAAACTAGATTGATGTCTACACTTTAGAGAATCAGAATGATGCCTATGCTTCAAAGGACTAGAATGATCCCTATGTCCAAAATGATGCTTATATTTGGAAGTGTGTCATGAAGAGTGTTTATATTTTTGAAAGTGATTTGAATAATTCTTTTTATTATGATCATATAATGGATTACCTTTTTTATTATAATGGGCCTCCTTAGTAGTTTTTTCTTTCTTCATTGTAAATTATCACTAATGTTGAGTGAGCAACTCACAAATGGAATCAAAATTAGATTTGTTAAGCTTATCACTAAGTTGTAACATTTTTAGAAAATTCTTGTAGCTAGAGCTAAGGCAATTCAAAATAATAGAAATGAACATTTCATCATCAATGTTATATTCTTGTCTCAAGTTCTTAATTTATGACACATATTCTAAAACATCTTCATCATCTATTAATTTTGTGTTGAGCAATTGGATAAGAAAATCAATTTTCTTGTAGACAAATTGTTTATCATACTAGTCTTTTAGAGATTTCCATGCTTTCTAAGCTTCAAACTTAATGTCCTCTATGTGAATTATAACTTGTGCACTACAAGTTGATTTCAATAAAGCAAGGGCACGCTTGTAATTCTTATGAAATTTTGCAAGCTTTGTGGAATTAATGGGCAATGTTGGTTGATTTTCAACTACTTCCCACAAGTCATAAAATATTAATGTATTTCCATGTTCATTGACCATTCCTTTTTAAGA
This sequence comes from Torreya grandis, assembly GCA_037957365.1. Lineage (NCBI taxonomy): Eukaryota > Viridiplantae > Streptophyta > Pinopsida > Cupressales > Taxaceae > Torreya > Torreya grandis. Next base: position 441,229 of record JARHVA010008234.1, on the reverse strand, counting down.
GTTAAGCATCCATTTTTAGAAATCAAGCTCACATTTTTAGCCATGGTACAAAATCAAAAAATAAGGAATGATATCAAGGTTTTGCCTTTACCTTCAAAATAGCTTCCAATTACAATAGATTCTTGGGACTTGTACAAAAAGATTACACCTTATAACTCCTATTACACCCTTATTTCTCCATTATAACCTTTCATTGCTCGTTTTATCTTTATAACTCCATTTATATAAAATAAGATCAAAATAATAAATTTTGATAAAAAATACATCAATGGGTTTTGAAACCTAGATCTTTTAAACTTGTAGAATTTCATAAAAAAATCTTCCACCAATTGCTCTACAATTATTTTTGAAATAAATATGGAAGATATGTTTATTTGAAATTTGTATTTTTTAGGGTTATTCAAAAAAAAATACTGCATGTAAAAAAAATTACCTTCTTACTTGCATGTAAAAATTATTGGCCTTGGTAGAGCCTACAAATAATAATGGGAAGGTCACGACTTCTGTATCAGATTTCTCTACTATCCCTTATGATTGAAAATTGATGTGATATACAACACCCATCTCTTAATTTCATCATTGTTTCTAGTTTTTCCACTCTTCCTTATCTCAGATCACTACACATTTGTATTGCTTCATAGGTTCAATAATCCTACTATTCAGGCCTTCAATCTTTTTGTGTTGACCTAATATTATCGTGCAAGTTTCAAGGAAGTTTTTCAATCATCATACTAAGTCTTTAGGATTCTTATCTCTACTCTAGATGATCTCTCTTCCAGTAGGTTGTGCTATTTTTGGACTGCGACAAGATTTTTGTATAATGATTTTGTTACCTTTCAAAGCCACCAATATAAACCCTTGTCTTTATCCTATACCTACCAATAAATTATTAGCATTGCCTTCCTTATATAAGATTCTTCAATATCTTCCTCCTTCACAAATTTCTTGATGGCTTTGATATCACTATTGACCCAGATATGAAGGATAAACTCGAGAAAAATATATTCAATTTAAATAATAAATTGAGTTTTATTTTTGTACAAAGAATCTTTAAAAAGGTTTATAGAAACATGAGTTGGTTTAGAAACCAACTATCGATTAAAAACTACATGAAAAATAAAAACAAATTAACAAAAGAAACTTAATACATTGGATCAAAAAAGATCCCAATAGTATCAAGATCAAATAAATAGATACCCTTAATGTTCATATGACATGAATATACTGAAGGCCAAACATATGAAATAGGAATGTATCATGTGTTTTTGTATGCCTGTATCACACTCAAGTAGAAGTGTGACACATATGTGTATGTAGAGTAACTGAGTATGTTGTCCATTAATATAGAAGTAACACATGGATTCCAAGGATCTAATAGAACATGTAAGTTCTAAAAGTGTTTTGGGAGTTTTGAATTTTTTTTTTCATATTTTTGAAGAGGAAGGATCATCCTATGATGCCATCCAATGAATGATCATAGATATCTTCCTATTGTGCATCTAGTTTAATACCCCATTTACACTACTGAGGAGCATGTATAGGTGAAATATCTATCACTTTGGTATTAATGGTGTTATGTTTATGTATAATAGGACTCTATGGTCATGAATCAATAGTAGGCATAAAAGGATTAGGGATTTTTAGAACCCATCATTGAGTGCAATTTGGTTTATTTGGCATAGTAGTAACATGTGTATTTTGAGGTACTATAGATATATATACATGGTGTGTAGTATCAAATCAAGATTCCATTGATTATATTCATATGATGTAATGGCCTCTCAAGTATTATTTTCCTCACAAAGGGTATTGTTTTTTTCTTACCCTTTGGTGGTGAATTATCATTAGTATGCTTAATGGCTAGTTGTTTGGGTATAAGTTTCTTTTGTTCAAGAGGATGCTCATATGGAATTTTAGAAACCATAATTACCTAATTTTCATGAATTAATTTAACACACCCATATATTATATAAGGTATTGGTTAAAGAGTGTATATCTAAGATCTTTCTAGTATCATATAAAAGATGTTTATACAGGGGATAACTGAAAAGGTAGTGATCACATATGTGGGACTAACATGTAAATGCAAATAAATCTCACCAAGAACCTTCTGGGAGGTCCCATTGAATGATCTAACTGATCTAGTATATGGGCATAAATCATTATGATTATAACTCAAGTGTGTAAGTAACATTATGGTGTAGACATTTTCACTTGCACCATTATAAATCATAACACTATATATGGGGTGTTTGTCAAGGTATGCTTGATTTAATAAATAATGAAGATTAGAGTCATCCTCCTTAATTTCTCTATCATCAATGTAAATCAAAGGTCTTTGAACTATGGGAGGTATATGTCACGTGTAAGTACCGATAACCCTATTTAATGGGTGTCCATAATGTGATGGAAGGTGTACATTATATGGAATTTGGACTTCTAATTATTTCTTAAAATGGTCTTAAAAAGGAATATTAAATATTTTATTTTTATGGTGATCACTAGGTTGTGAACTTGATTCCTTTAGAGGATCCTCAAATATAATTTTTTGGTCATGATAAGATCTTGGATCTTGTGTTTCAAGGTAAAAAATCTAGTTATAGAATGTTTTGGTCCTTGATGATAATCAAAACAAGCATTTTCATCATATACTTTAGGTAGAGGTTGACTCATATCTACCTCAATAGGATGAGGGAGAGATATAACCTGACACTCTCATAACCATTGGGTGTAATGAAGCTAGGGACTTAGGTAAACATGTAAATTGTCTCCTTGGTGGATTAGATATAACAAGCTGATTAGGTTGTGAAACTATGTTAACCACTGTGTTTGTTTCCTTTTTAGACTTATGAAGATTTACCTTATAACATTGTTTAAAATTATGAATTTGGTTCTAGATGTAGATGCAACTAGTGTGTTTGACACATACTTGAACATATTTAATGACATAAGATTCATGTTATGGTCCCGTACAACATGGCATAAGTCATCCAAAAATTTGAACTTCTTGAAAACAATGGACTCATATAAAGGAGAAAGAAAAGTTTTATTGAATATATATTTCAACTCTTAATTTGCCATAAGATTGGTTATTTTAACTAGCATTATCTTATATCTCAAGACATATTCATTAATAGGTTCATTGGTTCCTTCTTTGATTTTTATAATTTGGCCATAGGAAACCTTTTTGGAAATGTTAATGGAAAAGTGTGCCAATAACTAGTCTACAAGAAATATGAATGCTTTGATGGATTGAAAAAGTAAATCATAAGACCACCTTAAAGCATTGTCCTTGAGGCTTATTGGAAATAATTTGGTCAAAATTTTATCATTGGAAGCATATTCAAGGCATGCCACATAAAATGTTCAAATATGTTGTTCAAGATCACCCTTGCCATCATAAAATGTGAACTTAGGTGTAACAAATCTAGTTGTTGGCAAGGGGTGTAAAGAAAGTTCAAGTGAAAGAGGGTTATGCAACACATCTTGTAAATATATGGCATGAGGGGATTTTAAAGCATTATTTTCAATGTTTGTAATCTTGTCTTCCAAGCTCCTTATAACTTGAAGGACTAATTAAACTTTAGGCCTAGTGGGATTTATATTAGCATGTTGAGTAGTCACCAAAGGGGATGAAAACATGTTTTGAGTAGTAATAGGCATTAAAACTAGTATTTGTGTTGAAACAATGATTAATTACATGATAGAAATATCAATACTAGTTTCAAGGAATAGAGTTTTAACCACATAATCTGTGCCCTCACTAGATGTAGGTAGATTGATAAGTGTGGGTTGAGTTGTACCTTTTAGTTATTCACCATTACTAGGTGAGGAAGATTTAGTTTTATCTTGTTTACTTATTTCATCTCTTGTAACAGATAAAAATGTATATATCAATCCCTTGTTATTATTGAGATGAGTAATCAGTTCCTCTTTGTCTTCCATTTAAAATTAGGTTTTTGCATTAACATTTTGTATTGCATCACAAATGAAAAATTTAAAATTTGCAACAAAGTAAAACAATAAAAAACACTAATTTATCTTAGGTTTTGATGTTTAAAGATAGTGTTCACCAAATTTTTAATCCTAAAATGGGAAATTGAGGTCGGTGTTATCTAAATTACTTTAAATAGGTATATATAAATGAAATGGCACAAGGGTGATAATTAGATTTATAGTAGGCCAATTAGATTTTAAACTCATATATAATCATACACTAAATTTATTATATTGAAATAGTCTGAATATGGAAATTATAACTATGTTATATATATAAATGACAAAGCATTGAAGTACTTATCTTGTTCATATCATAATACAATTTTAAATCTAGAATAGGCTAAAAATAGTTGGGAAGTAGATTCTGGAACAATTATCAAATTCTAGATCTGATGCTTTTGGATCTCTAGATAGTAACATCATCTTGGGCTGACTATGGTGGTGCTACTATCTATGTTTGATTCTAGTGTCTTATATGTAATATATATTAAAACAAGATGCAACCACTTAAATGCTTTTAGGTTATGCTTTCCATTTTATTTGGTGCATTTAGATTTAGGTCATAGACAATCAGTTTTTGTGAAATGGAAAAACCCTACATTTTCATCTTCAATGTGACCTTAGGAAAAAATGGGTTAGTGGGCACATAGTGTTGAGCTAACCCCAGTAACCCCTCTTTCAAAGGATACTACCTACATAGTCAATACTCTGAATAGGGCCTCAAATTGATGTAATTCCTCCCTACATGTTGACTTATGTGTAGATCATATAATGTGTGTAAAGTATGTACAATAGTGACATAATTTTTAACTTGGCAAATCAAGATTTTAGGCTACTCCTTTAGTAATTCAGACATATAGATGTTTTATACCTATTATTGGTATGGAAATAGGGAAGATTTGTTTAATTGAAAGCTTGATAGAGTGTTTTTGATAAGTTCCTTAGTCTATTTGCTATTTTTTAGGCAAGGAATAAATGAGGGTTGATATTTTATTTATAAAAATCCTTTTCAAGTAATAACTCATGTTAAAACACTTAGGCCAACCATTAGGATACATTTCATTTGAAAATTGGATGACTTTAGGGTACTGGACACTTACATTCGGATAAGACAATAACACCGATGCTAATATATGACCTAGGTATTAGTGTCTAGGCAACAAAAGAATAGGTGCAATTTTAAAACTTGTAGAGATGGAAGATAAGTACATTTTAAGTATTTTTATCAAGATAGAAGACTTGTATCATCAATATAAGACTGGTCAAACTAAGAGATATAGGCCAAGAGGCATAAGGATCTAATAGATATGAGACATGTAGAAGTGGGGTAGAGAATTGAGAGGACTAACTAAGGTTTGCATTTGCTAAGTATACAAGACTAAGGTGCTATATGATCATCAAATATTTTCTACAAGTTATTACCTTTTTGGTGACCTAATATTTCACTATATAATGCACCTCCTTTGTACTTTTTGTCTAATGAACTAATATGAAACTCACTCTTGCTTTGATTTGCTATCACTTACTCTTAGGGTTTAGTGCATTTTTTTGGACATTTAGAGATCTTGGAGCAATCTGATAGTGTTGTCAGTAGGTTTGGAAAAACAAATAAGGTCTTACTAATAATGAATTTTTCTAGCACAACCATGGGTTTTTTGTATGATCAAATCGCTAATCATTCCCATCCTATATTTACTACTCCTATAGAGCATAATTTTATGAAAGGGAAATAGAGGAGTATCTTGTTCCATTTGGAGTTGAATCCATCCCTTCTATAGGTTTAATCCACTCTTTTGGAGGGACATTGTATTTTGGTGTTCAAGAGGATTAATCTACTTCTCTAAAGTCCCTTTCTCTATTAGAACCACATATGGTTTACAAAGTAAAACTCAAGAACTTTATCAAAGTAGAAAGGTTGTAAATAAGAGGTGGAAAGGCTATAATAATAAGATAAATCTCTTATTAAATATGGGTAAAAAATGAGGTTGGATTACTTCCTTTCTAGGAGAAGGTTAATCTCTACCTGTGGGTAACCTCACCTCTTCTTTAATTATTGGTCATGTTGTTTAATTTTTATGGTGGGTGTTGTTTGAGGTTTGTTTGGGAGATGTTCATGATATTTTTAGTGTTTCAATGAATAGATGTTGAAAAATTTCAAAATTTTATTGACATTTTGCTTTTTTTTTTTTGCATGCTTTATTTCAGTTACTTTTGTTTGGGCATGTCTTAATTTTCATGCTTTAGTGTTTTCTTTTTGGCTAGTGTTTCTAGGGACTAGGCCCCTTGTTGTGTCCTAATTCTAGATTGGAGCTCTAGTCTCTTTAAAATACCCTCTTTTTGGGTTGTGGGATCCCATCAAAACCCTCACATTTACCTGTATCTATATATATAGCAATGATGTTAATATTTATAGTATATAATATAATATATATTACTATTTAATACTAAAATTTATATTGTTATATGTTAATTAATATAATATATGTAGGTCATATATTGGTCACATAGACTAACCTTTTGAATTTGAAGCACACACTAATAACATTATTACATATTTTCATCAATGGTATGTTTGTTCAACAAGTAAATGTACATTTTATTTTTGGTTTTCTTGTTGGATTTTAGTGTGCATATAAAAATGTAGAGATTTTATTAATGTGTTAGTAACCCATAAATAACCTTACTAGATGTGTCTTATAAAAATGAATCAAACAAACATAATATTATTCAATGTTGCATTATTTAAAAACATAATGTTATTCAATGCTATGTTGTTATTTTGAGTTTTATTTACACAATTTGTTTTTTCATTGATGTAGGGATAAGAAAAACATTTTTTATTTGATTTAAGATTTTAATTTATGGGAAAAAGTTTCATGATACTTTGAATGCCTTGGGTGGAAAAATGTTACGGGTAGCAAGTTCAATTTGGTGATAAATTTCTTGTGCCTAGAGTAGGGTCATGCATTGGTGTGTGTGCAACAAAAAAACTTAGTAATATCATTGCTTTATTTTTAAAGATTTATTTCTATTTTTTAGATAAAGCTATGCAAATTATACCTTTTAACTTTAATAACGAGGTTAAAATTTTTATTTTTTGTTTGGTTTCTTCTTATAATTTCTAGAGAAAAATTAGTCTCTATTTTATTCATATATTTATCATTTCAAATATCTATATCTATATATATATATATATATATATATATATATATATATATATATATAAATTAGGTTATCTTTTTATGTTGTGATTATTTTTATTATAATTAACAAGTGAGGACCTTAAACGTAGAGAATAAAATTTTCATTATTATTTTTTCAAGTCATAAAAAACTTAGGTATGATTGGTCCTGAAAAATGCATGGCATCATTTCTCTAACTCAAAATTTAGGCACATGCACCTTAGTTAAAGCCAATAATTGGTTTATGTTGATGGGGTTATTTCTAAGATGAAATGTCACCAATACATACAAAGTTAGATCATAGATTGTGCTGACACAAGGTTACTTAAAGTTTCCTAATGAAGAAATCATGCTTGTAATATTAAATTGTTAAATGTATTGATGCCAAAAACATATTATTTTATTTGTTGAATACATGTGTTGTGCCCAACATTGTTACATATCATCTTACTCTTTATAAACTACATTAGTTTTAGGAAACGAATTAAACTAATGATCAGTATTTTTCTGATTTTGATGTTATATCTAGATATTTATGCTCTTTGGTTTGACAATTGTTATGCTTTCTTTCATGGTTTATTATAATATCAAGACATTTTTACATTCATCTAAACATACTAAATGGTTTTGTACTAGAATCTTATGTAGATATGATTTCATTTACAAATTTGATTTGTCATATAATAATTTACTTGATGTTTATATATTATGAATATTTTATAATAATATTGAACTAATTACTATTTCATTTGGTTGAGGTGTTTGCATGACTATTTCACCATCATTAATTAAAATAGAAGGAGAGCATCATATGGGAGGAGGCTGAATATATCAACATTGGGGCTAGAAATAATGAAACTAAACCCACACACTCACAATTACACTTTTTCATGCTGAGCTGAATTAGTATTGATGAATGAGTTATATGTTTGATTTTCACTATCTATTATTATGGTTAATATTTCATGGTTTGCATTGGTTATGGATCAAATACTTACTTTAATATGAAATAATTAGTATGAATATGGGTGTTCTTTATAATACTATTTTTTAATCCTCCTAATTTATATTGCTATAAAAAACCTCTATGGCATCAGTATGGGAGTTAAATTGTGGTTTGCTGAGTTATGGATATAAATAGACATAATTTACTCATTATAAATGTATAAAACATAGGATGATTATGTAACTCATTTATTAGTATCTAAATATGCATGGTTTTTCTGGATCTAATTTTAACCCTTTTTGGTGGCCTAGGGGATAAGGGATAAAAGACACCCAAACATTTATCATTAGGTGGAGTTCTTAAAAAAACTTAGGAAAATGGGTTTTATGACTGATTTCAAAAGTTCTAGTTTTATAGTATTTGTATTTTGGCATGAATCATTGCCATGCATAATTATAATTAAAAAAAATTAGGGTATTTTGAAGTCTTTGGGGGAGAATATTAGGTTTTACTATCATTATGGTTTTTACTTCACCATTTGGTAAGGAATTGAGTGGTAGGGTTTGGTATGAAGTTGTCATGCTAAAATAGTGATAGTGAAATTTTGAACCAATGATAGAAGGGATGGGAATGAATTTATGAATATTATTATGATAGAGAACTCATAGAGTTTTTAATAAAAAAATGATGACATGAAAAATGTGGAAAAGAAAAGAAAATAGAATAAGAAGAGGTAAAATGGAAGAGTTAAATGTGACATAGAAAAAGAGGAAGCATTAGCAAGAGTAAGATGACTACCATTATATGCATTTGGGGTGATAATCATTTTAAATAACTAGGCAAGTGGTGCTTCTTATTTTGAAATCCATATAAAAAATGGGTTATGGTTTTGCTTGAATATATATGGATATATGGATTGTGTTTTGTTTTCATCGATTATCATAATTAGGAACACCCCTTTTACCTAGGTTAGTTTTAAAGGTTGTGTAAATGCATATATTATTATTAAGTTGGACATTTTTTATTGCGCTACTCAACCAAATAAGATAAAAATGGTGGTTAGTATTTTTATTTGAAAATAGATATAGGTCAATATTATGAACCTATAGATGGAACTCATTTCCATCCATAAGCCCAAATATTGAGAATAATTTGATCACTTAAACCCAAATAAATTTATGGAAAATAGTTCTTTTTTTAAGCATATTCCTATCTACCATTGGAAACTTTTGTTATTCAAATATTTTATTTAAAATCATGCAAATAAAACCTTTTTCTTTCCTGAGTGTGACATTTTTTAAATTTGGAAAAGAAAGAATATAAATTTATTCTTTTTGTATGATTTATCAGTTATGTTATTTCTCACTCAAGGTATCTACAATGGTATATTATCTTTGTTTTTCCTTCACTGTAGAAGCTAAACCTTGGCATGGCCATGAACCTTAGAAGAAATTAGAATACATCATGGATAATGTATATGTGTTCTATTATATGGACATAAGGCATATATAATAGTTAAATGAACTTGGTAAATGAGTTGTACATATATATGTATTATGTATATTTATATTAGTTTCTTAAATCATTAAATATGTATTTAGCCATGCATGTTTACATAGGTAGTTTTAGGTCCATATTTTTTGGAGTGAGTGAAGTATCTACATCTATGTATGTTTTCATAAGTGTTGTTGGTATGTGTAGATGATATTTATGGATTATATAACACATCAATATTATACACTTGGAAAACTCAAACCTTGCCTATTCCTCTCAGTTTTAGATCTTTTCCAGTTCCACAAGTCTCACATCTACTCTATATTTCACCCCTTATCCTATATCCCACAAGTCTCACATCTACTCTATATTTCACCCCTTATCCTATATCTCTTAGTAATATTAGTCTTATGTTGATGACCTAGGCCTTATATCTTGCTAATTTATTTAAAAATATACTTATATTCTACCTGTCTTGATCCTTAGACACTAACATCTAGGATAGACCCTAGCATCGACCTTATTGTCCTAACCCAACGCAAGTGTCCAGTGCTCTAAAGTCATATAGTTTACAAATGAAAATATCCTAATGCTTGACTTAAGTTCTTTAATTTGATTTATTAATCCAAAGGGATTTGTATAAATACAAGATCCAACCTCATTCATTTTTAACCTAAAATACCTAGTAAAAATACTAAAGAGACAAAGGCAAGTTATCAAAAATAATCTATCAATCATTTAATTAAATAAAGCTTCCCTTTTACACACCAGTCATAAGTACAACACATCTACATGTGAGAAGTACTAAAATAGTGTCCCAATAGCCTAATTTTATAGGTTACAAGCTAGGTCATTATTGTACTTGCTTTGCACATATTATGTGATTGACACACAAGCCAACACATAGGGGAGAACTAAAAGAATTTGAGGCCCTTTTCTAAAGTATAGGCTGTGTATGAAATTCTTGATGATAGTGTAGTATTTGGGGTAAACTTGACACCATGTGCCTACTAACCCATTTTCCCCCAATATCACTGTAAAGATAAAGAACTAGTGTTTTAAAAACTCATGAGGAGTGACAATCCATGACCTATATATAATTTCACTAGAGTGAAGGCAAAAACAAATGGCAGAATCATCTATGTGTTCACATCATTTTCTAATAGGTATTCTATATAGGAAACTTGTGTCAAACCTAGATAATAGTGTTGACATAACCATTCCAAGCTGACATTAGTGTCCAAAGCTCTATATGAGTCAAATATAAAATCTAAAGATTGTTACAGAACCATCTTCCAACCTTATTCCTACTTTTTCCAGATCCAAAATTATGTTAGCATCAAAACCAATTAAGTATATTTCTTGCTTTTCATTTCCATACATAACTTAGTTTTACTTTCCATATCTAGACTATACTCAACATAATAAATTTAGTATATGCTTATATCTGAGTTTAACATCCAACTAGCTTATTATAATTTTAATTATCGCCCTTATGCCATTTAAATTTTATATACCCATTTATTCAATTCTAGGGCTAACAATAAGATCACCTATATCATTTTTAGGGTTAAACATTTATTGAACTTGATTCATTTGAATGCAATTTTTTATGATTCCTAAGGTTTTGATCCAGCTAGGGTTTCAAATTATTGTAATTTTTAATTTCTTACTACTATTCTGCATGAAACCTAGGTGTATCCCTAGATTTTAAGGTATGCCTATTAAACATATTGAGCTTCCCCTACCACCATATAATATGTCTCAAACCAATGAGGGATCTCATACTTTGGATCATGATGACACCCACGTTAACAATGAAAATTATACTAATAGGATTATCATGTAAGAGGATTATGATAACGAAAACCATGAAATAAATGAAAATGAACAAATAAATCATGATTAAGTGCAAGAAATTGCATTGTTTCATAAGCGTATTTGAAAAAAACTTAAAGATCTTGATGATATCCTAAAAACTATACTTGAAGCAAAAATTTCCAAAACTATGGTGGAAGAATCCCTCCCCTTGAACGCATTACAACCTAATACATATAGTGGGGGCACTAGGTATGTGTTTAAACCTTTATTTTCCTGAAACTACTTGTATGCACTTAAATTTGTTCACCCTAATAATCCTATTAAAACTTACTAATTTAACCCATAATCATAGCTCTAAAAAATTAACTAATATATCAATTCTTAAACAAAACTTCCTACATCCCATGAACCTTACCATACCCTTATAACCAATTAATTACCCCATTAACCCACTAACTAGCCTACTTGATAATTTAAAATTCCTTTTTATTCACCTACCCCCTAGATACCCTACCACCCTTGCCTTTCCTACACCCCTATGAACCATAAACCTCATTAAATCCCACCATAACCTTCATTATCCCTAAATTAATCAATAAACCTCTAGAACTAGGGAAGCTCCTCTATAGTTTTAGAAGTCTCTAAACTAGAGACTTCTAAAATAATTTAAATTCCCTAGATTATACTCCACTATCCTATATAAACCATGCTTGGGATATGGAAAATATAACTTAGAAATTAATAATCCTCCATTATACCCTCATAACTAACCATTTTCAAGCATCCTCACACTCTTTTCAAGCCATTTAATAAGCCAAGGAAGCCATTAGAGTCACTTGGAAGCTCAAGTCAAACAATCCACATCCAATCATTTTTGCATTCAAATCAGCTTGGAGATATTGGAGAGGACATAAAGGGACAAAATGATGGTAATAATTCCATTTTAATTTTCTAATTACTCCTTTATTTTCTATTTTTATGTTGTTTGTGTTCTTGGGTTTTACTACTAAATATAGTAATTTTTTGAATAACTCAAGATATGATCACTCATTGGTGACCACGGTACGAGATAAACCTTTAATATATCCCCATTTACTTGTTAGAAGTGATTTAGTGACTTGAAGGCTTTATTAGATGAAGACCAAGCTTTAAATTTCTCAAAACATCATGCACAAGCAATCAATGATATTGACTTGCAAATAGTGATATTGTAATTGTAGTTTTGTCTATAATTAAGTGATATTACCTTAACTATCAACTTAACTAATAATAGTTTATCTTTTGGTAGGGTATTTGATTTATTTAAATTTTTTTAATTTGAAACTTGTGATATTGTGCTAAAATATGTGGTTTTGTCCTTTTAATTGTAGTTTTGTAGGATTTTATATTAAAATAAATATTAGTTTTTGTATCAATTCTTAGCTTCTATAGGTAGTTTTTATCTATTTTTATCTATTAGGAGTCGTATTTCGCTCTATGTAAAGAAAAGTATGATTAGTCATCCCTAAGTTGCCTAGGTGTTGAGATCTAAAACTGCTACTTCAAAAGTCACAATTTTATACTAAAACTAGTGATATTATCCTTGAAAATCATGATTTTGTGTTATCTTAAAACTATTAAAGTAACCTGTTAATCTCATGATTATTTGGTCTCTATATGTTAGCTTGTCCTCTATTTTATAGGAAAAGGAGATCCACTTGTCTTATATAACCTTTTTTCCACAAAATTACAATCTTATCTAAATAAATTTAAGGCACTAGGGTATTCTGCTAATAGATTTTTTGGCTAGTTTTTTTTGTTGTTAATAAGGAGAGAAAATAGGAACAATTTGAAGAGAAACCAAAAAAAATCATCCTTTTCCCTTTTGTTACTTTCTAAAATACCATTATTTATGAATTAGCGGCTTTATAGTAAAATTAGTGATATTACCATTAAATAAGTAGTTTTATCTTTTAAGTAGCCATTTGGAATAAAGGTGTTAAAAACTATATTAGTAGGCCTGAGTGACAACTTTAAATGAGAAGCAAAAGGTTGAAAACACTCTCTATCATAGGCTCACATTAGTTTGTTAAGCTCTTGCATAATCATACATCTTGCATCAACTTTTTCAAAGGGTTAAAATCTAGTATTGGTCTGTCAAAGTTTTGAATTTCTACTTCAATAGATCGTAAATATTTCCTAAACATCTATATTTTTAGAATTGTAAAATATTTTATTCTTCTGGAATATCACATATTGCATATTAATGATATTGTATTAAAATTATTGATATTGTATAACTATTTTTAGTTTTATAGTGACTATATAGTTAACTATCATGGTTAGCCACTAATCCATAATACCATGACTCGATAGTAGAGATTTCTAGAAGTGATATTACTTTACACTAACTATCATGATATTTTAATTTCTAGAAGTGATATTACTTTATACTAACTATGTTTTTTGCAATTTTATAGGTAATAGGCAGTTTTGCTTGAGTTCAAATCACTAACCCATTTCTTTTAGGACCTCTCAAGGTGAAGGTAAAAATATAATTTTATAACAATTTCACATTTAAGAGGAGTGCCTAAACAACACATTTTGATATTTTTTATTGTATATATCTTGTGTGTGTGTAAATTATTTTTTCACTTTTCAATTTCCTCACATAGGTAATTAATCAGGTAAATTGATCTGGCTTACCTATGTGTTAGCCCATTGAGTCTAGGATAGAACATGATGTGGAATTCATATCCACACACGGGATTAGTCATTAAGGGTATATGCCATGGATTTCATCACCATTCATTTAACCAAACTCCATGTTTTGATAATGTATAAATATTAGGGATAACTATCATTAGGCTAAGTGGTTAACCCTATACATGTCATCCATGAAGGGGAAGAGTTAATTCTTTAAACTAGGCATTAAAAAACACCCTATACATATTTGGACCCCATGTGCCTTCACATATCTCTAGGAATCATTTAGGCACCCTTTTGAAAACCTAACATATGACCTATTAGTTATAATAGGCATTTTGCTACCAGTGTTAAGATTAGCTCCCATGTGACCATAAAGTGTAGACAAGGTTGATAGGATGCAGTTGATTCTATAATGGGTCATTAGCCTATAGCCTCGCCTATGTATTCATTAGATAATGTATATATTGGGTTACACACCCATTAATTTGATTAAATTAAGGCTTATGACTGAGCATGTTGTTTGTGTATTGTGATAAAGTCTATGTTATTTGTGAACTGAGTCAACCTATCCCATTTTTGTCAAAAAACACCTAAAGACCCTTAAGATAAATCATATTTTAGAATAAAATAAACCACCCATTCCATATCACTATTCACACCTTTAGATATAATATTTGTCTTGAAATCCAACCTTAGTGGTCACACATCACTTTTTATCTCGATCATCACTTGTTGACTAAACATTATCAACATACACAACCTTATTTGGTTTTAGTCTATCACCCATCATTTCATCATCACTACCTCTTCATACCTATCACCCATCTAATAATCACCTTTCTAGTGTGAAAGGTATTCCATCACCTCATCTCCTTGCTCTCCTTACTTGATTGAATCCTTATAGGGTTTTTTTATTTGTCAACATTTGGTTATATCAACAGTCATATCCTCCCAAATATAAATCAAAGTCAATTCTAAATCATTTCTCTTCACCACTCTTATTTTTGGTTTTTAGACAAAATTAGTATCCAAAGTCATCTTCTCTCCCATAACCCTATATTAAAACCACACCTAATCATTTTTCTTTCATCACCCTCATCATTTGTCATGCCTATCAGAACCCATGCTCAAATTCTTAGAATGGTATAAGGATCAAACTAAGAGAATGACTTCTTAGGGAACCTAGGTGATCTAAACTAGGATAATAATGATACACATAGTGACATGTATACTCTTGGAGAGGAAGATTGATTCATAAATGACTTATTCCATAGTGATGAGGTTATGACCCAATTTTATCAATATATATATATGAAAACTGTGATCAAATCCTAGCCCAAGTTATTAGAATTGGGGGCCCACTACCCCCTAACTTTGACCAAAACCTCTTATAACATCTAGTCCATTCATCTAATAGTCTCAACACTCCCCATCATCATGCCAATACCAATCAAGAGCACAAAAAAGAATAATATTTTGGATCATGAGTAAGAGCTTACATAATAAGAACAATTAGAACCCCTCCAAAATAACCACATTGAGGCTAATAGGAGAATAAATATGAGAGGATCATCCTATAATAAATTTATAAAAATGCATGAAATAATAGATTCATAAAATTAGTAGAAGCATTGAAATGATTATATTGACCATAGGCCACTTTGAACAAGAAACCTCCTTTGAGAAATCTCAATACAATAAATTCATGGATGGTTTCATTGGAATCAACACTTACTTATATATGAATTATAATCTAAGAAAATACTACTTCCCATGAATGTGGTATAAAATAAAATGCTCATGGGATGAATTACAAAGCATATACATCTATAGAAACTACTAAACTAACAAAGTAAAGAGAATAGGTATCATGGGTTCATAACATCCCCTCCCTCTTAGAAAAAGATTTGTCCTCAAAGCTTTAGATGTGGGAATTGTTTTTGAATCTAAAATAGTGGTTCTCATGTTGCATCCTCTAGTTGCATTCTGTGCCACTAAATTAAAACTTTAGTGATGGATTAGGAGTGAAGTTGGTGTGTGTGCCTATCTAGGATTGACTCTAGCTCAATAAGATTGGATCCTTCATTATCAAGTTATGGTAAATTAGTCTACACTCTTATATGTTTGTGCCAAGAGATTTCTTAAAAAAAGAGACATGAAATACTGGGTTAACTCAAGAATAAGGTGGGATCTCCAACTTATAAGCAACTGACCCAATATTGTAAAGAACCTTAAAGATCCCATATAACTTGGGAGTTAGCTTATGACACCCTTTGAGTTTTAGGGAGGATTTCTTGCAGGTCTACCTGTGACGAAAAAACATATTACTTATTTGAAAAGTGCACTCAAAATGGTGCTAATTTGCCTATATTTCATTCAATTTTGTCCCACATGAATATTTTCCTACAAGGTACTAAGGATCTAATCTCAGGTTCAAAGAATCATGTCAACTGCTTGAATTGATGAATTATTGCTGGTGTACGAAAGGAAAACTAGTGGTGTTTGACCATATATTTCTTTATATGGAGTCATTTTTGTTAAAGTGTGGTAGGAGGTATTATACCACCATTCATCAAGAGGGATCCACTTTTCCCACTAATGTTATTATTCTAAGGTGAAGTAATGAAGGAAAGTTTCCAAGCATTTATTAACAATTTTAGTCTGGCCATCCATTTATGGATGATACTTGAAACTCATTTTTAGTTGGGTGTTGGTGCATCAAAATAATTATGTCCAAAAATATTTGGTGAAGGTTAAATCATGATATAAGACAATGGATGAAATAATGCAATGAATATGGAAAATTTGGTCCAAGAAAATTTGTGTAATTGTGGAGGTAGTATAAGGATGGCAAAGGGCATGAAAATGATTATATTTGGAGAGGAAATCAACCATAACCAAGATCACCATTTTCCCTCTAAATCTAGGGATACCATTAATTAAATACATAAAAAATATCTATCTAAATCCTAGTAGTAATGGGCAAGGGTTTGAGTAACCCAGGGATGAGTGTTGTTTTACCCTTGTGGTGTTGGCAGGTATCACATTTAGTCACCATCTATTGAATTGCATTTTTCATTCCCTTCCAAAAGAATTTACATCATTCCTAATCATAATTTTTGAGAAAATTTTATTTCCCTATATATAGAGAAGCATGGATTTCATAGAATACAAATTACTAAAGATTTGTGCTCTAGAGAAGCACCAGATGACCCTTGTATCATAGAGAAGCACCATCCTAGGAATAATGTGGTATAGCCAAGGGGTTAGTGGATAATTATTTAATTATTTGAGATAATGAGGATTAATTAACATACCCTTATTTTACATTATATAATCAATTCAAAATAGGCATGGAAATAACTGAAAGGGAAGCTTGATCTATAAATGTGCAAGACAAAGCATCAACCACAATATTGTCCTTACCCTTCTTGTAAGTAATCTCATAGTCATAACCCATGAGTTTGATTACCCATTTATATTTTTATTGGGTAGAGACTCATTATTAAAATAAATATTTTAGACTCTATTGATCAATTTTGATGCAAAAATGATTTCCTAATCGTTATGGCCACCACTTCTGTAATGCATGTAAAATTTCCATCATTTCCTTCTCATAAGTAGAGATCACTAAATTATTTCCAATAAGTGATTTTATGGTGAATGAAATGGGATGTCCTTATTTAGGAGAATAAAATCAAGTCTATTACTACAATCATCACTCTCTATAGTGAAGGTCTTATCAAAATCTTGCATAGCTAGAACATGTGTAGTAGACATAGCTTATTTTAGTTCTTCAAATGCACACTCAATAGCTTGTGTCCAATAAAAATAATATTTTTTCAAAATATCTATTATTATATCTAAAATATTCTTTTAATCCTTGAAATACTTGAAAACCATGGAGGCTCTTGAGTGTCTGAGGATGCAACTAATTTGTCATGGTATCTATTTTTTTAGGATCCACCCAAACCCCTTGGGATAAAAATATGCCCAAGAGACTCCACTTCATCTTAGCCAAAAATAAATTTATAATTTATTTCATAAATATTGTGGTCAAATAGAATTTATAGTGTGAGCTCTAGATGTCAGATATGCTCACACTATGTTTTAATATAGATGAGGATATCATCAAAGAAGACTAGAATGAATTTGCATAGGTATGGCCAAAATATTTTATTCATGAATGCTTGGAATTTTCAAGGATAATTAGTGAGGAAAAAGGGAATTAATATAAAACCATAGTGGCCATCATCCATGTGAAAATATATCTTAGGGATATCATCATCATGAATTCACATCTGGTGATATCTAGAGCAGAGATCCATCTTGGAGAAAAAATGAGAGCCATGAAGCTCATCAAGAAGCTCATAAATAATAAGGATCAAGAAATTATCACTGATTATGAGGTGATTAAGTGCATAAAAATCAATGCAAAGGTGCCATGACCCATATTTTTTTGGATAAGGAGAATTAGGGAAGAATATGGGCTGGTAGTAGGGTGAATAATGCCTTGCTTCAATAAGTCTTGAATGAGCATCTTGATATTGGTGTTTTGTTGAAATGGGTATTGATAAGGCATAATGTTGGGAGGATTAATTCTAGGAAGGATTTGAATATGGTGGTCCTCTATCCATGAAGGTATAAATACTACTGGCTTGACAAAGATGTGTGCATAGCTCTACAGAATGGTTTGTAGATTAAAAGGAGTAGAGGAGTTTGTTAATGGTTGCTTCTGAATGGAATGGATCTAGACAATGATTCCATATGAATTATTCTTAGGTAAATTTTTCATGTGATGTGAACTTATAATGCTCATAGATCCTAGTTGTAATCCTTTCAATGTGTGTTTTTACCCATTATCTAAAAATTGCATCCAAAGTTTAGCAAAATCCCATAAGTTGGATCCACATGTGCATAACCAATAGGCTTCCAAAACAACATCACATTCATCTAAGGTCAAGAAAAACATGTTGTATCACAAGTTATAATCTCTAATAGGGATACACACATTGTGATACTTCCATTTGTAAGGTAATGTGCCCCCATTAGCAATCATGACTTAAAAATTAAATCAAAGATGGATAAAATAATCAACCTATTTGGTGATATGAGGGTCAATGAAGTTGATTTTTATCCAAATAAATGAGTATTATGAGAGGCGTATTCTTGAATTAACCCCTAACCTACATGGTTTGTGGGGTAGTGACTCTTACTAAGGCATGGAGAGAGATCTCTAGTTGGTTTTCCTAAGAAGCAGGTTCCATAATCAGTTGAGCTTCTTATAGATTATCGATTGTATCCTAAACATCCTCCCAATATTCAATTTTGGGTGAAAATTCCACATCCAATAGGTAGATATTTTTATTGACACATTGATGTCTTTGAGTGAATTTATCATAACAGTTATAACATAGTCCTTTTTATCTATGGGTTTGCATCTCTACTTTAGTCAAACACTTGATAGGAGTGGTTATGGGGGTTGGTATTTTTTTAAATCATTATGGAGATATATTTTTGAATGGAGAAAAATTATATTTGAATTGTTTTTGAGCTATGATATTATCCTTTTCCAACTTATCCATCCCTAAGGCTTCCATCATCATGTTGGGTTAGAACATTTTGACCTCATATTAAATTATATCCTTCAGTCCATTGACAAAGCAACTCATAAATAATTCATCAAACAATCCCTCTATGTGATTGGCTAATTTTTCAAATTTGATTTGATATTATTTCACTATCCCTATTTGGCAAAGTTTAGTGAGTACTCTAGTGAAGTCATAAAAAGTAGTAGGGATAAATTGTTATGAAATGAGGGTGCAAAAATCAGTCCATATGGGTTCATCATGAACCTTGGTATACCAATGATACCATTGAAGGGATTCAAGTTCCAAGTGAGAGGATGAAATTGGAACCTCATTGGCATCAAAAGTATTATGTAAAATAAAATATTTTTCTAAATGATAGATCTATCTAGTTAGATTTGCACCATTGAATCAAGGAAAATTAAGCTTCGACCCATGATAATTGTTAGAAAAAGAAAACCCAGTGTCTGAAAAAGACTCTTTATGTCATCTATTGTTTATGGTGGTATGTTGAAGACTAAGGATAAGAATTCTTTTAGAAATTTATTTGATGTGGATCTTAAGGGCAACAATTTCATCCTCCATGTTTTTTTCTCTTGTTTGGGTTACTACCATGACCTAAATAGCATATTTTTTTGTAATGGATAGAAAAACTAGAGTTAAGACACATTTAGTAAGGAAAGTTTTTAATTTGGGTGAAAAAGGAAGGGGTAAGGGGTCTTTTAATAAATTTTTTTCATAGTGGGAGTATGATTGATGAAGGTGAGGGCAATTTTAGGAGTGAAAATGAAAAAAATAGAAAAATTATCAAAGAGGGACAAAGGAGTAGAAAGAGATGATGAACACAGTGTAAATTTTTTGAGGTAAATGGACAAAAATATAATCTATGGAAAAACTTAAAAAAAGTGAAATTGAGATTTGTAAGAATTTGGAGTGGAATTGGTTATGGGACCTTAAGGAAGAAAATGTAGAGAATGAAAGTTTGAGGATCAATCGGGCTATAGATGAAGAGATATTACAAAAAACTTAAAAAAAACACTCTTATTTTTGTTTCTATTTATATTTAATGTGATTTGTAGGACACATCTACTAGGAATATGTTGAAACAACTCTACATATATACTATGGAATATTTTTTATACTTTGCTAGAGATATGATATGGTATTTTTCTGATACTCCACTGGCAATATGATAAAACTAGTATGACAAATCTAAAGATCTGATATGGAAAGGTTTTTGATACTCCATAATAATAATCTAAAATTGATAGAAATGGGCCCCAAGTTTTAATGGTTGCCTAAGGGTTTAAATATATCACTTTAGCCACTAATGCCATCCAAGCAAGTGCCGCTCTCTAAAAAGTTTTTGTCCATGAATTTATCTCTTAGCGGTAGCTCTTGCTTTTCCTTGCAGATGGGAACTACTCAATCAGGAAGGGGTCATTGCCCATTACACTAGCAGGTCCTCTCAATGGGCTAATTACTTTGGGGTTCCTATGGTACTACTCACAATGAGTTTTAGGGCTTTCACCCAAGCATTTCACATGGTTATGTGGCTAGGTTTTACCCTAGTCTGAAATATATTATTGTGATACATAAAATTGTTTAAATGAATTATGCCACAAAATAGATTTAATATTTTCTAAAAAATTATTGAAAGAAATTATGTAGTAAAATAGAGGTAAGACTTTCTAAATAAAAAAATTGGCCTTGAAAAGTAATCTGATACCAAATGAGAGGATCCTATTGCAAAAAATTGATAAAAATGCATGAAACAATAGATTCATAAAATTATTAGAAGCATTAAAATGATTATATTGATCATAGGCCACTTTGAGGGGGAAACCTCCTTTGAGAAAGCTCAATATAATAAATTTATGGATGCCTTGATTGGCCTCAACACTTAATTATATATGAATTCTAATCTAAGAAACTACTATTTCCCATGAATGTGGGATAAAACAAATGCTCACGGGATAACTTACAAAGCCTAAACATCCATAACAACTACTAAACTAACAAAGTAAATAGAATAGATATCATGGGTTCATAACAAACTAACCTGAAAGATTAGTTAGACTAGTTAACCCAATAAATTAACTCCCTTGCCTCATAATTCTGAGCCCAAAATCAAAGACCTTCCCTAAGGAAAAATGTCTAAAATACTAACCCAATCATTTTAAACCTCACACTAGTCACTCTCAAACCTCTAATCCTCTTATAGATCCATACTTTGCTCAAGAGTGGAGGATAATTAAGGAAAATCTTCAGCAGATCGATCATTGTACACAAGAAATGAGGTACAAGTATGAAAAAAATTTCACCTCTCCTTTAGATAAGATCATTTTACAAGTAACTTTCCCTCCACATGTTAAGGTTACAAATTTTTAAAAATATAAAGGGAAAAGGGATCTTCGAGATCATGTAAAAGAATTTTATGTAGCATGCCATGAGGTTGCTTATGAAAATGGTTATCTCCTTAGGCTTTTCTATAAAAGTATCATGGGGCATTAATTGGAATGGTTTGGGAACTTGGCCAAAGGGTCTATATCTATCTTTAGGGAATTGACTAAAAAAGTCATGAGCCACTTATCTTTCTATATTGAGAATGATATATATATTATAGGTCTGTATAACACCAAACAAAGAAATGGGGAAAGTCCAGCTTCCTTACTACAATGTTGGAGAAGTTTATCAAGCTAATTTCATTGTATAGTTATAAAAAAGGAATTGACCAAAATGTTCATCGACAACCTCAACACTAAATTGAAATATCAATTTAAATTACAATGCAAAATCTTTTGATGAGATAATCGAGAAAGGGATCTAAATTAAGAAAGTTCTCATTGAGAAACGTATAATCAAATTGTATACCCAAAGTGAATAAAATCATAATAAAGATAATACCTTCTTAAGGAAGCCTAAAATATTTAATAAGAATAAAAACGTCATGGGATATTGAGTCAAAAATTCTAATAAACATGTTCAAGTAGTATAGAATATGTCTCCTACTAATCAATAGAATTTCTCCACCATGATAGTACCATAATAAAATCTTAAACTTTAAATAGGAAGGAGGCCTCTCACCATCTTGGGAATACTAGTATAAGTGGTCCTAAAATAGTTAATAACTATAAATATGATCATTCTTCCCAAAATTTAACCTTTGGATGACATCAAACCCTGACCTGATTAGTATCACGAGATGAGTTTTGTTAATATCATAGAGTTAAGGGCCATGATATTTAAAAATGTATGTATTTAAAACATTATATCCAAGATCTAATTTAAAATGGGGATAATAAAGTAGAAGGGGAGATATTGATTAGGAAATCTAAGAATCAACAATTCAATATATATTAGGATCCATTTCCTAAACATGATCAGAGGAAAATAAAACCACCTAGAGACTAGGTTCAAGAATCCACCTCTAATCAAATCGATTACCATGCCATTTCATACCATTATGTCAATACCATCAAAAATTGTATCCCTCAAGAGCCCAAAATACCACCATCCACCATTCTTCAGATTAACCAAGCCACAACTAATTGTGTAGTTACTATATGGTGCAATAAAATTGTAGTTCCTAGAGCACCACCAAAATACTCATCCACTTCAACATCCCAAAAGGTCAATGTCTCTAAGAAAGTCTCTACATCATTTGATAATTGATATGGCATCATCCAATAGCTCAAGAAGAATCCATCACAAATCTCATTTATAGATCTTCTTAAAACATTATCAATGCATTGGGAGATTATTAATCAAGTCTTAAATGACCTCAAAATTCCTAAAGATATTGACACTATCTAATTTTAAGCATTGATGGGTCTCATGTATCCTTCACAACAAATCAATTTTAGTTCTTAGGACATTCCTCCTATTGTCCCTCATCATAATTATCCATCATTTATTGAAATATACATCTCCAATCACAAAATCCCTCAGGTGCTCATAGATAGAGGGTCTACTTTAAATTTGTGCAATTTAGACTTTTTAAATAAGTTAGGGTACTCTAAGACATCATGGGGGTTACTCTCATAATGATTAAGGAATAAAATGATAATGAAAGGCCATCTATAGGAACCATTTATTTTATTATTACTATGGGACCCTTCATCCATCAAACCTTAATTCATGTTGTGGATGTCAATCTTCCATATAATCTACTTCTGGGCTATCCATGGATCCATGAAATGCAAGTAGTTTCTTCCACCATCTATTAGTGTTTAAAATTCCCTAATTTAAATGTATAGGTCACCATCCCCAGTGATATATAATATTTTAATAGTTGTCAGATGGATCAATCCCATCTTGCTTGTTATTGTCCTAGCACACATAGCTCCACCCCTAATCCAACAACTACCAAATATGTCCACCAGGATGATTTAATTATTGATTAAAAATCATCCCTAGATATCACCCATCTCAAGATCACTTCCATAGGATATATGGAATTTGAATACAAGACCTTTTGTGTAGGATGCTTTCTACTCTTCCCACATAGCTATGGGTCCTCAGCTATGAGGAAAGATAATCCTATCATCTATTAGTTTAGATCAATGGCATTTAATAGTGAAAGTCTAATATTAAAGGAGTAATTTTATGAACCTGATAATTTATGGCTTATTTTAGATAATGAGGCCCTTACATTCCATAGATAGAAGTACCCCTAACTTCAAAATATCTTTCAAAATATGAATTATCAATGAAAAGGACTAGGGAAACATGAAAAAGGCAGGTTTTTATCTATAGGGGTTCAAGAACACCCAAAACATCTTAGTCTAGGGTAAAAAACTCTCGGCATCAACCTAAACAATATCATTTTGGACACTTATTTGGTTCTTGAGGAGTCTTCTTTTGATGAATAAATCAAAATAGGATCCATTTATAGTCTTTATGAAGATCTTGTTGCTACCAATATCTTCCATAATAACACCATCTCCACCATTAATATATCCCTCTATTATACTACCTTGATATACTAGGATAAAAAGCATGAGCCTTTTTTGACATGTTTTAGAGTGATGAGGCCATTATAGAATATTTGGAAGCATAAGAGTTTATGGCATCAGTAGATCACAAGAAGGGATTATTTATTAATCTCAATGAGTCAGCCTATTTTGGGGAACAACAAACATCCCTCAATAAAATTTAAGAAGAGTAAAAATATGATAACCCTTCTCAAAATTTAGAGGAATTTTAGCTCACTCTTGATGAGTCAAGATTCTACTCATAATTAGATACAAAGCTCTCTGATGATTTTGATATATAAATCTATGACCTACCATCACCCTCAACATATGTTTAGGACCAATTACCCTCCCTCATTAAGGAGGTTATTAAAGTCAATATCAGAATAGAAGAGAGTCTTAAAATTATCAAATTGGGGGAAATCATTACACCCAAGGAATGACAAATTCTTATTAGGTTTATTAAAGAGTATATAGATGTCTTTTCATGGTGTTATTTGGACATGTTGGGTCTTGATCCATCATTGGTAGTGCATAATTTATTAGTCCATCCTAATGCAAAACTAATAAAACAAAAACTTCTCAATATGCTCCCTAAGGTGGCTCTATTAGTCAAAGAAGTATTAAAAAATTATTAGAAACTAGCTTTATTCATTGTATTGATTATTTTGACTAGATATCTTGCATTGTTCCTATCACCAAACCACAAGGTGGAATATGGATTTGCACTAACTTCTGGGATATCAATAAATCATGTCCTAAAGATGACTTTCCCTTGCCAAATATAGACATGATCATATACTCCACTACAAGATATGAGATTTTGTCCCTCATAGATGGGTTTTTGGGATATGATCAAATCAAAATTACACTTGAGGATCAACACAGAAAAAATATTACTCTTGGGGAACTTTTTGTTATTAAGTGATACCTTTTGGTCTCAAAAATGTAGGTGTTGAATACCAAATGGAAAATGACCTTCATCTTCTATGACTTGATACATGACATCATCAAAGATTATGTAAATGATATATTAGGGAATTCCAAAATTTTATTAGAGCATCATGCAGTTTTAAGGAGAATATTTTAATGACTCCAAGAAAACAAGGCTTGGTTGAATCAGAATATATGTGTGTTTGAAGTCACCTCAGGAAAATTATTAGGATTCATAGTCTTTAGTAGAGGCATTGAGGTTGATCCAAAAAAATGCAAATATATTGTGTAAATGCCTCTTCCTCAAAATATGTAGTAGCTCAAAATCCTTTAAGGCAAATTACAGGCCATCTATCAATTTATTTCCCAATTAATAGACAAATATCACCCCTTCAGCCATATTTTATAAAAGGGGACTCATTTCAGTTGGAACTATGAGTGTCAACAAGCTTTTGACAATCTTAAGCAATATCTGGTAAATCCTCTAGTCTTATCATCACCAGTCATGGGAAAGCCTTTGCTTTTAAATATATCTATAACGTCTTGCACCATAGGGGCCCTTCTAGATCAACACAATTATGAAGGGAAAGAATGAGTAATCTATTATATCAATCAAATATTGATTTCCTATGAGCTTAATTATACCCCTATTGAAAGAGTCTACTTGGATGTTGTCTTTTCATCACAAAAAATTTGACATTATATGATCAATATCCAAGTTCAACTCATATCCAAAGTTTATCCCCTTAAGTACATGCTATCAAAATCATCTTTAGCTAGTAGGATGGCCAAGTGGATATTGTTATTAAGTGAATTTGATATAAAATATGTCAATCAAAATACCATGAAAGGACAAGTAATCATGGATCAACTTGTATAATCACCCCTTATAGATACCAAACCCTTTATCATAGCCTTTATGGATGAGTCCATATTGACTACCAAAGAATCTAATAACTGGAAATTATATTTTGATGTCTCTTTCACCACACATGGGTTAGGAGTAGGTATACTTTTAGTAACCCCATAAGGTGAACTCATCCATAAATATTTTTTCCTTTGTTTACCATGTACCAAAAATATTTTTGAATATGAGGCCTTAATTGCTAGGCTCCAACTAGCCATTTAGTGGAACATCCAACACATTAAGGTATTTGGTGATTCATAATTTATTATCAAACAAGTGAATGATGAGTTCCAAATAAAGGATGATAAATTGTTTTCCCTATAAATAGTTGGTGGATCAATTAAAGAAATTTTTTTAGTCTATCACATTCAAATAAGTACCAAGAGGAAGCAATAATGTAGACAACTCTATGGGAACTATTGGTTCTTTGATCAACCTTTTAGAAGATATCCTTGAAGGTAATTTTATAATTGAACATATTATATTACCAACTCATAAATCTATGGCTCATTTTCAAATTTATGCCATCCTTGATCCCAATCTACCATGGTATCATGACATATATACCTATCTCCATGATAATATCCTACCACTAGACCTAAATCATCACTAATGTAAGGCATTTATCAATCACAAATCCCATTACACCATCCTTGGTACCAAGCACCATCAATAAGGATATGATGGGACCTTGTTCAGATGTCTAACCTAAGAAGAGGATACTCTTGCAATCAAGGAGGTCCATCATGGTATCTATGCTGGCCATGTCATTAGAATGGCCCTAACCAAGACATTACTTAGAACTAGATATGATTGTCCTATAATGGATCAATATGCCTACCAATATGTATGAAAATGTTTAACCTATCCAAAACATGATAATCTTATTCATGCCCCCACACAAGTGCTACAACCTATAATGATCCCTTGGCAATTTTCCATATGGGTATTAGATTTAATTGTCAAGATCAATCCAGCATATTTTAATGGGCATATGTTTATAATCAATGCTACAGATTATTTTACAAAATGGGTTGAATCCATGCTATTTATCTACATCATAGGTCTTCAGATATCAAAATTATCCTAAATCAAATCATTTACTATTTTGGCATCCCAACCAAAATATTATTAGATAATGATAAGTATTTTAAAAATAAAGATGTCAAATATCTATGCAAATGTTATTACATTGAGTAGCACTTTTACACACCCTACTATCCCCAAGGGAATGGACAAGTAGAAGCCACTAATAAAACACTTCTTAATATTCTCAAGAACATAGTCAATGATGTAGGAAGAAACTGCCATTTTCAATTATACCATACATTTTGGTCTTACATAACTAGTGTCCACACATTGACTGGGGCTACTCCATACTCTTTAGTCTATGTAAAGAGAGAAATCTTGCTCATGGAAGTATAACTCCCCTCTTTACGCATATCATTGCAAGGCATCATCATTAATCATAATCTTAGACAAGAAAGGCTACAAGAGATTGAAATTTTGGATGAAAATTGTTAAAATTATTTAAATCATCTTTGGGCATATCAAAATAAGCTAAAAGTCCAATATCATAAAAAGATCCAGTCTTGAGAATTTTAATTTGGTGAACTAGTCCTCAAAAAGAATTAAAGGAACACAAAAATAGATCAGGACAAAAAGTGCAAATTTGAAGTAAATTAGCTTGGGCCCTACATAATCATTGTAAAATTTAGATTGGGAGCCTATAGGTTAGCCACAATTGAAGGTGATGATGTTGATGAGTATATGAATATTGTGCATTTAAAATATTTCTATAATTAAAAGGATCTATACACCTCCATCTATGAGTCCCCATTCTTAGGGGCATATCTATTTCCATTCTACTTCTCCCTTTCATTCCATCATTCTCCAGTTGACTCTGGTATTAATAATGGGTGTATATTACCTGCTTAAAAGACAATAATTTCAAGTTGGGTAGATTCATTGATCATCATATGAGGGGAATATCTATTGAGGATTTTTTCCATAATATCTCCATCCATTTTTGATACATCATTCCTCCTATTTGTGACACCCTAATTCATATCCCAACCACATCCTCCTTGATGATTATTTCTCCTACTAGCCTCAAGTTGCATACATCCTTGTCTATCCATAATACCCCACTAATCTCATAATTATAAAGGTTCACATAATATTATTACTCTAGGATCCATCATGCACTCTGCAACTAAATCCTAATCATTCACTCTAGACCCTAAAAATGGTTGTTTATGACTAGTTGGGATCATTGTCTCAATCCTAATTAGAACACTTTTGGGCACAATTTTCCCCATGTCTATATTTCACCATGTCTATAACAAGTTGTTCCTCTTAGGATATTTTATAAATAATATTGTATATCATTATTGTCCCATATCATTTCCTTAGGTTTTTTATTAAAATCACATATACATAAACCAAACATCATTTCCCTAGTTCAATTTATCTTCCAAATTATGTATTATTTTTATCTTTTTATATGTGTGTATGTGTGTTATTATTATATAAGTCATTAAGTCTATTCTTTTTCATAGTTAGTAAATTTTATTATCTTGTTCTTTTGTTTGTATTTTTTTAATAGTTCCTTTGACCAATATCATGTCATTGGTACACTTATACTAACTTGTGAAATAGTAAATTAGATCACCTACATCTCTAATGGATTCAAATTTCCCTCATCCCATCCCCCTAATCATACCACTATCTAGCCTAATAATCCTAACCTACTATCCCATACCCACCCATCTCCTTAGTGCAAGAGAATTTTTTCCCAATAAAAATTTGTGAGACACAAAATTAAAAATAATGGATTATTTTATTAACACATTGACCATAAATAATACATGTTATTTTCTCATCACATACTCATAATAATCATCCCTAAGAAAAAAATCATATCCATTTCATTTTAAAATGTAAATTGAAACATATCATCATTATCATAAAATCACATCACATCAATCCATAATTAATCAACACAAATATCATCTGCAACATACCCATCACATCCTTATCTAATCAAATATCTAAACATCTAACTTCATTATCTAATCCATCACTCATAATCATCAAATCACATAGCCATCACATAAAACACACATGTCTATGAAAAATGATCACATCATCTAACCCAAAACATGATCACAATACATATCATCAATCAAAATCATAATATATATATATATATATATATATATATATATATATATATATATATATATATATATAACAAATAATCATAATCACATATAACAATCCATAATTTCCACATGAAGTCCATGTCAAAATATAAATACACATAATGGGTCCCAAGGTCATCAATGTGATACAATATACAAATATCCATCATCTAATACATGTTTCATATGTCACAAAATATTGACTATGGTCTAGGAGGTCATTTGAGAGGATGGTGTATTGACTATGAAGAACTAGTTCTGAGTGTTGCTACACATCACTCAGGAGGCATTGTTACCTCATATATAACTCTATAGTATTAAACCTCCCAATTTAGCCATGTAATCTACCTCATAACCACCATCAACCCCCTCTCTGACATGGCCACATCCCCCTCTTCCTTGGAGCTCTTAGCTAATTGTACTTCCCTTATTAATTCCCTCACCCAAGCCTATAAATACCAAATTTGGCCCTATAAAGTCCTAATATGTGCATCCCATCTCTAGATATGAATTTTCAAAATTACTATCTAAGAATATCTACTCTGAATGTTTCACTTTAATTTATCCTCTTTCCCCTATAAACGTATGACCTATCTCCACGTATTGGCTAGCTAGCCATCCCTCTATGGTGGCTACCCCTAGAATTGTGCTCTAATCTTATCTCTCTCTATAGTGATCCCTACAATCTCTGAGGCATGAGCTTATACCTATCTCCTAAACCTCTCCAATATTAATCTCTCATCCTCTATCAAGGGTGGTTGGGATGACCCTACCTCATCTCTATCCCTATTCCCTCTAGCCTGTACCCTACTCTCTCCAGCCTCTCCCATAGCCTCTATCTTGCTCCATCTAGGCCTTCCTAATCACCCCCATCCACATCCATGGAATTTGGTCCCCCATCCTATTGATCATGTATCTACAACCGAGCTCTCCTTACTCACCTCCTCCTAAGTATAACATGTGTTTGTATCAGTCTCTATATAACCCCCATCCTCACTTTTACCCATAACCTAAGTAGCCTAAGTGGTTGCCTTTGTGTACACCAAGTAGTATACACTAATATAACAACTAGATCTGGGATCGATGTCTAGTAATACCATGCTATTGGATAAATGATCTCATAATCAAAACATGTTAATGTCATATCCACAAGTATTCACCATTGGGCCCTTTCTCTATCACTATAAGAAAATGCGTGATCCTCACCCAACACATCTTGTGGCCTCTCAAACTACCACTACACCTAATTGGGTCTATAATGTTCAATGATATACTCCCTACATCTTTCTAGGTAAAAATTTATCAACATAAATCTAGTAACATCTATATTCTCAGCCCATCCAAATTGAACCTATCTATATGGCATCCATGTAATGTGCTCTAGATGCAAGTTATTTAATGCCTATCTATAAAACTAGATCTCCTTTGCATGAGATCTCTGTAGCCCCATAATAATGTACCAACCAAATACTATGGGCTAAAGTAGTTATCTATGTACATGTGTAACCAAGGGATGCTCTATAACCATGTACTCCTAGCTCTATATCTAAATAGTAGAGATGGGGCTAGGCTCATATCTCCCCTAAATTCTCCCATTTATATCTCTTGATATAAGTGTGCCAACATAACTAGAAACTAGGAAAACACTCAATAGTCTTGTGCCATGTCCAACACTACATCCCCCATCCCTAAGTGGAACCACTACCCACTCTTGTTTGAAAAGAGTATGTCAATCACTAGAGACATCACCACCAATACCAACCTATCAATCATGCCTTACCTTAGGGCCCTATCAATATCTACCTATGCATCCCACACTCTAATTTGTAGCCTTATAACTAGACTCTAAATTATAACAGTGAGGGTATGTGACTATTGGTATATCCTATGGCCTCTTATAGGTATCCAAAATATTTAAAACATGTCCTCTAGAGTGATGGTCATCTACCCCATTATAAAATGAAAGGTGCTCATCTATGAGTGACACCTTTCAACTAGGAATGTGATCAATGTTATGTAAATTTGTATTAATAATATGGTTATAATGTAATGAAGGCCAATCAAATCTAACACACCATACTCCTATGGTGTTAGTAAGTGCATCTTGTGCAATACCTAGGAATTCAATAATTAGGATACAATCACTCCTAAATACTCCTACACCAATCACACATCCTATCAACTACTCAATACCCCACCTTATTCACCTATCTCTCTTTTCCCATCTCCCCCATCATTTAAAACCCCCTTCATCTCTTTAAAACTAATATAACTCACCCTTAACTCATCTTATTCATCCCCCTATTCCTTGTCCTTAAGTCCACAATTCCCTTCACTTTTCTTACTCTATCTTAATTCAATGTAACATAAACCCTATTCACTAATCTACCCTAATCCCTTTATCCCATTCACCCTCCATTCCCTAACCTATTTCCTACATTATTATCCATCCTAAGTCCTTATCAATTTAGTTCCCATAACCCACCTAACCCCTATCCCTATAACCTCCTAATTTACCCTAACTTGAACTCACCCCTTCCTACTTACCCTAACTAGATACTATATCACCTAACTTATCACCCTCAATCCTTACCACTCTCATTACCTTAGCTTAACATTGACTCACCTTAAGTCCCTAGCTTAATCTCTATAACATCATCTTATTCAACCTAGTCTTATCCTCCCACTAACTATGCACCCTATTCACTTAAGTCCCTAGACCCTCCTAACCCACCCTCTAACATTTTAACCTACCAACCACAATACCACTAATTATAACATAGCCTTTACTAATTATATTAATAATATCATGACTCAATTTTGATGGTTTTGCATAACCATGACTATAACCTCATGAATTTTAAAAAAATTAATTCGCCCCTTATAGTATTGTAATATCATAATTTACTCATTATGGTATTGCAATAGCAAAGTTCATGACCATAATACCATGATTTGTGGGAATAATATCACCACTAAGGGCATTACCCTTAGTCACAGTACTATACCCATGGGATGTACAAGCAATAAATAAAGAAATAAATGCAAAAATTCAATATTTCATAGGCTAAGGATTAACTACTTATCGGTGGTCCCACATTGCCTAGCCTTTGGTACTCTCTGACCCTCTTTCTATGATGCGATGAGCATGGGATACAGTCCATGTCTAGAGCTCTAGAGTACCAAAATCAACCAATGTAAAAGTTAAAATGATCCACCCCTATTTCTCTATTTTACCCCTGGCATCCCTGTGATCCCTAATAAATCCATTATCCTATCCCATTTCCTAATTTTCATCCTTAAACCCCTATTTCATAATCTATTATCCCATTTAATCATTTTTTATCATCCCTTAGTATCCTAGGGAATCCTATTTTTAATCCCCAATATCTATCCCTAGTCAAAATTACATCAACCTAAGATCTAAGACTATGGAGGTGTACCTGGTTATAGTTTTGTGCCTAGCATTAGTTTGACCACTATTAACCTCTAATCTCATCCTATTTAAAGTGGGTCACTTAACATTATTGCATCATTTTAAGTTACGTATCCAACATAAAGTGGCTTATTATTTATAAATACTTGTCTAATATTCTATATAAGCTTCCAACCATCCCTACCATGTGTCTTTCCTAAGGGAATTATCATCTTATTTCCTATCCCTTCTCTTTACTCCCTAGATAATTTGTACATCTCAGTAATTTAAGTTTTATTGTTTTAATCAACCTGCCTCCCTTCTAGACATTGGTCATTTATCTAAAAATCATCCCTTGAGGCTAATCCACTTTATCCCATAACACTTATGATTGAGGCATCTCAGTCATAGCTACATCAACACTTGAGGAATCCCAACCCTTTGTCATCATCTTGGTCTTATCCCACCATGTGGATTTATGTTTAAGTGACCATCTAGATCATTTATCCCTACATGCTACCTCGAGGGGGCATCATACCTAATAAAAACATTCTCATCCACAAAATGGTTTTTCTTTGAAAATCCATTACTCACTCCACTTCATTTTACTAACAATACAATTTAAAAAAGAGGAAAAATGTATGCATCAAAATCTATTCACCCTAATAATCTTATTAAAACCTACTAATTTAACCCATAATTGTAGCCCTGATCAATTAACTAATATGCTAATTCCTACACAAAATTACCTACATCCCATGAACCTTACCATACACTTATAACCAATTAATTACCCTATTAACCCACTATCCCTCTTGATAATTTAAATTTACTTTCTATTCACCTACCTCCTAACTACCCTACCACCTAGCCTTTCCTACACCCCTATAAACCCTAAACCTCATTAACTCCCACTTAAACCTTCATTATCCCTAAACTAGTCAAGAAACCTCTAGAACTAGGGAAGCTCCTCCAAAGTTCTAGAAGTCTCTAAACTAGACGCTTCTAAAATAATTTAAAATTCCATAAATTATCCTCCACTATCCTATATAAACCATGTTTTGGCTATGGCCAAGCTAAATTATAAATCAATAATCCTCCATTATACCATAATAACCAACCATTATCAAGCATCCTTACACTCTTTTCAAGACATTCAACAAGCTAAAGAAGCCATTGGAGTCACTTGGAAGCTCAAGTCATAAAATCCACATCCAATATTTTTTGCATTAAAATCAGCGTAGAGATCTTGAAAAGGAGTTATAAAGGACAAAAGGATGGTAAGAATTATATTTTAATTATCTAATTATTCCATTATCCCCTCCTTTAATGTTGTTTCTGTTCTTGGGTTTTATTACTAAATATAGTAATTTTGTGAATAAATCAAAATACAATCACACACTACTATTGATACATTTATCATGTAATTAGCCATTGTTTCAACACAAATATTTATTTCAATGTATATTTCTATTAAAAACATGTTTTCATACCCCTTAGTGACTACTCAAATTACTAATCTAAAATCCACTAGGTCTATGATTCAATCACTCCTTCAAGTTATAAAGACCTTGGAGGAAAAGGTTATAAACATTGAAAAAAATTCTTTAAAGTCTCATCATGCTATATATTCTAAAGATGTATTGTATAAACTTCTTACATTTGATATCTCTTTGCACCCTTTGACAACTAGATTTATTGCACCTAAGTTCAAATTTTATGATGGTAAGGGTGATCTTGAATAACATATTTAAACCTTTTATGTAACATGTCTTGACTATGCCTCTAAGGATAAAATTTTGAGCAAATTATTTCTAAGAAGTCTCAAAGACTATGATTTAAGGTGGTTTTATGATTTACCTCTCCTAATCTGTAAAAGCATTCAAATTTCTTGTAGAATAGTTTTTAGCACACCTTTCCATTAATATTTTTTTAAAGGTTTCCTATACCCAAATTATCAAAATCAAACATGGAACCAATGAACTTATCACGGCATATGTCTTGAGATTTAAGACAATGCTATCTAAAATGACCAATATTATGGTAGATAAAGAGTTACAAGATATATTCAAATAAATTTTACTTTCTCATTTACATGAGTCCATTGTTTTTAATAAGTTCAAATATTTTGATGACTTGTGCCATATTATACGAGACCATAAAATGAAGCTTATGTCATTGAGTAAGCTCAAGTATGTAGCAAACACACCAACTAAATCTACATCTAGTACCAATTTTAAAATCAAACCAAGTTATGAGATGAAACCTCCTAAGACTAAAAAGGAAACAACCACCATGGCTAGCATAGTTTCACAACAACTTAATTGACTTGTCTTATCTAATGTAGCAAGGAGACAGTTCTTTTGTTTATCTAAGTACCTAGCTTCATTACTCCCATGGTTACATGCATGTTAGCTTATATCTCTCCCTCATCCTATAAAAGTTGATATGAGCCATCTTATACCCAAAATATATGATGTGAATGCTTATTTTTATTATCAGTAGAGACTAGATAATTCTACAAATAAATTTTTTACCTTGAAGCACATGATCTAAAATCTTACCAATGACCAAAATATTACATTTGAGGATCCTCCAAAGGAATTGAATTCATAATCTGGTGATCACAAAAAAAATAATGTATTCAACAATCCTTTGTAAGACCATTCTAAGAAGGAACCATAATTTAAAATGGCATATAATGCACATCTTCCTCCCTCACATTATGAGTACTAACTTGATGGGATTATTGGTACTTATACATGACATATACCTACTATGGTTTAGAAACCTTCTATTTCTTTTGATGATAAGGGAATTAAGGATGATGGCTCTAATATTCATTCCCTACTCATTCGAGCATACCTTAATAAACACCCCATATGTAGTGTTATGTTTGATAGTGGTGCAAGTAAAAATTATTTCACCACGACATTACGTAACTTATGTACTTGGGTTATACTCCTCATAATTTACATCCTTCTACTAGATCAGTTAGAGCATTTGATGGAACCTTTAAGAAGGTTCTTGGAAATATTGACCTACCTATATAGGTTAGTCCCACACATGTGGTTACTACGTTTTTAGTTATCCCTTCCACAAGGATCTTTGATATGCTATTAGGAATAACGTGGATACACACCCTTCAAATAGTAACATCTATAGTGCATGGGTGTGTTAAATACATTCATGCCAATTGAGTAATTATAGTTTCCAAAATTACATATGAGCATCTTCTTGAACAAGATAAACTTATATTTAGAAAACTTTATATCATTATTTCTAAGGGTAATTCACCATAAAAGGGTAAGCGACAAGAAATCCCTATTACTAGGTAGCTAGTACTTGAGAGACCATTACATCAAAGGCATATATTGGATTCCATATAATCCCATATTCTAATATACACCATGTTTAGATATCCATATTATAATATACACCATGTTTATAATCAATGATGGGTTAGAAGAACCCCTACTCATGTTCCTCTTACTATTACTTCATGGCCACAAAGGCCGATTTTACATACATAGAGCACCATGGATATTATAGTGATAGATATTGCACCTAAACATACTCCTCAATAGTATAAATGGATAATTACATTATGTTCATATAAGGGAGACATATATGACTATACATTTGATGACATCATTGGATGATCTTTCTTCTTAAAAATTTCCAAAATACCAAAAAAAAACAAAAACATTGAAAACTCCAAAACCATTTTTGGCACATACATGTTCTACTGGATACTTGGCATCTATATGTTAGTTTCATGTTGATGGATGACATACGCATTTAATCCTATATACATGTGTGTAACACTTAAACTTGAGTGTGATATAGACATACACAAATACATGAACTATTCTTATTTCAGATG
Source organism: Torreya grandis (assembly GCA_037957365.1). Taxonomy (NCBI): domain Eukaryota; kingdom Viridiplantae; phylum Streptophyta; class Pinopsida; order Cupressales; family Taxaceae; genus Torreya; species Torreya grandis. Next base: position 404,188 of record JARHVA010008234.1, on the reverse strand, counting down.
TTGGACTTTCCCTCTACTCATGTCATATGGACTTTGGGGGCATTTGCTTCTTTGATCTTCATATATACAAGTTATATGATTCAATGATCACATTTAATTTTAATGTTTGATCTTACATATGTACTTATATATGAATTTTTCCATGAATATATCTTACACAGGGTACTTGATATGTTATACACTTGACATTTTTTAACACATTTATTTCATGGGCTACTATGACATTTTTATGCTAGTTTTTTATGATTTATTTTTTGCACTTCCTTGAGTGTCTTACCTTGTTATTTTATTCCTTTTTCAATCATTTTAATATGCTCCTTTATTTGTAGCCTATGTATTCTTTCATTGGCATTTGGATATGTCATTATCTTTTTTATGGGCATTTGAATATTTCATCATAGCCTTTATGGATATTTGACTAAGTCATGTTGCTTCGATTGGAAATTATTTGAACATACCCCTTTTTTTGTGGTCTCCTTAGACCAATGAATTTTGACTTACTTTTCAATGCTCTTGTGTGTGTGATTATTTACTTGTTGAACTTGTATAGTTACTATCTAGACATTTCCATGATCTTTATCATGCATTATAAGCCTAAACATGATCACATTGGTTCTATGTGCTTTAATGATACATTTACCTAGATATGTTCCTCCTATTGGCTACATGGTTACATTCATAGATTATACAATTATCTTATCCCTTTAAGGTGAGGTAACTACCAGTTCCTATCTTTCCCTCATCTCAAAGGGGGGCATGTTATAGAGGCATGTTCTCCACACTTGACAAAATATTTATATTTAGTGGGGGCATGATTTTGAATCATGTTATACACACTCATTTATTATATGGTACTTATATTATTTTTTTATTCAGTGGGGACATGTCATATAGGCATGGCTTCCACACATCCATAAGTTTCAAGTTTAGTGGGGGCATGCTTTGGAAGCATGTTCTCCACACCTTTTTAGTAATTAGCATCTCCAAATTATAGTGGGGGCATGTTTTAGAAACATGTTCTCCACATGGTACGTAGATAAGTTTTCATATTTTTCCATGTATAGTGGGGCATGCTTTGGAAGCATGTTTTCTAAACTTACATATTTTTTCAAATTGACCAAAGCACATAGTTATTTGAATTAGATTCACAATTGTTGAAAATTTTTATACATTGGTACTATTATTATGCATAGTTTCAACATGATACATATCTAAGGTGCATATGTTTTGCAACATACTCATATTTCAAATCATTTTCAAATTCCAAAATGCTTTTACTTATTTTTACCACATCACAAAATGTTTCATACTGATAACCCACATAATTTTATAGACTTTATTGAGCCAATCTACTGTAGTAGTTGGTTCATTTTTTGATATGGTTGAAGTGATCAAATTACTTAATCTTACTAAATTTTTAGGTTGGACTTGATTATATAATCTATTCTCACTAGATTATAAGTATCATTAGGTTACATGGTTAAGTTAATCTCAACTACCAGGTGGTAACTCACTTTAGCTCCAAATTTGGGGGCATGGGCCTTCCAAACTCTCTCTCTATCTCCTTGGATATATGAAATTCAAAATATTTATCTATATTTATTCTAATCTCAATTTTAGATCCATACAATGATATAAATTTTTCAAATCAACTTTCCAATAGGCAAGTTAGTTACATTAACACATAGGTTTACTCTTAAACCTTGCTCTTTATATTTCAATCTACTTCAAGTAATTTCAAACTAGATTATATTAACTATTTATATAATATAACATGCTTTTGTTTCAAGTCAATCACTAGCAAACCACTCAAGTTGGGCATATGCAAAGATAAGGTATGTTATACAAACCCATGTGCAAATTCTTTTCTTTTAAACCAATAATTTCATTAATTAGATTAAGGAAGGAAAATGTAGATGATATTTATAGATTATATAACACCTCAATATTTTACACTTGGAAAACTTGTACCTTAGTTATTCCTCTTAGTTCTAGACCTTTTCACTTCCACAAGTCTCACATCTTCTCTATATTATACCCCTTGGCCTATATTAGTTCGATGAGTCTTATGTTGATGACCTAGGCCTTATATCTTATCCATAATGCTTAAAATGTACTTATCTTCCACCTTTTCAAGATCTAACCTTGTACCTACTTCCATGCTCCATGAACACTAATGTTTGGGATAGACACTAACATTGATGTTAGTGTTTTGACTCGATGCAAGTGTGGAGTGCCATAAAGTCATCCAATTTTCAAATGATACATATCCTACTAGTTAACCTAAGTATTTTAACATGATTTATTACTCAAAATGGATTGATATAAATACAATATCTACCCTCATTCATCTTTAACCTAAAATACCTATAAAAAATTAAAGAGACCAAGGCAAATTAACAAAACCATTCTATCATGAATTCAATTGAACAAAGCTTTCATATTTCCACACTAGCACACTAGCCATATATAAAACACATCTACAAGTTTTAATTACTAAAGGATCAACCCAAAAGATTGATTTTCCAAGTTACAATATAGGTCATTGTTGTAATTGCTTTACACATATTACATGATTCATATACATGCCAAAACATAAGGGAGATGTACATGAGTCTAGGGACCTTCTCTAGAGTACTGGATATGTAGGTAACACCCACTAAAAATTGGGTCTTTGGGGTTATCTCAATACTATGTTCCCACTAACCCATTTTACCCCAAGGTCACCATGAATTTGAAAAACTATTGTTTTGAAAATTTATGAGGAGCAATAGTTAATGACCCAGATTTGAATGCACCATAATGAAGGTTATGTAAAACCTAAAATCATCTAGGTGATTGCATCCTTTTATAATAGGTATTATATATAATGAAATTACATATAACCTAAATAATAACATCAATGTAACCATCCCAGACTGACATTAGTGTCTAGAGCTCCATAAGTGCTAGATCTAGAATTTGATGATTATTCTATAATTATATTCTAGTGTTCTTCCTACCTATTCCAAATCCATCACTATATCAACATTAGATCCAACTAAGTCTATTAATTCCTTATAATTTTCATACATAGGTTAGTTTTACTTTCCATATTTAGACTATACTCAACATAATAAATTTGGTGTATGCTTATATCTAAGTTTAACACCCAATTGGTCTGCTATAGATCTGATTATCACCCTTATGGCATTTCATTTCTATATACCCCTTTAATCAAATATAGGGATAAAAATAAGATCACCTAGATCATTTTATATTTAAACAATATGTATTCAAGTTATTGGTTGGCCATTTCATAAATTTACAAGATGTAGGTACATTGTGGAATGTGGGGTACCATTATATGAATGTTTATTAGACTAGTGTGTTACAGTTATTTTAAGACTTGGCATAAATTTCATACATAGTCATATATCTACAAATATGTACAATAGTAAACAATATTTCATTAAATTGAGTTATATAAATCAATTGTATCAAAACTATATAGTGTTCAAAAGGATTTAAAAGAGGAATACTTGTTAAAGTTATAGTTAAATTAATTTATACTTGCTTTATTAGAAGTATCTTCATAAAATTCCTATCCTCTTGTTAGGTAATAAAATTTTTGGACCAAAATATACATTTATTTATAATAATTTACAACTCCATTTATGTTAGATAGATTTATAGAAAGCAATTTATTAAAATATATAACTATATTTAACAAAGGCTTATGGTGAGACAAGTTATTAGGTTAAAGGGAATAGTTTTCCTTTATAAAATTATTGGATTAGAATATCCAACCTAACTATAGCAAGTCTTGGTTATTTTATATATGATATTTTGGAAGTTTCTTGAGCCTACTTGAATTAACTTTTAATATGTAAAGTATTAAGGAAACATAAAGATAGGCATATTTATATCATTATAGAAACATTATGAATTAAGCCTCAAATAAATTATATTAAGACATATATTTTACTCAGGATTAATTGAAATGAAATGATTGCACTAGGTAATCTTTCTATTAGTAAATGAGCATGGAAATCTAAGAAAATAAGTTTGTATTTTCTCGATATTGATAATGTGATAAATACGGTATGTTTAATTTTGAAAAACTAAGTTACTTCCATAAGTGAAGAAGGTTTTGCATTTGTATTTATGATTGAAAGGAGTATACCTTAAATATCCATATAAATTTTATGATGCAAGTTGTGAATAACATGTTTTTAAAATATGATATGAAGATGCATGTTATCCTATGTTAATGGATGATTGGTATATAAAAATTAGTTCATGAAGGTATATACCTATCATTTGGTAATATAAAAGAGATTTGGATACCGTAGCAGAGAATATATGTGTGTATGTGGTTTTGAATTGGATCCATGAGATATCTAAAATATATAATGAATTTTTTTTCCAAAGTAATGGTATAGATGAAAATATTGTTATACCACTATAATATCTACTTTACATACATATGCATGATGTCATATTAAATAGAGGATTATTTTTCCATGGTTTGTATGATAGTTGAATGTAATGTACATGGTTTTAGTTTAGTTATTTATATCCACACTACCATTATTTTCCCTCTATGAAGGGTAGGACCACTCTTAGTGGGGAGGTTTTGGAGAGACCCATGGGTTTGGTTGGAGGAAAATCACCTAGATGGTGCTTTCCCTCTCTTTAGTTGATCAACGATACTAGATACATCCTCATGACTATTCTATTGAATGCCAACCTATCTTATGAATCTATAATTTAATATTTTACTTCATATCATGTGTATTTATGACATTGAATGATAAGTTATAAAATTTGTACATTTTTTATTATTGTTACTAAATACACTAGTGGTTATACACTTGTACATGATTCATAATGTTGAAAACATAAAGGGTATATGTACATGTTTAGGTATAAGAATAGTTTATTTTAATATATTATTACACCATTCATTATACATATGTGTTACAAGATGGATTATATCTTATATACTATTAAATGATGTTTAAAATATAAATATATCATGACTTAATTAGTGGGTTAGTTTTATTTCTTATACATGTTGTTTTAAATGTATTTAGCTATCAAACAATAAATCATTATGTGAACTAGTGAATATGACTATATGTAAAGTATGTCATAGTTAAGTTTGAAAAAAATGCATTGCTTTAGTAAGACCCAATGTGGTTGTTTCATATGGTATTAGAGTGTAGGTTAAAACACTTAGATCTAATGAGTCCACTAATGTTAAGCTATTTCTCCTATTTCAGTAAGGATAATGGTATGATGAAGATCAAATGTTGAAGGGACCTCTAATGAAAATCCTCAAGTTGATCCTAATCATCTGATAACTAAACAAGATATAAAACTTGATTAAATCCTCATTGTCATGAATGAAATAAGAGATAAATTATCATCTCTAGAGTAGGAAGTTCATGGGTAGGGTGAGGAAAATAAACAAGAAGCACTAGAGAAATAACCAATTTGTTAGGAAGAGCCTCAAGATTATGTACATGCTGAGGAGAATCAAGTATCAAGAGCTCAAGTAATTATAGAACTTGTATAAGATATGAAGAAAGTAAGTCCACCAAAGGTTTATGGTATAGTGTTGGGTGATGGAGATAAAGCTTGGCTTATGGTATAGTTTTGGGTGATGGAGATAAAGGCTAGCTTATAGAGATGGAAAAGCATTTAAAAATTCAAAATTAGTCTGAGGTGACCAAGCTTGTTTAAGGAGCCTACCAACTAGATAGTAAAGCAACAACTTAGTGGGCCAATAATAAGTTATAAATGGGTCTTGAATCCACCATCACCACTTGGTAGATTTTAAAAGCCTTGTTTAGGTCTCAGTGGCTACCCTAGTTGTATTTTGATAAGAAGTTAATAGATTTACAAAAAATAAAACAAGGAGATATGTCTCAAATTGAGTACTAGGAAAAATTCATGAAGCTTTTGAAGTATGTACCTTAGTACCAAAAATATGAATGCTTTCAGATCAAGAAGTTCATCATGGGTTTAAAACCACAAATAGGGTGTGAAATGGATGTTTAAGGGCCATCCACCATAGACCAAGTCTTTGAGAAAGTGGTTAAGCAAAAAAATTGAAATCTCTTGTTGAGGTTAGAGATAAAATAAAAAATAAATTTAGAAGATCAAAAAATACTTTAAATAAAAATAAATGGAAATGGAATGGGAATTCTAAGAATAGGTTAAATAGTTAGAATGAGAGGTTCAATAATAATTCAATGAATAAGAAACCTAAAAATGTTTCAAATAAGGATTCAAGGGAGATAATAAATTTGAGAAAGGGCCACATATTAGATGCTTTACACGTGGAGGAAACCATTATGCTAAGGATAATCCTTGACGAAAGACAAAGGGTAAAAATAAGAAGTCGTCGAACTTTGCATTATAGAAAGGAACCTTCTAATAGTGAATTCATGTTATTGTTGACAATCATCAAGATGAATTTTAAGCTTCTCCCATTGAAGTATCAGGTATTTTATTTGGGCATCCTATTTATATTTTGATAGATAAATGAGCCTCTAAATGTTTCATCTCTCCTAAAATGTTAAGTAAATTATCTAGGAATGTTGATTTTATGAAAAATATTGAGTCACTATATTCGATGAATGAATCCAATGTCAAGGTTGAAAGGTGTCTTATTGAGGCTGAGGTGAAGTTACCAAAATTAATCATAGTATTTGGTCTATATACAACCCCACTAGGATCATATGATGTGAATTGGATTTTCAGGCACAAATTTAAGGTTGAGTGACTTGTAAAGAAGGTTGAATGCTTATATGATTTAGGAAATAAAACCCAAAATCAGAGATAAAAGAGAGAGTTAAAACTAAGGAAAATTTCAACCATTCAATTGAAAAAGGCTCTGTAAAAGGGATGTCAAGTATTTTTGGCTAAAGTTGATGAAATTAAAGAAATTAAGGAACCATGTATGGAAGACTACCCTTTTATGCAATAATTATGAGATTTTTTCTAGAAGAATTACCTAGTTTACCTACCAAAATGGAATTCAAATTCACTATTTACATCATTCCATGATCAAAACCTCAATATAAAAAACCCTATAAAATGACAATTGTTGAATTGGTCAAGTTAAAATCCCAGCTTCAAGAGATGTTGTCCAAATGTTTGATCAACTAAGTGTTTCACTATGGGGTGAACCTTTGGTTTTTTGTGAATAAAAAAGATAGAACCATTCACATGTGCATAGATTATAGGATGTTGAAAAATAAACCATTAATAAAAGGTATCCTTTACCCCACATTGATGATATTTTTGATCAAATGCAAGATGTGATAGTCTTTTATAAGATTGACCTTCAAGCTGGGTACCATTAGTTGAGGAACAAGGAGGAAGACATTCCAAAAATATCCTTTAGGATTAGATATAAACACTATGAATTCATAGTAATTCCTTTTGGGATAAATAATTCACTTACAATAATCATGAATCTCATGAATAGTGTGTTTAAGGATTACTTGGATTAGTTTGTGCCTATTTTTCTTGACGACATATTAATATACTCTAAAAGTGAATAGAAACAAATTAAACATATTCATCTCATTTTATAATGGTTACAAAAGTATAAGATCTATGGATAATTATCGAAGTGTGCCTTATTTAAAGAAAGGATACAATACTTGGGACATATTATATCTGAAAAAGGAATTTCATTGGATCCAACTAAAATTAGAGCCATTATGGAATGGCTAACACCTAGGAATGGAAATGAGGTGAAAATTTATGGGTTTAGTAGGATATTATAGGAAATTTGTGCCAAATTTACATATGATAGCTAATCTAATCATATTTGTTCAATGGAAAGAACAATGTTTTATTTGGTACAATGAGTGCAAAGAAGCCTTTCAAATTCTAAAAAAGAGGCTTACTTCAGCATTGGTGTTGCAAACTCCTAATTCAAATGGTCATTTTATAGTGATAATTAATGCTTTTAGAGATGGTTTAGGAGGATTTATTATGCATGATGGTTCAGTTGTAGCATACGAATCAAGGAAATTGAATCTTTGTGAGGCCAACTATGCCCCACATGAATTATAATTAGTTGTCATAGTGTATGCTTTACAAGTATGGAGACATGACTTATTGGAAAAAAAATTGAGATCAAAATACATAATTTGGGACTCAATTAAATATTTACCCAACCTAATCTTAATGCTCTTAAGAAATGATGGTTATAATTCATATCAAATTATGACTTTGACATAAGCTACATTAAAGGCAAGGAAAATAGAGTCATAGATACCCTTAGACGTAGAAGGCACATTACAAATTTGGCTACCATCTTGAGTATTTTTTGAGATAAAATAATGAATTTATCACTAGGAGATGAATTATATGAGCATGTTAAGAAATCCCTATCAAAGAATTCATAAGATCTTTTATATAAATAATTCCAAATTGAGAGTGATGGACTTATGAGATATAATGGAAGGATATATGTTCTTGATAAAGAAAATTTAAGGGATAATGTGATAATAGAGTTACACAATGATCCATATTCAAGACATATTGGTGTGACTAAGATCTTAACATAGATAAAACTAATGTATTTATGGAAAAGAATCAAGAAAGATGTAATGAATTTTATATCAAGATACTTGGAATGTCAGTGAGTCAAAGCTAAAAATGTGAATCCTGTTGGGTTATTGTATCCACATTCCATACCAGAATGGAAGTGGCAAGTCACTAGTATGGACTTTTTCCTAGGTTTTCATATGTCAAGGAGCCATCATGATATGATATTGTTGTTTGTTGATAAACTCACCAAAGTAACACACTTCATTCTAAGTAATTTAAGAGATTATGAACCAATGCTTGCCAAAAGGTTTATAAATTAAGTGTATAGATTGCATGGATTTATAAAAAAAAATCATCTCAAAAAAGGCCCTTAGGATAACCTCAAGGTTTTAGCAAAATCTTAATATAACATTGGGTACAAAACTAAACTTTAGTACAACTTACCACTCATAAATGAATGAGAAAATAAAAATTGAATCAGATCTTGGAGGATATTTTGAGGATATATTGGATGGACCAATAATATAAATAGGAATAAAACACACTCCTGGTTGAGTTTACTTAAAACAACTCATTTCAATTAACTTTAAAGATGGATCCTTTTTAAGTGTCTAAGGTAGGAGGTGTAGAACACCAATAAACTAGGATAAATTAGAAGATGGAGTGGCATTTGGACTTGATATGCTTATTGAAATGGAAGAACAAGTGAATCTAAGAAGACAAAGATTGGCTGAAGTTAATGACAGGTAGAAAAGCTATGATAATTTAAAAAGGATAACAAGGAAATTATCAGTGGAAGATAACATTTTTTTGAAATCCAAAACCCAAAAGAGTGCCATTGAGTTTGTGAAATTAGAAAAATTATCACCAAGATATGTAGGACCCTTTGAGGTTCTATGATTGATAAATCCTATAGCATATAGACTTATTTTTCCACTAACTTTAGAACACATGCATAATTTGTTTTCATGTATTTTATCTTAAGAAGTATATAGTTGATCCTTCACATGTTTTAGATTGGAATACACTATAGGTTATGGATCTATGGGTGGAAACAATAGAACCAATTAGAATAATTTACAATCATGATCTTGAATTTTATAATAGGGAAGTATCATAATGCAAGGTTTAGTGGACCAATATTTTGAAGATAGTGTCACATGGGAGGATTATGAGAAATAATATAGGTTAGTTCCTCATTTATTTAAATAAATTTATATTGAAACTTATTATTTATTTTCATAAGTTATGATTGAAATAAAATTCATTGAGGAATGACTTATTTTAGGGGGGATGATGCAAATTCCCATTATACTCTTTAAAAACTACATTAGTAGTAGGAAATGAAGTAAACTAGTGATTAGTATTTTTAAGATTATAATGCTATATTTGGATATCTATGTTATTTGGTTTGAAAACTATCATGCTTTCTTTCATGGTCTATTATAATTTGAGGATGTTTTACATGCATCTAGACATACTAAGCTATTGTGTATTGGGATATTACGTGGAGATGATGTCATTTACAAATTTGATTTGTCATACAATAATTTAATTGATGTATACATGTTTTGAGTATTTTACTATAATCTCAGACTAACTACTATTTCATTTGGATAAGGTGTTTACAATATTGTCTCACCCTCATTGAATGTAACAAATGGAGAAAATCATAGGGGATGAGGATGCAAATATAGACATTGGGGATACAAATAATGAAACCAAACCCACACACAAACTTACACTTTTTCATGATAAATTAAATTAGTATTGGTGAATGTGTTGTATGATTTCTTTTCACTATCTATTATTAAGGTTAATATTTCATGTTTTGCATTGATTACAAGGCAAGTACTTGCTTTATTGTGAATTAATTAGTTTGAATATGGGTGTTCTTGTTAATACTAGTTGTTAACCCTACTAACACATATTTACATAAAGAACCTCTATGAAAATAATATGGGAGATAAATTATGGATGTAAATAGACCTAATTTTGTCATTATAAATTTATAAAATGTAAGATGATTATTTAACCTATTCATAGTATCTAAGTATGCAACGTTTATTTGGATTTAATTTTATCCTTTTTTAGTGACCTATGGGATAAGGGATAAAATATACCCTAACATTTATCATTATGTGGAGTTTTTAAAAAAACTTAGGAAAATGGGTTTTATGAATGGTTTAAAAGGTTCTAGTTGTATAATATTCAGATTTTGGCATGAATCATTTCCATGCATAGTTCAAATTTTAAAAAAATAGGTTTTTCTATCATTATGGTGTTAAATCCACCATTTTGTGATTAACTGAGTGGTATGATTTGTCATGTGACCACCATGCTAAAATAATGGCATTAGAACTTCAAGATAATGTAATAAGGGATGTACATGCATTTATGAATTTATGTCTTGTGATGGAGGATTCACAAATTTTTGAGAGAAACTTGAGGGCATGTAAAACATGGAAAAGAAAAGAAAATAGAATATGAAGATGAAAAATGGAAGAGTTGAGGGTGAATTATAAAATACGAAGGGAGCATTATCAAGAGCAAGAAGACTACCATTATTTACATTTAAGGCGACAATCATTATAAGTAACTAGGCAAGTGGTGTTTCTTATTTTGAAATCCATATATACAAAATACATTATGGTTTTGATTGAATATATATGCATATATGGACTGTGTTTCATTTTTATCTATTAGCATAATTTGGAGCATCCTTTTTACTTGGTTTAGTTTAAAAGATCATTTAAATGCATATAATGGTAGTCCCTTGGACATTTTTTATTGTCATACTTAGAAAAATAAAATAAAATTATTAGTTAGAATTTTGATTTGGCAATAAATATAGGTCACTATTATAGACTTGGGAATGAAACTCATTTCCATCCATAGGCTTGTAAGATTGACAGTAATCTAGTCATTTAAACCCATATAACTTTGTGTAAAATGGTTATTTTTTAATAATATCCTTATATACTATTGGAAATGCTTGTGGTCAACTCTTTTATTCAGAAGTGTACAAAACAATCCTGAGTATGATAAGTTTTAAATTTGTAAAATAAATAATAGAAATTCATTTTATTTGTATAATTTATTGGTTATGTTATTCCTCATTTGTGGTATTCTCTATGGTACATTATCTTCATTCTAAATTCATTATATACGCTAAACCTTGACATGGTCGTGGACCTCAAAAGAAATTAGAATACATGTGGATAATGTATATGTGTTTTGTTAAATGGACATAAGGCATATATAAAATCTAAATGAACTTGGTAAATGAGTTGTACACATATATGTATAAGGTATAGTTATATCAGTTACTCAAATCATTAAATATGTATTTATCCATTCATGATTACATATATAGCTATAGGTGTACATTTTATGGAGTGAGTGAAGTATCTACAACTATGTATGTTTTTCTAAGAGTTGATTGTATGTATTCAAGTTATTAACTAATCATTTCATAAATGCATGAGTTTTAGGTATGTTTTGGAATGAAGGGGGACACTGTTATTTGAATGTGTAATGGTCTAGTGGGTTTCAAGTGTCTTGAGATTTTGTATCAAGTCCATACATACATACATACATACATACATACATATATATATATATATATATATATATATATATATATATATATATAGACACACGCACACACACACACACATACATACATCTATATACATACATACATACATATATATATACACATATACATACATATACATATATATATATATATATATACATACATATATATACATATATATATATACATACATATATATATATATATATATATATATACATACATACATATACATATACATATATATATATACATACATGTATATACATATACATACATACATATATATATATAGTCAACTCTTTTATTCAGAAGTGTACAAAACAATCCTGAGTATGATAAGTTTTAAATTTGTAAAATAAATAATAGAAATTCATTTTATTTGTATAATTTATTGGTTATGTTATTCCTCATTTGTGGTATTCTCTATGGTACATTATCTTCATTCTAAATTCATTATATACGCTAAACCTTGACATGGTCGTGGACCTCAAAAGAAATTAGAATACATGTGGATAATGTATATGTGTTTTGTTAAATGGACATAAGGCATATATAAAATCTAAATGAACTTGGTAAATGAGTTGTACACATATATGTATAAGGTATAGTTATATCAGTTACTCAAATCATTAAATATGTATTTATCCATTCATGATTACATATATAGCTATAGGTGTACATTTTATGGAGTGAGTGAAGTATCTACAACTATGTATGTTTTTCTAAGAGTTGATTGTATGTATTCAAGTTATTAACTAATCATTTCATAAATGCATGAGTTTTAGGTATGTTTTGGAATGAAGGGGGACACTGTTATTTGAATGTGTAATGGTCTAGTGGATTTCAAGTGTCTTAAGATTTTGTATCAAGTCCATACATACATACATACATACATACATATATATATATATATATATATATATATATAGACACACGCACGCACACACACACATACATACATCTATATACATACATACATATATATATACACATATACATACATATACATATATATATATACATACATATATATACATATATATATATATATACATACATATATATATATATATATACATACATATACATATACATATATATATACATACATGTATATACATATACATACATACATATATATATATATATATACACATATACATATATATATATACACACACACATATATACATATATAAATACATATATATACACATATATACATAAGCACACACACACACACACACACACACACACACACACACACACACACACACACACACATGAATATGCACAACAATATTTACTCTTTCATTAAATTGAGTTATAGACATAAATTATATCAAAAGTATATAGTGTTCCAAGATCAAAGGGAGAATTAATAAATATATTTAAAATAGGAATACTTGTTAAAGTTCTAGTTGAATTAAATTATACTTACCTTATTACAATTATCTTGAGAAAACAATTATCTTCCTGTTAGGTAATATAATTGTTAGACCAAAATATACATTTATTTAAAATACTCTATACATCCATTGGTGTTAGATATAGTTATAGGAAGCAATTTATTATAAGATAGAACAACATTTAATATAAGCTTATGGAAAGACAAGTTATTGGGTTAAAGTGAATAATTTTTCTCTATAAAATTATTGGAGCAGAATATCCAACCTAAATACACTGATTCTTAGTTATCTTCTATATGATATTTGGGAATTTTATTGAAACTATTTGAATTAATTCTTAATTTATAAATTGTTAAAGAAACATAAATATACGCAAATTGCTATCTTATAGAAACATTATGTTGATCCTTAAACAATTGATATTAAAAAATCTATTTTACTCAAGATTCATTGACATGAAATGATTGCACTAGGAAAGCTTTCTATTGTTAAATGAGTATGTAAATTAAAAAACATAATTATGTATTTACTTGATATTAATAGATGTGATAAAGATGGTATGTTTTCTTTTATAAATATAAGTTACTTGTGTGAGTGAAAAAGGTAATGCATTTATCTTAACGATTGAGGGGAATCTACCATAAATTTTTATTTGGATTTTATCTTGCAAGTTATGCATATCTTGTTTTTGAACTATGTTATGAATATGTATGTTATCTTACATTAAGGGATGATTGGTATATACAAGTTAGGACATGAAGGTATATGCCTATCATTCAATAACATAATATAGATTTATATACCATAGTATAGAGTATGTGTGTGTGGTTTTGACTCAAATCCATGAAAGATCTCAAATATACAATAAGATATTTGGAAAAAGTAATGTTATAGGAGAAAACATTGTTATACCATTGTACTATTTGGTTTAAATTCATATGCATGATGTCATATAAGATAGAAGATTATTTTTCCATGGTCTATATGACTGTTGCATGTATTAATGATTGTACTGCACATGGTTCTAGTTGAATTCTTGATATATGCACTACCATTATCTTTCCCTTCATGAAGGGAAGGACCACTCCTAGTAAGGAGGTGTGTAGGAGACTGATGGTATGTGGTTATAGGAAAAGCACATAGATGATGCTCTCCCTCTCTTTAGTTGATCAACCATATTGGATACATACACATGGATATTATATTTAATGTTGAACTATCTTATGAAGCTCTAATGTAATATTTTACTTCCTATCATGTGTATTTATGACATTTAGTGATAAATTATAACATTTGTACATTTATTATTATTGTTATTAAATACAATAATGGTTATACACTTATACATGATTCATAATGTTGAAAATAATAGAGGTTTTTTATACATGTTTAGCTGTAAGAATGGGTTTTTTTAGTATATTATTGTACCATTCATTTTTCATATGTGTTACGAGATGGATTATATCTTCTATACTATTGAATTATGTTTTAAAGTTAACTATATCATGAATTAACTAATGGGTTAGTTGTATTTCATGTACATGTATTTAGATATCAAAAAATAAACAATTATGTTAATTAGTGAAGAATATTATATGTAAAGTATGTTATAGTTAAGTTAAAAAATTACGCATCAATTTAGTAAAATCTAGTGGGGTGTTTCAAACATGCCCCCATTCTTTTTATGAATAGGGACTCACATTTAGAATAAGAAAACATGGAAAACATTTATAATGTATTGAAAATAAGTGTTTGAGTTTGATTGATTAGGTTCAATAATCATTGTTATTTTACATGCTAATAATTACCTTACAATTTTTTCTTTTTTAATGTATACAAATAAATCATGTTTAATAGCTTAATCATGAAGGTAATCACTATGTTTTAGCATATTTTTTCACTGGTGGATGTAGCTCACACTTTGAGAATCTCTATGATTTACTATGAGGCCTCAATTTTCATAGTTCTAGTTCTATTAGACCTTTTATTATTATACGCATGTCCATTGTGACATGTTCCTTATATTATTTGAGATAAAAAAATTAATGTTATGGTGTTAGATGATTATTATTTTTTTACTGGGATGGTTATACACTCGATGTTGTTTAATTTTTATTACTTAAGTATGATTCAAACGTTGGTGATAGATGTTTTCAATTGTTTATTGAGATGCACATTATATTACCATACTAGTAGATCTGGTACTTATTTAGCACGTGATTTATTATATAGATTATTTTATTATTGACATGAGTATATTACCTCATGATGATTATGGGGATAATATTATTCTTGTATTGCTTCTATGTATACAATGTGTGTTTGTACATTACTTGATATTTTTTCAATTTCAATTATTTTGGATATATTAGGATTAATTAATTTTATGTGCACAATGATGTACATGATTACAAGTGTCCAAGTGAGAGACATTAGACTACATTGATCATATATTTTACCATGCACTAGATGTGTTCTATCCCTAGTTGACTCCTAACTCTTCTTTTTTAATTAATGTGTTCTAGTCACTTGTTTCATTTTATAAAAATTATAGACTAAATACACTATTCATATCATATTTATCCATACCTTAGATATTTTTAAAATTATATATAAAGTTATAAGGTTGAAAATGGAGCCAACATTATGGCACCACTTGAAAAACTCAAATGGAATTGAAAATCCATCTATGGAGGGTCACATAAAGTGAATTTTTTATATTTTATGTTTTTTCATTAAGGGTGAAGAGGAGTTTCTTGAAAGGGAATCTACCCTTATATAAAAAAATCCATAGTCTAGGACATAAAAACCAAAGAGAATGAGAAAGGACTGCCCAACAAGACAAAAATAAAACAAATTCTGGGTCACAACCAACTCACAACCACATCATAACATGGATAACTAAGACTAACAACAACCAAACAACACAAACCTCAGGAGCCAATGGATCCTACCCTCTATGGGTGACATTCCAATTATCTAACATTTCTTTTAGGGTTTATTCTATATTGATTAGTTCCTGATCTCTACCCTTAGACATTTATTTTCCTCTTCTTGGCTTCTTAGATAAGCCTTCACCTTATATATAGAGTTATAATTAAAGTAAACAAGAGCATACACCAAATCAACACCTATGGTAAACATTCTTTAAGTTGGTAATATGCTATCAGGACATCTTATAAGGATCCCAATGATGACTCAATTTTGGATTGAATTAGTATTTTAAGTGTTTCATAGGTGTTATATGTCATAAATAGTCTTTAAGTGTGGTATATGTAGCTTGAAGGTGCATAAAATTTAAATTATGGCTTGTCCCACTAAAATGCTCTTTTTGAAAATTTGAATTTTTAGAGCCTTGTCTAAGGACTTTCATAAGTTTGTGAAGGTGGCACAATTTATAAAACATGTATAAGATATTTTGATACTATGATAAGGTCCTTAATATGTTCTTTATCCTATATTCAAGGTATTATATTGGTCATTTTATGTAAAATCAAGAATATGCATGTAATGAAGGACCTTTACATGGGAAAGTCTCCAAGAATCAGTTATGCACATGGATAGGAATTTTATTGATATAGGTTTTATTTTTAAATAGTTCATTCCATTAGAGGATGATATAAATGGAGATATGGAAATAAATTTTTTGTTGAAGTGATGACCATCTATGGTGCAAGAATTTTGTGTGCATGGGATTGGCATGGCTGAATATAGTATATGTGTATTTAGAAAAGTTTGAATGGTGAGAAGTTATATGAAATGTTTGTTGATCCTATTATAATAAATTTATATTTCTAATCAGATACATGGAACTTGAATTGAGATGAAGAGTAATGCATGTTAAGGACATAGACAAGATGAGATCAAAATTCTAACTTTGTAAATAGTTGAAGAAACTTATCAAGTAGCCTTGAAAGCTGAGGAGAAGTTGAAAATAAGGAACACACAACAAACAAGATGAGGAGGTAAACTAATGAGAGGAAGAAGAGAGTATGAGAGTAAGAATACTTATGAGGAAGGTGAAATTAGTGTCCAAAGGCATGAGACACAACCAAGAGGTGGTTATAGGGGTAGAAATCCATACTACAGAGGTGGAGATGCATCTATAGGAAGAGAGACTAATATATTCATAAGAAAGTGCTTCAAATTCAAAAAGTATGTAGGTCATAGATATTGGGAGTGTCGAGAGGGGTAGAAAGAAAGAACATATAGAAGTGAGAGAAAAAATAAAGTGGTGCAACCTATAAAGGAATAAATCATGGGATGAACTTCACATCTAGAAGAACCTAAAGAAGGAGAAACACTCTTGATAAAGAGGACATTGCTGAAGCCACCAAAGGATAAAGAACCTACTCAATGGAAAACACTCTTTAGAAAAGCATGTAAATCTCATTGTAAATTTTTTAAGATGATCATATATTTAGGAAGCACAAATAATTGGTTTCAAATAAAATGGTAAGAAGCTTATAGCCTCAAAATATTACCACACCCTAAACCTTACAAAGTTTCTTGGCTTCAAAAGGCTTATCATGTGCTTGTTTGTGAAAAATGTTTAGTATATTTTCAGATTGGTACTTATAAGGATCAGGTTATGTGTGATATCATCCCAATGGATGTTTGTCATGTACTACTAGGAAGGCCTTGACAGTTTGACATGTCAACTATTCATGATGGGGTGAAGAACACATACTCTTCGGAACATAAGGGAAACAAGCACACATTATTGCCTTTAAAAAAGGATGATCAAATTATTGATGTCTTTTCTAAAGTGTTTATTATATTACATAATGATTTGGTGTAATAGGATGAATATATAAATATGGATGAACAACCCAAAGAGATTTTGGTAGCCCAAGATGAGAAGTTTGAACCTTTGCCATGTACAAGTTTTTTAAGTAAGTGTGTAAGTTAGTTGTTTGCAAGTTTGTCCTATCATTTCTCAATGATTTAAAGTTTTTATTTCGTATAAATAGTAGTAGACAAACTCCAATTCTTGAGGGAGAGTCTAGAGCAAGAGAGGAATGCCAAAGAATTGGGTAACATACAATAGGTCCATGAAGGACAACCAAGTGAATGTAATATTATAAATGTGTCAATTAAATAGAATGAGAATTTGGAAGAGAGAATGTAGTCCTTATTTATGAAAGAAGTAAATAAAAATTATGATGGATAAATACAATAGAAAACCAATTAATTACACAAGCATGTAGCATGCAAGGACCAAAAGGATGACATACATAAAGTGAAGATGAAAAAACAAGAATAATAGATGAAAGATAAAGAAGAAACATTTGTATTAGTAGTGTATCATGGAAGAAATGTTATGATGGATCATTTTAAATAAGTGGAATCATGTTATACACAATAAATACAAGCGATAGAGGATAATAACTATGTTTTCCTTAACAAGTTTGTTGCATGTGTAGGTAGGTACACCATTGAAGAAGATGAACCAGAGAAGGCCTGATAATGGGGCATAATAACATGTTAACCTCTATGAGATGAAACTATTAGTAGACACCTTCTATACATACGTACAATGTAATTAAATGGAGCACACACCAAGTCAACACCTATGCCAAACATACTTCAACTTGGTAGTATGATGCAGGGGCATCCTATAAGGATCCAAATGATGACTCAATTTTGTCTTGAATAAGTATTTTAAGTGTTTCATAGGTGTTATAGGTCATAAATATTATTTAGGTGTGGTCTAGGTATCTTGAAGGTGCATAAAATTTAAATTATGGCTTTTCTCGTCAAAATGCTCTTTTTGAAAATTTGAATGTTCAAAGCCTTGTCTAAAGACTTTCATAAGTTTATGAAGGTGGAAAGGTTTATAAAATATGTATAAGAGGTTTTGAGACTATTATAAGTTCCTTAATATTTTATTTATACTATATTCAAGGTCCTATATTGGTCATTTTACGTAAAATTAAGAATATACATGTAATGAAGGACCTCTACGTGGGAAAGTCTCCAAGAATCAGTTATGCACTTGGATATGAGTCTTCTTGAGTTAGTTTTTTTTTTTTTTATATCTCATTGCATTAAATATGATATAAATGGATATATTTAAATAAATGTTTTTTGAATTGATGACTATCTATGGTGCAAGAATTCTATGTGAATGGGATTGGCATAGCTGAACAAAGTATCTATGTGTTTGGAAGACATTAAATGGTAAGATTTTATGTGAAATTTTTGTTAATACTATTATAATAAAATTATATTTTATAATTATATACATGTAACTTAAACTAATATGAATATTAAATCATTTTAAGGAGATAGACAAGTCTGTCTAACAAGGTATGCATGTACATAGTTTGTTCAAATATTAGTCTGGGTGTTTGATCTATTTTATCATTGAGTATTTATGGAGAACTTTGTAAATTAAAATACATAGGAAAATTTTTAAATAATCTTCTTTATTTAATAATTTATCAATAATTTTCATGCCCATGTTGGTCATTCATATTTTCCCTTGTAAGCATTCAGTCCTAAAACTCAGAACTCTGCAAACTGAGTTCTTTATATTGAATCTTTTTTTAGATTCAAAAGGTGATAGAGAAGAATTTATAATAGTCATAAAATGTTGTGGGAAACATTTATTTATTTTTATAATCCATTGATGTTAAAATTATAATGAAACCCTACGTACCCCTATTACTATTAGCAGAATACAGTGAGAAAGGATTGAGATTTTGTGTTTGTGAATGCATTGTGGGTATAGAGACTTTGTCATTGAAGGATAAAGGTGTAAGAATTTTAGGAATAATTTTAGAATTGGTTATCCCTATTTAAACTTTTAAAATGTTCCTAATGAATTTATTTGCATTCTCAGCCTGTGATAGGGTAGGATAAGCCCTAGACTAGGGTTTGGTCATTTGGAGGAGTTTAAACCAACCAAAATTCATAAAATTTTATGATCTAGTGTATTTTTATGTACCACAAGATAATAAATCATTTAAAATACATTACAAACCTTGTATTATGGATCTCTATAGAGAGGAGTTATAAAAGGGCTAAAAGAGGCCTAATTGGATAGGCTACAAGAGGGAAATTGGGTCTAAAAGAGGAATAAGACCCTAAAATTTGACATACAAATGTGTTATTACAAATTAAATCATAATAAGTCTATGTAATATCATATCTATTTTTTATTTAACCATACAAGTTCATTTTCAATCAAATAGGGATACAAGGATTGAGTATTGCATAAGCAAAGCTATATAAAGTGGAAATATAAATGAAGAAGACTATCATACAGAGGTAAAGGGTTGTCATGGAAATATTCTAAGAATGATAAATATTTCATAACCATATAATAGTTAGGAGAATATATAACTTTTCATGATTAGTTTTTCTACAAACCCAATCCTAAGGAAGTGATTCATTGATCAAGGATAAAGTGTGGAAAAGTGTTTGAGCTATGCATCAAATCTACATAAAAATATCCGATACACTTCCCTATGATTTGACACCTCCCTTAAAAATTCAACCAATTAATTCATTGCCTTACATAACCCATATCTAAGCCAAAAACTCTTTTTGACATTTAATGAATGATGTCACCCTGTGTTGACCCTATACTTAAATTATACTAGCACGTTATAGGTCTAGGTTAGCTTTAGCTAACCTATACCAAGACCTAACATGATTTTATCAATTAACAATACTATGTCACTTAGGGTTGATAATGTTCACTAATATTTTAGAAGGGTTTAGGGTTAGATTCATCTATATATACACATTATTTCTACCATTTATAAGAGATAAGATTAATAAAATAATATATTGCATATCTTTTTATCCACCATTCTACTTGAGGAACATTGCCTAGGTTTTCAATACTACACTTGGAAATACATATTTTGTCTTGTGAAGAAGTATTTTGGATGAATATAGAAGTTGTGTATCCTAAAGCTGACCTATCCATGTTAACATTACATAACACAACAACCTCTTATGAATCACCTTGGCCAAGGGAGAGATTGAGGCTCAATGGGTTCATCTTCAAAGTTAAGTATTCATAACTCTTTTTCCTCCTTATTAAATTATATATATTTGCATTTGTTAGCTTATATGCTTCTCTCTCCATACTTTATGATTTATTATACATTGGATTAAGTATAGATATTCTATGGATGTTTACTTTTTATGTTTATCATCACCATTTTGTGCCACAATATTTGGTGAGCACTAGGTTAGGTTTTACTTTAATTTTCATTTACTTTGTGAAAATATAAAACATAGGACCTAGGTAGGGTTATTGCATGGTATGCATGACTAGAGAATTTGGAACACTCTATAGAGTTATTATTATGGTAAGGGACCCCTTGGCTAGGTATAACAGATTCATCTTGGTCATGATCTTGATTGTCTAAATATACTAAAAAGTATAAGTGTAAGTGTGATTTATATTCTCCAATCTAGGATTGATTTATAGGTCAACTAAATTTTTCCCTTGTATACATTTTGGGGAACCTGATATGAAATCTAATCCTTATAAGTTTTATCTCATGAATTAATTTTATTATCATATTATATATTTTTATTTTTACAATACTGTATCAAACATGTCGATACAATATAACATTTTGTGCATATATTTGACACATAGTCACTCCAAATCAACTCTATTTTATTTATGTATGTATTTTCTAAATATATGTGATTAGATTGATCATATCAACACAATTATCTTACTCAACCATAGGATTTTAGACTTCATCAACCATATTGACTCCATTTATAGTTTTATATTTTAGTATATAGGTTTACAAAATTAGTCAAACTAGTCAACTCTATTCATAGATTATTTTCAGCACACAAGTTTTGTAGACTTCATCAACATAGTTGACTCTATTCGTAGAATATAAAAATCAACATTTGAGTAACACAACATAAAAATTTGTAAACTAATCATCTTTAAAATTGTCAAAGTTCATTATTACTTTCTTTGTCATTTTTATTTTTCACTTACAATCCTATTTTTCATAGTTTATTATCTATAAAACTTCAACCCTACAATGAATTAGGTTGACTAGTTCAACATAATTTTATAGCTTATCTTCTCTCTAGAAGACTCAGTTGCCCTATTTAACTATGTTCTTATGGATCTTGCTTCCATAGAATAGTACTGACCCTATCGACTCTATTCTATATTTTTTTCATAAAGTATACCTAAGTTGACTTTGTACTCTTCACAATTAAATTAATTAACCTTTTTTTCTATTAATTAATTCACTTTTCATTTTCATTTGATTGCATGCTTAGAGTAACAAATATAGACTAGTTAGGTGATTTTTAATTTAATGATTTAGTCACACTATTTTTCTCTATTGCACACACTTCTAAATCACTTAACACTAAAAATAATTAAAAATTTTCTTCCCAAGGTCTACCTACTTATATTTCATCACCAAGGGGGAAGCTGATTTGTTTTTATAGCCAAATACAAACACGTGGTTGATGGTATATATTGGCAAAGCACCCAACACTCTCATCACTATGGGATTGTGAAGTGAGGGTGTAGGCCTAAATAATAAGCCAATACCATCACCAATATAGATCCCTTTTAGCCTAAAATTATCCATATATTGATTTATAATTCATTCTTACAACTAACTCCTTATCACATTAGTTTCAAAATTTATTATAAATTAACAACATTCAGGAATGACCACTTAGCTTAAAATTTAAATTCAATTTTTGTTTCTTGCTCTTTGGTCATTATATTTTGTATTGCAAAACCTATACTAGCTAACATTAGTATAAGTTTTGTGTTGTATGATATAATTAAATCAACCACATTGATCTAATTTCTTGTGGTATTCATTAAATTTGATTACCTATTATCTTATAAAAAATTTCCCTATTTTCATAACATAGTCATCCCTATCGACGTAATCTCTTACAAATTGTTATTTTTGCTTAACTTTAGTACAAAGTCACCCTATATGACTATAAATATTTTTATCATGTTTAGTTTCCCCCCTGTAGTACATATTTGACATGTAAGACTTTGTCCTTTATAACTTATTTTATTTTCTATCTTACAGATCACTATCGATTGGTTTGATTATTTATATTACTAGTTGATTCTTATTTATATAAAGTTTATAACCTCTTTTATTTATCATGAATTTACTATTTGAGGATAATATAGAGTTAAATAAAATAAACATGATGGGTTTTACTAACCCTAATAGGTTTCTCAAGACACATCTTATAGCACCCACCATGAATGAAAGCAATGTCCATGTTTCAACTTACACTACCAACTATGGGACTCATCCCCATTCATCCTCAGTTAACAATCCTTTTTTATAACTATAATATGAGTGTGATAGAGTAAAAAACTAAAATTCTCTTTCTCATCAATGAATCCCTTAACATAGAGAAAAAGGCCCTTCAACTATTTATAATCTCATGATAGGTCCTCATATAGAATAACCTCCTTCACCCTCCCCAACCTTTTATCATGGATTTGGGGGAACCAATTTATTTGAATCTAAACCTTTTACTTATATTATTTTTCCACACACTATGATATCTTCTTCCATGACTTCTTCAACCTCCTTTCCAAGTATTTCTACTGACACGGTCGGTTCAACTTCTATTGGGCCTCTTTAAAAGACCCATCCCCTTAACCATGATACTAGTGCATATTTTGATACCAATGATTCTCATGACACTAGTGTTTATTTTTATAACAATTATACTAATCCCACTAGTACAACACATGTTACTACTCATAATGCAACTCAAGTTATTAATACTAACACTACTGCATCACATATTGTGCACACTAGTCAAAATATTTCTCAAACTAACAAGATTATATTACAAACACTTTAATTGAATAAATTACTTCTAGAATATTAATTTAAATTAGATGATGCATATGCAAAACCATATCATTCATTTTTAAAACCAACCTCAATAGGATTTCATGTGGAGTGCAAAATCCAAATACCCCAACCCCCCTTAGGGATTCCCATGGTAACCTTCTCCCATAACCACCCATCATAAATAAAAAAATCAAACATATAAAAAATTAACCTATTATACCTAAAATTAATTATATTTACATAGTATTTATCACACCCACCATCACCTATAATGGATCCACCAATCCCACATAACATTTAAAAACATTTGGTAACCTTTACAAATATTGGATCAAAATTAACACCTTTGATGCTACCAAAAATTATCTAAAAAAATAATAGGAGATGATTTATATTGGTAAAATAAATTAAAAACCCATTATATCATTATCCTCTAAGACTTGGTTAACTCACTAGTCCAAAAATTTCAAACTAGTGATCTTGAGAATAACTTTATTGAGTATTATCATTGATGTCAAAGGTACATCTTGCATGAGATTGATGTCATTAATAGAGTGTGATTAGTTGTAATTATGTTGATGTGACAAGGGGAATTAAATAATTTTGTCATGAAATAGATTTTTAAGGTAATTAATTCCTTTTGGTTGCTTGAAGGTACAAGTCCTTGAGTAGTCTAAGCCTAGTCATGGCATGAAGAGACCTTATGAGAATGTATGAGTATGATGGATTGGTGATTTGATTACATAAAATAATTATTTCTTGTATTATGTTTATTTATCATGTATATGAGTCATTGTATCACTCATGAGAGTCTCAAGGTAAGACTACAGTGGTAGGATCTTCAGACCAAGTCTACACCTCGACCACTTCTAGACCCTACTTGACCTAATAAGGTAACATGATCTGGTATCAAGGCATGTGAAGTATGTATGGAAGTATATAACATGACATATGTTATTTTTTTATTTTAGTGAGGTGGATAGTTCATGGAAAGAGGCATGAAAGTTAATTTTAAGGCTTAATGTGGTTTGCAGGTCAAGGCCTAGAAGAGTAAAGAAAGAGAGAGAGAGTGTGGCCTAATGAGGGGTCATGATAATATTTTAGGTTTTTGAGCTCATGTAAGCATTATAAAATTTGAATCATGTTTTTTTTTAAATCATGTAATTTTAGGTTAAGGTTTTCAAGAAAATGCATAAAAAGTGGTTTTTAGGTCTCTCAAGTGCATAAAATGAAGGGTTCTCAAATTGAGAAGGATTTTATTATGTTTTTTATCTCATTAAACATATAAATTATAACCTAATATATTCATATTATATGGGGAAGTATCCAATATCAAATTTACTTGTATTATTTTTTTTATTGACGGGATATGCTTTATGAATGATCGTTAAGAGTGGCAACATGTTTAAACCTTCCTAGAACACTAATAAGGACTTGATGTTGAATATGTTGATAAAAAGTGACAAGAATGTATTTTTTTTCCTATTTAATCTATTTTATGTTGTATTAAATTGTCCAATTCACCTCTAGGTGTGATTGAGTTGTTAGATGTGTGAGTAGATCCTACAAGAAAGTGTTAATTTCTAGGAGAATTACTGTAATAGTCAGAGTTGACCAATTAAAATTATGTAAATGAATGGAGGATTAATATTGAGACTAATATGTCATGTATATGAAGGTTTTTATATAGGTTCTAAGTCCTAAATTATGTTAAACTAGTCATCTAAGTTAGCTAATTACTAACAGGCCTAATGGTGTAAATAGTGAATAACCCAGGCAGTATTGAGAAGGTGATTAAGAATGTGTTATCATGGTATAATGATGTATAAAAGTGAATGAATATGTTTTTTGGTACTTTTATGTCCTATTAATTCTTGGTATATAGGTTTTATCTTATTTATAGTGGTGAAAATATTGAATCTAAATTGGCTTATCTAGTTCTGGTGAGACTGCGATGATATAGGTCTAGAGATTGGTCTATATGTCTAATATGTGCCATTAAAACTTATTGTTTTTATTTTTTAATATGTTATTAATGTATTTTAGGATAATATTGATGCATTATAAGTCATTTAATATTTTATATATGTGTTGGAGGTCTAAGTCACCATGATTGGTCTTTAAAGAAAACTGGTAGTTCTGATTAAGTTGTAGAGGTGTTTTCAAGGCTTTATGCCATGTGTAATGAATTTTAATGAACTTAGTGAATTTTATGAGGTATTTTAGGTTATTTTTATGTTATTTATTATCATTATTGTTTGTATAAATAATGTTTTATCTTTATTTGCTTAAGATAGACCTTTCTATGTGTGTGAAGGCATAATGTAAACAATAGTAACTATATGCTTCAAGTGGTGGTTGGAGATAAAAAGTATCATGGACCTAATATGAGATTAGTGGGGGTATATTTTATTTATTAATGAAGTGTTCTAAGGAGATCAAAAGGTAATGTGTACTAATGAAGATGTAATTGAATTAGGTCTCCTTAAGACCTAAAAGAGGTTTTGGAATTTTAACTTTAGATCAAAGAAAGTTGAGTATGATCAGTTGAAGATAGATATAGACTCCTTGAAGTTTGAACATGATAATCTCATAGAAAATATGAGAAATTTTTATAAATATCATGAGAAGTCAGAACAAGTCAAGAATACCAACATGAAAATACCAAACAAGCAACCTAATGCAATAAAGGATAAGTTATCATGGGACCATGGGAGTTGGAGTGATTAGTCAAAAGGTAAGTAAATTTTTTTCCCCACTTTTGTCATAATATGAGACACATATAAATATTTTATTCTAATATAATTAGAATACCCTCAAGATTAAACAAGATATATAAATCTCCTAGAGTGCATGAAAAGGGTCAAAAATTGGTATGGAAGTCAAAGCAAGTTAGAACTGATCATATTTAGCCTAAGAGTCAAGATGAATTATTTTATAAGGAGGAACATAAGAATAAATAGGATTATATCATAGCTTAGACTTAATTTCACATTCAAGATGAAGTCATGAAATAGTATATAGATAGTGGTTGCTCAAGTCACATGATAGGGGACAAAAATAAGTTCATCTCATTGAAGAAGAATGTTGCAGGTACAATGAGGTTTAAAGACAACACAACTACCAATATAGTTGGTAAGGGTATCTTAAGTTTTTATAATGGGAATACCAAGAAACAAAATGTGTTGTATGTGGAAGGTTTTAAACATAAACTACTTAATGTAATTTAAATGTGCAATCAAGGACACACAAACCTTTCATGATAGAGGGTGTGAGATAGGGAGAGCCAAATCAAGAAGGTTAATTACCAATGTTAATAGGAATGAGAACAATCTATATGTCTTAAATGAGATCAATAATGAGAGATGCTTTATTAACAAGATAGATGAAAGTTAGATATGGCATAGAAGGTTAGGTCACCTAAATTTTGACAATCTGGTCAAGATAAGCACTAAGAAGTCCATGAAGAACATGCCTAAGATCATAAAACCTACAAACATAATTTGAAAGGGATGTCAACATGGTAAGAAAATTAGAAGAATGTTCAATTCCAAGGATTCCTCTACTATGAGACCCTTAGAGTTAATATACTAATCTCTATGGGATTATAAGAATTCAAATAATTTAAGGATATAACTACTTCATGTTACTCATAGATGACTACAGAAGAATGACTTGGTTAGCATTCTTGAAAGAAATGTTAGAAGCTCTTGATAAGTGCAATACATTCAAGTCTCTTGTTGAGAATGACAAGAATGGTGATATCAAGTTCTTAAGATCTGATAAAAGAGGAGAGTTTTATGCTAATGAGTTTTATGAAATTTTTGAGGTTCATGGAATAAGGAGATAATTATTAGCAATTAGGACACCTCAACAGAATGGGGTAGTGGAAAGAAAGAATAGGGAGATTCAAGAGATGGCTAGAACTATGATAAATGAGTCAATATTATCTTAATGGATATTTTAGAGTGGTAGTAAGCACTAAAATCAACATTTTGAATAGAGGACAAATAAGGATTAATGGAAACAAGACTCCTTATGAACTATGGAAATGTAGACCTACTAATGTGGAACACTTTAGAGTGTTTAGGAGCAAATGTTTCATCAAAAGAGATGATGAAGACTTATAAAAGTTTGATTCTAGATTTGATGAAGGTATATTTTTATGATACTCATGAATGAGCTCAGCCTATAGATGTTATATTAAAAGGTTACATAAGATAGCAGAAAGCACCAATGTGAATATTGATGAGACAAGGAAATCAAAATCACAGTCAAATGATACTTTATAGAATCTAGAATTAAATAAATAAGAATAAACTATAGAGGTTGATGAGGAAGAAGAATAAGTTAAGGAGAGATAGGACTAAAAAGGCCTCTCAAGATAGATTCAAAGAGATCATCCTGAATCTCAAATCATTGGTAATACGAATGTAGGTATGCAAACAAGGAGAAGATTGGTAAGTAATTTAAATCATGAGAATGTTTCTATATTATCTAATATTGAACCTAAGAATATTATAAAAGTAAACAAAGACTAATTTTGAATAAATGCTATGAATGAGAAGTTAGACTAAATAAAGAAGAATGACACTTGGGAACTAGTTCCTAGGCCTAAAGATAAGAATGTCATTAGCACAAAGTGGGTGTTTAGAAATAATTTGAATGAATATGGAGAAGTCACTAGGAATAAGGATATATTGTTATGAAATGGATATGCATAGGTTGAATGGGTAGAATTTGAGGAGACCTTTACACCAGTATCAAGATTGGAGGCCATAAGATTATTTCTAGCATATGTAAGATTCAAAGGGTTCAAGGTATACCAAATGGATGACAAATCTACTTTTTTAAATTGGAATTTTGAAGAGGAGGTGTACATAGAAAATCCTAAGGGGTTATCACTATCAAGTGATAAGGATTATGTTTTCAGATTGAAAATGGATAGTTATGGTTTAAAGTAAGATCCTAAAGACTAGTATGCTAGGTTGGACATATATTTTTTGGATCAAGGATTTAAAATAGGAGTTGTAGATAGTAATCTATAAATAAAGACAAAATATTGCCATCAATTGATATTATTTATCTATATGGATGACATCACATTTAGTAGAATCAATGATAACATGACCAAGGCCTTTGCAGAGGTGATGAAGAAAGAGTTTGAGATGTCCATGCTAGGAGAACTATCATTATTTATTGGGTTACAAATCACTCAATCTCAAAAAGGTGTATTATTTTCACAATAAAAGTACATAAGAGAGATGTTGAAAAAGTTTGAGATGAAATATTTCAAGTCAATTAGCATACCTATGATCATAGGGTGTAAGTTGAGCAAGGAAAATGAGTCTATAAATGTCAATTAGACATCATATAGGTCAATGATTAGAAGTTTATTATACACCACTACCTTTAGACCTAAAATCATGTAAGAAATATATCTTATGGGAAGGTTCTAAGCATATCTAAAGGAAGATCATCTGTAAGAAGTAAAAAGGATACTCAAGTATCTTAAGGGTACTATGGAGTTTAGGTTATGGTATCCAGGGAATAAGGAGTTCAATTTGATAGCCTATACATATGCATACTCAGCAAGAAGTCTTGATGATAAGAAGAGTACCAATGGAGGAGATTTATTCTTAGTTGGGTGATTAGTTTCATATATAATCAAAAAATAACCATCAGTAGCTTTATCCACTTGTAAAGATGAGTACATTGCAATAACTTCATGTTACACTCAAGTCTTATGGATGAGATAGACCTTAAAATATTACAAGGTGGAGTATGATGGTCTTAGCCCTATCTATTTTTTGATATAAGCATCTCAAAGAACCCTATCATGCACTCAAGGACTAAGAACATTCCCAATAGGTATCATTTTATAAGAGAGTAGGTAAGTGAACAAAGTGTCAGACTTGAATATGTCTCTACACATGATCAAATTATAGACTGAAAGATCCCAAACTAAATTTGGAGACACAAAATATACAGGTTCTTACAAGACAAAGATATAACTCTGATTATTTGCCTTTAGAGAATGTTGATACAAAAATATATTGCCCAGATTTGCTTCAACAGTGAATAAATAAAAATTACAGTACACAGCGATATTATAAAGGGTATAATGAAACCCAAATAAGCAAGAACCTGGAAGTATGCACAAATCTAGATGCTGTGTGAGAACACAGTCACCGACGTCGATGATGATGATGCCGACGTCGGTCGACACACTACCGTGGTCGGGTGTCTGGTGGCGATCTTTGACTGCCTGTGACTACTTGTGACTGCCTGACTACCGACGTCGGTCGCTGATCAGCCGATGTTGGTGTATATGCTGATGGCAATCACTTATCTGCCGATGTCGACCTCTGTAATACCCTGCAGCCCACAACTGTGAATTATGCCCTTCCCTTCTCTGAATCTGCTAGTATGGCCTGGTGCTGATCTGTACGAATTCTATACCAAACTTGATCTAATGATATAAATATATAAATCTTAAATCAAAATAATGAATAAATACCTGGAAACCTCTACATATGTTGAACCCCTGATATACTCAGTGAATGGCCTCTGAAGTTCCAGATCTGATCAATATGCCCAATCTAAATTCCATCACGAATCCAGCTCTAAAAAGTGCTAGGTTTTCATCCAACTCTTATCTAATCTACTGAAGGTTTGCGTCCTCAGAGATTTTAGCTGAATCACAGATTCAGGCTTCACAATACTCAGAATAATTTTTGCAATAGAAGATATAGATAATCCAAATGCTTTGCCCTCCACTGCTTTTAAAGGCTCCCAAGAAACTTCTAGAAGAAGCTAACTTATTTAATATTTTATTTCCATATTAATTGAATTAATTAATTAAATCACTTTATTATAAATTTGGGGACATTACAGTCCTCCCTTCCTGGAGATTGCTTGTCCTCAAGCAATTCACCCCTGATAACCAACACCACTTCCGGGATCCCATATCATTCTCAGAAATCTGCAAACTCTACCATCTGAAACACTATGTTGCAAAATATCTGTGAATACATTCTCCTTATTTCTCCTATAAAGTAGTGTGATAATTCTCAATATGTAATTAACAAACTTACCATCACATACCTTAGACTTTGCCAAAGGCCGCTGCGCTACTCTGATTATCAAACTCTCCAATTCCCCATAGGAATGATGACTCATAATTGGGAGTGAAAATGTGATAAAATCATTTACCTCATCACTCATAAAATGAGTCTCCATCTTGCAAGATGATACCTCCTTAGATCCGCCATTTAGCGCTGCCCTCAAGATAGTCTTCTTTCCCCCAGAAATGAATTCTAACTCCAACTGTGTCTGTACCTGCTCAACACTCTCCATGCTATCTTCAATATCAGTGTCGAGTACCTCCTCTGACTGAAACTACAACTCTTGTAGATCTCATTGTAAACCGTCACAAGATGATCCTATTGTGACTCCTTTTTGTCTCTCCATGTTCTGAAGATGTTTTCTCACATTGGCATCCACTAATCTAGCCTCTTTGGCTTTTTGTAACCATTCTTCATTAAGTTTTTTGGACTTATTTACCTCTTCACTACCAAAATATACAAAATCAGTCCTCTTATCCTGGATATCTACATGTCTACCAAATGGTGTAGGGCTGCCATCAATGGGTGATATCATATCATTGGCTTTCTCATGATCACAAGCTCCTATGTCACCAGAATGAGGGGATATAATGCTGCTGTCCTCAAAACAATTAGTGATGACATCATGCCATTGTAAAATGTCTTCTTCATCATGTGTATTTAAAATATTAGTGGCTGCTCCACTAAGCACAGGATCAACTTTCACAACACATGATTCTTGCCTATCCAAAGAGGCTGCAATTGAAGACTGGTGTCTATGTTGACTTCCCACCACAGATACTGATCTGCTCTATCTGCCTCTATGTCTATTCACCTCCAACCTCTCCAACGAATACTGTAATCAGTCTAAGGCTTGAACAATCATGGGCTGAGTAGTGATGAGACTTTTCATCATTTCTATCTCTTCATTAGGCTTGGGCCACTTAGATTTCTCTTTTGGAGGGATGTTGGGTGGTGTAAGCGCAAACATCTTGTAGAGTTTTCCTATTGTGAAACAATCTGATAACAAAATAATTTCACTAGGAATTCCACAACATAAAACCTCACAGGATGGCAGGATGCATAGCTCTGATACCACTGAAAGATCCCAAACTAAATTTGGAGACACAAAATATACAGGTTCTTACAAGACAAAGATATAACTCTGATTATTTTCCTTTAGAGAATGCTGATACAAAAATATATTGCCCAGATTTGCTTCAACAGTGAATAAATAAAAATTACAGTACACAGCGATATTATAAAGGGTATAATGAAACCCAAATAAGCAAGAACCTGGAAGTATGCACAAATCTAGACGTTGTGTGAGAACATAGTCGCCGACATCGGTGATGATGATGCCGACGTCGGTCGACACACTACCATCATCGGGTGTCTGGTGGCGATCTCTAATTGCCTATGACTGCCTATGACTGCCTGACTACCGACGTCGGTCGCTGATCGGCCGATGTCGGTCTATATGCTGATGCCGGTCACTTATCTGCCGATGTCAGCCTCTGTAATACCCTACGGCCCACAACTGTGAACTGTGCCCTTCCCTTCTCTGAATCTACTAGTACAGCTTGGTGCCGATCTGTACGAATTTTGTACCGAACTTGATCTGATGATATAAATATATAAATCTTAAATCAAAACAATGAATAAATACCTAGAAACCTCTGCATATGTTGAACCCCTGATATACTCAGTGAATGGCCTCTGAAGCTCTAGATCTGATCAATATGCCCAATTTGAATTCCATCACGAATCCACCTCTGAAAAGTGCTAGGTTTTCATCTAACTCTTCTCTAATCTACTGAAGGTTTGCGTCCTCAGAGATTTCAGCTGAATCACAGATTCAGGCTTCACAATACTCAGAATAATTTTTTCAATAGAAGATATAGATAATCCAAATGCTTTACCCTCCACTGATTTTAAAAGGCTCCCAAGAAACTTCTAGAAGAAGCTAACTTATTTAATATTTTATTTCCATATTAATTGAATTAATTAATTAAATCACTTTATTATAAATTTGGGGACATTACATAGACATTTTGACTGAACCACTTCCAAAGGTAACATTTGAACACCTAAGATAGGAATTGGATGTAATTCCTACCCCTAGCAGTCATTTAAGAAGATAAATAATTAGGGGGAGCTAATCAAGTGGTTCATTAGATCTAAAATAATAGGTGAGTAGTTCTAAGAAGGTATGCATGGAGATAGGGGGAACATGTTTTTATTTTCACTCATAAACTCATAGTCCTATGTGTTGAGTGTTACCGTTTCAAGGAGTGTGATCCAAGGAGTTACATACATCAGTTTATCATTTATGTCAAAGGGGGATAAAATTTAGTGTGAGGGAAAATTTGCTTGTTTCTAACAATGGTTGTCATCAATAACAAAGGGGGATATTGTTGAGTATTGTCATTGATGTCAAAGGTACATATTACATGAGATTTATTTCATTGAGAGTGTGATTAGTTAGAAGTATGTTTGATGCAGCCAGCTTGATACCAAATGATTTATGTACACTAAACAGTCTCAACTTTCTTCTTTTGGCTTGTATGGGTCTACCAATCTCTTAAGATCAAATCATTATGTATGGGGCTATACTAACATCTGATACAGGCCTATACCTCCATTTAAGAACCAACCAACCCAAGCTGGCCTTATTATCAGAAAACAAGTTTCCAAATATTCAACCCCAAGAGCACTGTAAAATATTCACAAGCCTGCCAACAAGCTGAAAAATCTCTCTCAATTAGAATGACCTAGAATATTATCATGGATTTATTTTGTAAATAACACAACATTGGAATTTTGTCTGTATCATCATCCCTCCCAAAGTTAACATCTGAGATGAATTTGAAATAATGAAGTCATCTCAATCATAGTTACAGCAGCTTCGGCACCTTTATTTCTATCTTTACCACCAGCTCTGTCAATGCCCTGTTCCATTGTATCGCAGGTTAGAACATCTAGTATGCATGGTACACCTGAATTTAGACCGGCTGAAAGTATTCTTGATGATGCAGAATTAGCCACAGCCTCATAGGAGAAGTTATTACAATGCAGTCATCAACATAGCATAATGCATGTATTGAGGATATTAAACACGAGCTACAGTCTTTACACCCAGACGACTCGCATATTGTGTTTCTAAAGCATGGAATTTGGCGGGTGGAGGGAATTATTCAGGTTTCTAGATCCATTGGTGATGTATACTTTAAAAAAAAAGCCTGAATTCAACCAAGAACCTCTATATCGAAAGTCTTGTCTACCTGAACCTCTTCGCAGGCCTGTGTTGACTGCTAACCCTTTAATCTCACATTATGTGAATTCACACAACTTGTCTATTTTATTTTTCAATGGCTTTCTACTTAGCATCGCTACTGCTTCAGGTTTGGAAACTATACCGCATGCAACCAAATTAACAGGATTTTATGTGTCGATCCTTCCACAGCTATGCTATCATACTTCAACACTTCGTTGTAGATGTTGATGTTTACCAGGCTAAGCAAAGCTCTTCCTCAGGTGTCGCTGCTTCATAGATCTCCATGCTTTAGGTTTGACTAGGTATTGATAGACATCCTTTCATCAC
The DNA here is from genome assembly GCA_037957365.1 of Torreya grandis. NCBI lineage: Eukaryota > Viridiplantae > Streptophyta > Pinopsida > Cupressales > Taxaceae > Torreya > Torreya grandis. The sequence continues at coordinate 369,047 of JARHVA010008234.1, read as the reverse complement.
TCAGCTTCGTTGTAGAATCTTCCACATTGGCTATTGTGCGACTCTTATGCTACAACATCACAAAAACTAGAATCTTTCAGCATCTGACCATACGCTTCCACATCATGTAAATCATATCCACATTGCTTAATGTACTCCTAAAATTTTGTAGAAGCTATTCCACGTGCTTTGCAGTAATCACTGATGAGAAATCTACCTCCTGGCTTCAGCCATTTGTAGAACTTCTTAAATAAAGCTGGCGTGCCTCCTCTAGCATTTGAACGTCATCCCCATCAGGAAACCTTCTGTGCTTTTGCAACAAGCGCATTGATTCAAACCTTGAATTCTTCATTGCTCTGCGCTCTTTTACAAAGTTAGGCTGCATTTATCCTTTACCAGGAGAAGCACTCCCATTATCGCAACAAGCTGACTTTGTGCTTGAAAGAAGCAAAATGGTTCATAGGCTTTAAACAGGCTTACATAGTATTTATACAAAGAAAATGAGGCACACTCATCACTGCCCCTCAGCAGGGAAAATGTTTTCAGATATTTTATTTTATATGCAAGCTAGATTAACACAAATTTCAGATAGGGTGTACACATCTCAAAAATGCAAAATAATTTGATTCACAGACTTAATTAAATTCATCAAATTAAAATATACATAACTGTTTCTTGGTCTTTGAAGACTTCCACACCAGCTTCGTTTCTCTTCCAGTATTTATTTCCCTTCTCTGCAATCCTTGCTACTATCTTCTTCATTCCACAACGAACTTCTCTTCCTTGTTGTCTTCTCTCCTTTCTCTCTCCTGGCCTTCTCTTTTGCACTACATTCCTCTTCGTTTCTCCTTGAGATCCTCCTTCGAATTGCTTCCTTTTCCCAAGGAGATCTTCCCCTATTTTTCCTCTTTGACTCCCTATCTTCTCTTTCTTCTCCTCTATATTTAATATTTCTTGTTTTTGCTATATTTTGCTTTTAACAACCTCCCCTCTAACTTCTACGCCAACTTGGGCTGGAAACAAAATACAGTTTTTAATTACAACAATATGCTAAGGTTGAAAAATCATTTCAACCATTACTTGATTTTCTCAACAGCCCACATTTACCTCTTTAATTTTATTTATTTTTTTACAATTACCCCTCAGTAAAAGTATATGGGAAGGAAAATATAATAAATCAAATTTGAATGCAGATGCTCCTGCATCATACTCTCCCTCTAGAAAAGATTTGAACCTTAATTCAAATGAACTGTTGCCCCCATACTTTAGCCTTCATTCTATACTTGGATCCCATGGTCATCTTGTCAATGATAATGCTTGAATTTGTCTTTGCTGGTCTTTACCTTTCATCTTGCTTTTCTTCCTCTTCCGGTATGTTCTTCTTCTCATCTCCTTCTCAGTTGCAATCTCCCACTTCCATGTTTCATTTTCATATGTGTCTCCAAAGTTTTCATCTTCCATACCTGCATTCAAAACATCAAAAGCAACCTTAGTAGAAAAACATTGAGGCCATGAAGCCTCTTGGCTGCCTTCACATTTTTGCTCTTGTTTCTTGACCAAAACTGTCTTGGTCTCATTGCTTTGCTCTTGTATTGTCTCACTCTTTCCAATGCTGCCTTCACCATAGCTTGTACCTTCACACAACTCTCTTGGATTACCAAACAACTCCTCTATCATTCTCAACTCTACTTTTAGTGAGATCTCATCTATCTCACAATCTTCATCGAACTTGGGCTGATCAACCTGAAGGATTGCTTGTTCCTTACTAGCCTTACTCTTCATCTCATCACTCAACACAAACTCCTCCAAATCTTCATGTCCTATATCAAACTTAGGACCAGATTGTCTTTCATCTTCTATAATTACATTCATCCATTTTATAGTTTCTTCATACAAATCAGCTTCTTCATCCACATCAGTGTATTCATCAAAAACAATTGCAGTATTCATACCTTCTATCTTCTTGCTTTCTTCAATCTCTGCTTGAAGCCATCTTGTCTGTTCTGCTGCATATTCTTTTCTTTCCTCATCATCCATTCCTTTGGAAGTCTCTCCTTGCTGCGTATTAGTCCTTACAACCACTTTCCATTCTTTATTTTCCATAAAAAGATTATTAAATGATTCAAAAACATCATTACCTTGCCATGTACTTGTGTCATCCTTTACCTTTCTCCATTGATTTCTTGGTGTTGCTGTCTCAACACTCACATCTTCATTCTTTGCCTTCTTAGGCACCCATACTTGCTTACCATTTCTCTTCTTAAGCCATGTAGGCATCCTGCATCCATACTTTTGTACCAGCACCTCCTCTTGCTTGGGAGTTTGCTTCTTCCACCATTTAGGCATCACATACCCATGGTTAATTGGAAACTTTACCTTTCTAATTGCTTCTCTAACATGCATTTCAACAGTTTCATGCTTATAAGAAGAATCAATTATTGAACTCAACTTTACCTCCTTAATGGGCTGCTCCATAAGTTCTTTGTCTTGCATAGCTTCTTGATTGTCTATCTTTTCTTCTTCCTTTGTGCTTGGCTGTCCTCTTTCTTCTTCCTGGCATTCAATGGCATCTTGGAATTCAGCTTCATCTCCCTTATCAACAGCAAACTTACTTCTCTCTTCTGCACATTCACTTGTGCACTTGGTGTCTTTTCCTGCACCAATCTCTTCATTCTCCAAGGCCCTTCTCTTGACCTTCAATAGGCTGCTCATACCTGCGCTTACCCATTCAAAAACAGCATTAGATACAAAAACAAGAGACCATAATGTCTCCATGAATGCTTTCTTCATCCACACTCTCATCTTTTCAAGTGCTCTTCCTGGCACTTCATCTTTTCTTTCTTCTCTCTTGTTCTCCTCAATGAGAACCTTCTTCACAACTTCTTCCTCTTGCTGCTCACCTGGCAACCTTCTTATCTTCTTCAAGCCTCTATGGGCTTCTCCCTTCATGGCAATCTCATTTTGCCTTCTTCTCCTTTTCACTAGGAGATCTATTGGCCACTTCAATCTCTTCTTCATGGGCCATACCCATGCTTGCTTATCCATCTGCATCCAAGACTCATACTCATCCTTAACCTTAGCTAATTCTTTCTTCAAACTAGCAATTTCTTTATTAAAATCAACATTAGTCATACCTTTGATGCTTTCTTTCCTCTTGCTGCCCTCATATACTTTGCTGCTCTGTAGTGTCTTCAACAATGCTTCCATCTTTGAGATCTTCACCCAAGTCTTTTCCACCTTGGTCTTTTGATCCCTTGTCTCACCCAAGCCTTTTCTCCTTGACTGGTCTATTGACAATCTTCTTGATCTCACCTAGGCCTTTTGCATCCTAGTCTTTTGATCCTCTTCTCAATCCTGCAACAACTCTTTAGACAACTCTTCAACAAACACAAATTACAAATCCAAGCTTACCTTGCTTTGGATCTTCTTCTTGAGCATTCACTTGCTCTCTTACTTTTGAGCTCTCCAAGCTTCAAACTCCATCCTTTACCTCACCTAAGTCTATTTCACCTTAGTCTTTTGGCAAACTATCCAAGCTTCTTCTTGGATCTTCACTAAGCCTTCCTTGGCTTCTTCTCTTCTTAAGCCTTAATGGCTTTAAACCTTCCTTTTTCACCTATTTGCTTCTTAACAAAATAAACTCAAATCAAAAGCAAAGTTGCTCATAACTTTTCTTTAGTAGATCCCAAGAGCTTCAATCTCTGATACCAAATGATGCAGCCAGCTTGATACCAAATGATTTATGTACACTAAACAGTCTCAACTTTCTTCTTTTGGCTTGTATGGGTCTACCAATCTCTTAAGATCAAATCATTATGTATGGGGCTGTACTAACATCTGATACAGGCCTATACCTCCATTTAAGAACCAACCAACCCAAGCTGGCCTTATTATCAGAAAACAAGTTTCCAGATATTCAACCCCAAGAGCACTGTAAAATATTCACAAGCCTGCCAACAAGCCAAAAAATCTCTCTCAATTAGAATGACCTAGAATATTATCATGGATTTATTTTGTAAATAACACAACATTGGAATTTTGTCTGTATCATCATCCCTCCCAAAGTTAACATCTGAGATGAAGTTGAAATAATGAAGTCATCTCAATCATAGTTACAGCAGCTTCGGCACCTTTATTTCTGACTTTACCACCAGCTCTGTCAATGGCCTGTTCCATTGTATCACAGGTTATAACATCTAGTATGCATGGTACACCTGAATTTAGACCGGCTGAAAGTATTCCTAATGATGCAGAATTAGCCACAGCCTCATAGGAGAAGTTATTACAATGCAGTCATCAACAGAGCATAATGCATGTATTGAGGATATTAAACATGAGCTACAGTCTTTACACCCAGACGACTCGCATATTGTGTTTCTAAAGCATGGAATTTGGCGGGTGGAGGGAATTATTCAGGTTTCTAGATCCATTGGTGATGTATACTTAAAAAAAAAAGCCTGAATTCAACCAAGAACCTCTATATCGAAAGTCTTGTCTACCTGAACCTCTTCGCAGGCCTGTGTTGACTACTGAGCCTTTAATCTCACATTATGTGAATTCACACAACTTGTCTATTTTATTTTTCAATGGCTTTCTACTTAGCATCGCTACTGCTTCAGGTTTGGAAACTATACCGCATGCAACCAAATTAACAGGATTTTATGTGTCGATCCTTCCACAGCTATGATGTCATACTTCAACACTTCGTTGTAGATGTTGATGTTTACCAGGCTAAGCAAAGCTCTTCCTCAGGTGTCGCTGCTTCATAGATCTCCATGCTTTAGGTTTGACTAGGTATTGATAGACATCCTTTCATCACTCAGCTTCGTTGTAGAATCTTCCACATTGGCTACTGTGCGACTCTTATGCTACAACATCACAAAAACCAGAATCTTTCAGCATCTGACCATACGCTTCCACATCATGTAAATCATATCCACGTTGCTTAATGTACTCTTGAAATTTTGTAGAAGCTGTTCCACGTGCTTTGCAGTAATCACTAATGAGCAATCTACCTCCTGGCTTTAGCCATTTGTAGAACTTCTTAAATAAAGCTGGCGTGCCTCCTCTAGCATTTGAACGTCATCCCCATCAGGAAACCTTCTGTGCTTTTGCAACAAGCGCATTGATTCGAACCTTGAATTCTTCATTGCTCTGCGCTCTTTTACAAAGTTAGGCTGCATTTATCCTTTACCAGGAGAAGCACTCCCATTATCGCAACAAGCTGACTTTGTGCTTGAAAGAAGCAAAATGGTTCATAGGCTTTAAACAGGCTTACATAGTATTTATACAAAGAAAATGAGACACACTCATGACTGCCCCTCAGTAGGGAAAATGTTTTCAGATATTTTATTTTATATGCAAGCTAGATTAACACAAATTTCGGATAGGGTGTACACATCTCAAAAATGCAAAATAATTTGATCCACAGACTTAATTAAATTCATCAAATTAAAATATACATAACTGTTTCTTGGTCTTTGAAGACTTCCACACCAGCTTCATTTCTCTTCCAGTCTTTATTTCCCTTCTCTGCAATCCTTGCTACTGTCTTCTTCATTCCACAACGAACTTCTCTTTCTTGTTGTCTTCTCTCCTTTCTCTCTCCTGGCCTTCTCTTCTGCGCTACATTCCTCTTCGTTTCTCCTTGAGATCCTCCTCCGAATTGCTTCCTTTTCCCAAGGAGATCTTCCCCTATTTTTCCTCTTTGACTCCCTATCTTCTCTTTCTTCTCCTCTATATTTAATATTTCTTGTTTTTGCTATATTTTGCTTTTAACAACCTCCCCTCTAACTTCTACGCCAACTTGGGCTGGAAACAAAATACAGTTTTTAATTACAACAATATGCTAAGGTTGAAAAATCATTTCAACCATTACTTGATTTTCTCAACAGCCCACATTTACCTCTTTAATTTTATTTATTTTTTTACAATTACCCCTCAGTAAAAGTATATGGGAAGGAAAATATAATAAATCGAATTTGAATGCAGATGCTCCTGCATCAATGTTTATGTGACAATAGGAATTGAAAAATATTGTCATGAAAGAGAGTTTGAATGAATTTTAGTTGTATGAAGGTACATATCCTTGAGTAGTCTAAGCCTAGTCATAGCATGAAGATACCTTATGAGAAGGTATGAGCATGATGGATTAGTGAGTTGAGTGAATACATGAATTATTGATTTTATGAGGTTTCTTGATCATGTAAATGAGCCATTGGAACACTCATGAGAGTTTCAAGGAAATCCTATAGTGGTAGGACCTTCAGACCAAGTCTACACCTAGACCACTTCTAGACCCTACTTGACCTAATGAGGTATCACCATATGGTGTCAAGGAATGTGAAGCATGTATGGTATTAATTAATCATGAGAGATGTTTATTGAGTATGTGAGTGAGGTTGAGAGTTCATGGAAAGAAGAATGAATTTCAATTTTAAGGCCTAATGTGGTTTGCAAGTCAATGTCTAGATGAGTAAAGAGAGAGAGAGTGTGTGTGTGTGTGTCCTAATGAGGGCTCATGATAAAATTTCAAGGTGTTTTAACTCATGTAATCATTTTAATAGGTGAGGAATGTGTTTTAAAATTATTTCATGTAGTTTGAGGTCAAAGTTTGTAAGAAAATGAATAAAAATTGGTTTTTAGGTCTCTCAAGTACATAGAATAAAGGGTTCTCAACTCAAGAAGGAGTTTATTATGATTGTTAGCTCATAAAACCTATGAATGGGAATATAATATATTAATTTTATATGAAAAAATTTCCTAGATCAAATTTCCAAACATTTGTTTTTGGATTGAGGGGCTGTGCTTTATGAATTATTGTTAAGAGTGGAAATAGGTTTAAACCCTCATAAAACCTTAATAAGGACATGATTTTGATCAAAAGTGCCAAAAATGGATTGGTATGATCAATTAATCTATTATATGTTTTATTAAACTCTCCAAGAAACCTCAAGGTGTGATTGAATTGTCAGGTGTGTGAGTAGACCCTACATGAAAGTGTTAATTTCTCAAAGAATTGTTATAGCATTCAGAGTTGACCAAGTCAAAGTATGAAAATGAATGGAGGATGAAAATTGAGAATAATTTTTAATGTCTATTAATGTTTATGGATAGATTATAATTCCTCAAGTATGCTAAACTGGTCATCCAAGTTAGCTAGTCATTAACAAGCCTAATGATGCAAAGAGTGAAAAACCTAGGCAACAGTGAGAAGGTGATTAGGAATGTGTTATCATGGAATAATGATGGTAGTTAATGAAGGTGTTTTTTTTAATTGGTATTTTCTAATAATTCTTGGTATATATCTTGAAATTCAATTATAGTGGTGAAAACATTAAATCCAAAATGACTTATCTCGTTTTAGTGAGACTAGGAAGAGAGAGGTCTAGAGATTAGTTTATATGTCTAATATGTGACACTAGACATTATTGTTTTTGTATTTGAAGATGTTATAAAGGTATTTTAGGATCATGTAGATTAATTATAAGTCATTTAATATTTCTATACGGGTTTTGTAGGTCTAATTCACCACGACTGGTCTTTCAAAAAAATTAGCAGTTCTGAGTGAGTGAGTTGTAGAGGTGTATTTGAGGCTCTATGCCCTATGTAATGAAGTATAATGAACTTGGTGAATTTTTTAAGGTTTTTTATGCTATTTTTATGTGATTTATTTTCATTATTATTTGTCTAAATAATATGTTATCTTTAGTTTTTCAAGACAGACCTTTCTATGTGTGTGAAGGTTTAATGTAAATAATACTAATGGTATACTTAAGTGGTGGTTGGAGATAAAAGTATCATGGAAATAATATGATATTATTTTGGGTATATTTTAGTGATATATTAAGTTTCATTTTCATTTTTTGAGTTTAAAAGTGTTCTAATGAGATCAAATAGTAACGTGTACTAATGAAGGCCTAATTGAATTAGGTTTCCTTAACACCTAAAAGAGATTTTGGTATTTTAAGTTGTGACTAACATATTTTAATGATTAATTAATATATGAAATGTGTTATAAGACCTATTTTAGTTGTAATAAAAGTTTTAAAGTGTGTATTTCTAACCAAAAGGTGTGTGATCTAGAGGATTGTCTTAGAACAAGGCCTAATAGGCCTAATTGGCTAGTTAGTACATTGGAGAGTGCAAGCGAATGATATATAAAATTTTTGAATAAAAGGAGATATTTTATAATATTATAGGAGTGTATAAAAAATATCATGAATATCTAATATGGGTACTATAGATGAATATCAAGGTGATATGGCCTAATTTGTATTGAAGAGGCCTAGTTGAGAAAAGAGATCTAGAAGGTAGTTTCAGAGGTATAATAGTGTGAAGATTTGAAGAGATGGATATCATATATTGGTTTAAAAACATAGAGTTTTGAATTTGATCAAAATAATCAGGTGTAGGAGTTGGTGCTAAGTCATTTAGGGGGTTGGTGCCTCCGTGAAAGTGGGTGCTTGGCTAGTTGGGGTTGGTGCTCCATATGGATTTGGTGTTTCACTGAAATTGGTTTTTGTCGTATAGTATTGTAGTCCATTTGCATAGATATATGGGTTATATTTACCTTGAGGGTTTCTTACATATGTGATGTTTTCTTATGTTTCATGCTTATATGGTTAGTTGCTTTTATTTTCTAGATCTATATGCTTGCTTGAATGATTCATGATTGCTTAAATATAATTTAAAGAAAGGTTTTTCAAAACTAATTCACTCCACTCCCCCCCCCCCCAAATCTTAGTAATTTTTCTTCCAAAAAACTTGACCCACATTATAAATTTCAAACAACTTAAAACTAAAATAACACAAGCCTTCATCAAATAATGGAAGAACTTGTCTAACAAATGTGAGCATAATATGGTGGATGATAACCTATTCCACATATTAACTAATGATATATACCCAAAATTACAATATCAGGTTATGAGTCTCTCACCAATAACCTTATTATAATCCCTAGACTAGGCCAAATGACAAGACTTCCTCATACATCAATTCAAACCATCTCAACATACAATAGGCACTCTTATGTTCCTTAAAAACAAAAACCATCATGCAATTAATGATGATGTTACTAACACCTATGACACTATTCATAATATTTATAGACACCTAAATTTGGCAACTAATGGCTTCTTATATGACTTTAAATCAATTCTTACCAACCATTAACCATTTAGCCTAAGAATTTCTAAATGTCTAAAATTTGACTTTATAACCATGCAATAAATCAATTTGACCTATTAATCAATTAAATTGAATAAATGCACCATCAATTAATTCAAAATCATTCAAAAATGTCAAAAATCATAAAAAGGCTAATTAGCACCAAATCCTAATCAAAGCTCAATTGAATTCATCTATGAGAAATTAAATAAATTATCAAAAAGAAAAATTTAAATATCAAGAGCATCTTAAAAGCTAATCATTACCTTTTATGAGTTGTCACTTTTAGAAAATATCAAAATAATATGACAAATACACCTATGAAAACCTAATCATGACCATTTGTACACATTTTAAACTCAACCAAGATTAATAAACTCAACCAAAGTTCCAATTTAACCCATTCCAAGTGATTTTTAAGCCTATAAAATCAAGCCTAGAGCTCTTCATTTAGAGAGCTTGAAACATTGTAGAGTTATAATGCTAGAGTTTATCTATAAAGCAAATACATAGTGTTATAATGTCAAAATCAAGATAATCCAACCCAATAATGGTGTCAATAGGATATGAATATATCCAAGCCCCATTGATGAATAAATTTTAATCATAATCAAATAAAATGAATGAAGAAATCATTTAGAGCTCTCAAGGAAGGTAAAGATTGTTGTTCTTTGAATTTTAGTTGTGTTTTCAATTATTGTTTGTTAATTAAGCTCCCTCAAAGATCTTAGCATATATATTTTAGTATGTTAGTGTGTTTATTTCATATTTTTATGGAATAAAATTTGATCTAACCTCCTCTCTTTGTCAAATTCCTTGATCATAAATGGCATGCCCAATGGGACATGATTATGCACCCCACATATTTGAAAAAAAATAGATGTTAAAATAGATCTTATTTTTAATCCATGTTAGGTTATTATTACTAGTTTCATCCTAATTCTCTAAATTTTTTTATTAAAATATTATTTATATTTTAGAATTAATGACTCTTTTAGTGAATGCCACTTTTTATTTTCTATTTTTCTAGTAAAAATGGATAGTACAAAGCTAATAATGATTTTATATTTACTTTTTTGACTTGATTTTTTTAAAAGAGGTGTGCCTTGGACTTATTGACAACATATAATTTTTTGTCAAAAAAAATATATTTTTTAAAAGTTATGATTAAAATGCTAGCTTCAAATTTTTAGGTTTTATGTGTTCAGTTTTATTTGTTTTAACCTTCTAACTTGTTATTTGCATGTTTCATAGTTTTTTTTTTTTTATTAATATTTTTTGAGTTTTTCATTGATATTTTTTAGAACTTCTTCCTAACCTAATGTTTTTATATTTTTGTGGTTTTTACTTTGGGTCAACAGGTCATCTAAACCCAAGAGCATACTTTTCCAAGTTACTTGTCTCATTAAAAAAAAGGCTTCAAAGATAAACTACACTCTAACAATTTTCTATCAACACCTATTTGAAAAGTGATAAAATAAATCATAATTATATATTTTTAACCTATTTTTGGTTTCTTAAAAATAATTAAGAAATTTCATTTGGTGCTTAAGGAAAAACTTAAAAGATTCTTTGAATGGTTTTGTGATTGTTTTTGTATAAAGTTTTGCATCTTAAAGCCAAAGGGTTAAAGAACACCACTAACTATTTTCATTTTAGTTCTCTAAAATTGAACTCAATTCCAAATTTTTATTTTATGTAAGTTAATCATTGTTTGTTTAGTTAAATGTTATTTTATCAAAAAATAAGGTGCACATGTATGTTCTCACCCCATCCCTTATAGGGAACTTGTGGGATCAAAAAACCATCTTCATTACAAATTAATTTAGTCCAAAGCCATAACAAAGATGCTATGAAGGCTCTTCCCAAGACCCGCATAGATTAGGTGATCTAGAAATAACCATAAATCTATTTTACTTAGTTTTTATTTAGTTGCATCTTGGCTTGTAAGGGGACTTCATTACCTCTCATAAGTTCTATAGGGAAGCCTTAACCAAGGAATTCATCTCCTAGAATTGTATTCAACCCCTCTCTATGGGAGGTATATAAACTAGGATGATTTTTTTTTATGTCTATCTTTTGCTTCTACATAAAGTACTAATTAAAATATAGTGGATAATATGCAAGCAACACCTAATCTAAACCAAAGTGGTTTAAGTACACAAGCAACTAGTCTAAAAATAAGTGTACCTTTAGTTAACACCATGAGTGGTTCTTTAAATCATGGAGGAGGAGTTTATATGTCCTAACCCCAATGAACTACTACCACTAATCCTCAATTAGATGCTTCTTTAAGTTCTCAACCAATAAGATTAGGTAGTCAAGCAATAACCAATGTCGTACCTCAATAATAAAATGTGATAAATACTAATCCTCCCCAAAAATTAACAAGTAGTTTTACACAACAATAGGCACAATCAAACATACCAACACAATAGAGTTAGAACATATTACCACCTCAACAAGGGGAAACTAATGTTCTACCTCACTAAGTAGTAATGAAGATACGTCTTTCCTTCCAAACCAATATACCAATTCAAATCCAAATGATGTCTAACCAATAATGTATGACTATGGTTATAAAAAAATGGTGAATCTCCATTATGCATCCACTTCCCAACTAGGATTCATGTAATAAAGAGGTTCCAATGTTCCTCAAGTAAAAATTATGAAACCCTTGCCTTTTATGTAAAACATGCCACTAGTTCCAAGAGAGGGTCTTGTTTTATAATTACCCCCTCTACAACAAGATTTTATTAGTCAATAACATGTCCATATTCAACCTCAATAGGAATAGTACATCCATATCCCTCCATGATAACATCAAAATCCTCAAAATCAAGCCTACCTATCCAACCCTAACTAGAATATTACACAACCATAAATGGAATATCAATAATTGCATTCTAATCCATGTATATATATTATTGGTTCATTTCCCAACTAAATCAACATACCCTATTAAAAAAATCCATCATAACCTATTCAAAGTACTCCACATGTGACCACTCAACCATCTACTCAAGCAAATATTCCACTTCAAACCAATGTTCCCTCTAGTTTCCTAACCCAAGAAGTACAACAGATGAAGGATGTAATTGCTACAATCCAATTTGGGAAACAAACCAAAACATTCAAGTTGTATGATGTGTGTTTTTATCTATTTAACATGGAGTACTTTTAGATACCATTTCCTCTAGGGTATGAACCATCAAAATTTAACAAATACAAGGGGAAAGGTGACCCCAAGGCTCATTTAACCAAGTTATTTATTTCATGCCAAAAAGTGGCATATAATGACATATATTTATTGTTATTGTTTTTAATAAGTCTAGAGAGATAAGCCTTAGAGTGGTTTTTGAATTTTCCTAAGAATTCAGTATCATATTTTGATGATCTTTCAAACAAGTTTGTGCAACATTTCTCATACAATCTCAAGCATGAGATTCATTGGTTGATTTTGTTGAAAGTTAAGAAAAATACTGGTGAAATTTTTTCAAGTTATCTATAATGATATTGATCCCTTACAATCCGATTCAACCATAGTTTACCAAATAAATAATTAGCCACTATGTTTACCAAAAATTTTCATAGTGAAATATCTTATCATTTGGAACTGCAATGTGCACATACCTTTAAGGAGATCATTGACAAAAGTTTGTTGATCAGGAAATCCCTTATTAATAAAGGGATCATCAATATTAATTCATCAAATCAAAATCAATCTGCCTATCAAGGAAATGGCCAAAACCAACATCAAGTCAAAGTGCAAGCATCACAAACATCATAGGCTAATAACAATGATAGACTCAAACAATTTAACCACAAAAAAATGTTGTTTAAAATAGAGTACCAGAGTTGAGACATGTCCAAATGGTGTAAACACCATATACCCATCCCATGTTGTGTATGAAAATTAATCCTAAACCTCAACCTTTTCAACAAACACAAGTGTAACAGCCTAGGCCCATGTAACAAATGCATTAGTCTTTGCCATTACAATCCCCTCTTTCAAGGAGAATAGTACCTACTTATCATGTTTTTAGTGACCTTTGAGAACATATTGAATCTTTTTTGTAATCTCATCACTGCTAATATAACTAGCTAGCCTATATCAAAAAATTATCCTAAGGGCATTCCTTATCCTGATTGGTACCACCAAAATGAATTTTATGAATATTATCGGGTTAACAGACATAATTTATGCCATTGTGTGTAAATCAAACATTTTATTTAGAATATGTTGGATAAAGGGGAGATAATTTTGGATGGTAGTGCTTACACTTCCAATCATAACTTTAGAATATTTCAAAACCCTTTTCCATGACATAATAACAAACCACAACAACAATAACAACAACAACATCTAGTGTAACATTAAAAAAATAGTTTCAACAAATAAGGTTGAACCAACATAATCAATAGAATCACTAACAACATAAGCAAAAACATTTAAACAATGGATGGAACCAAGGTCAAAATGATAAAAACTAACAAATCTACTAGGTAGTTACACATGACTACAATAGGGTTATAAGTCATATTGTAAGAGGTCACATTAACACCATCTCCATTAATCAATACCTTTTCTAAACAATGCCAATCCTCTAACTCACACTGATAATCCTTCCTTGACCTAGGAATATATATACAGGTGTATCATCAAGTAATGATTACTAACTTTGGACCTGATACCAATAACTTGTCATTACCTCATGACCATGTATAAGTGTAACAAAAACCAAGACTTATCCTATCTGGTCCCCCACCATCACCATCATTTGTTATAAAACATGGTCCTATATCTAATCCTAATTTTGTAATCACAACTCAGAGGTCAAATATTACCATCGCAGGCCCATAACCATCTACCACTTTGCCCATCACCCAACCCAAAGTCCTTTAGAAGACCTAAAAATAAGCCACTTCATCTAGAATGGAAACAAAGTGGCAAACTTAAAAAGTATAGTCTAATACCAATCACATTTATACCAATATCATGCCTAAAACAAGACCCTCTTGAAGGAGATGAATCATGGTTGTATAATGAAAAGCATGTCAATTATTATGAGAATGCAAAATATTGTATTCCCAATAAGATCATGAAGAATCAATACTATGAAGGAGGAGGCCTCAAACTAAATCAACAAGGAACACTTGAGCCAATTTCCATGACTAGATATAAAGGGCCCTATGGAATTGGATTTAAATCACCTAAGGGTGACCCCATGTACCTTAATCATGTTCCATCTCCATCGACTAGTGATGATGATGTCAACAGTGAAGTAAAGTTTGATCATAGCCTTTTTGATGACCTAACTGAGACCAACCTATTTAAACCTATTTCCATTTATACCCATAGACTAGACATTAATCACAACCCATTGCTATTATATTATCCCTAACTGATAGACTAGGACCAATAAGAATCTAATGTATCGATTGATGAGTTTCAAAATGATGAGGTTTTCTATGATTTTCTAGGCTTTATAGATAATGTTCCATTAAGGGACCATAAATTAGGTTTATAAATCAAGTTATATCCTAAATCCTATTTTGGATAGCAGATAAAGACCCTTAGACAAAAATAAATAATTAAAATATTAAGGTCCCAAAGTAAAAACCTCTTTGAGGCACTTTCTGACCAAGGAAAAAGTAAAAAAAAAAGGCTAGTCTAGTGGTGAAAAATTGTTTTAGGCACCATTACATGGGGGTGTTCAACCTTCTTCAAACATAGCTCAAGAGACCATCAATAATGAACTTGTCTATGATTCTAAGTTTAGTTTTGAATAACAACAAGATTTTGATCAAATCATTCAAGAGTTTCCAGTATTTTTTATTACATGGCCAAACCTCCCATTAGGGGACTCTGATTCATCATGCCTAGGGGAACTCAAAGAACTAGTCCTAATAGATGACTCTAATGTTACCAATCAATTCAAATCTTTACCAACTATCCTTGAAGATGGTTCAACCCTTCTAGTGGAAGATATAACAAAGGTGAACATCAAGTCCCTAGATGACCCAAAGCGGATCAAGTTAGGCATGTTCCTTATTGAGAAGAAGCATGAAGTCCTCACAACCCTTTTGAGGGAATTTATTGACATATTTCATGGGCATATCTTAACATGCCAAGTTTAGACCTCACCTTGGTTATGCACCACCTTATGTTAAATCCTAATGCAAACTAATAAAACAAAATTTGCATAAGATGCATCTTCACATTGTTGTATTAGTGAAAAAGAGTTGGAAAAACTCTTGGAATCAGGATGTATTTAGTTGATCAACTATTCAAAGTAGATCTCCAATATTATGCCAATCACCAAAAATCTAGAATGAATCAAAATCTATATTGATTTTTGAGATTATAAATAAATCTTTCCCTAAGGATGATTTTCCATTGCCCAAAATTGACATGATATTCAACTCCACATCGGGTTATGAGATGCTTTCATTAATGGATGGCTTTTCAAGGTACAACCAAATGAAGATAACACCATAAAACTAACACAAAACAACAATACCACTCTATGGGGAACATTATATTATTAGGTTATGCCATTTCATCATAAAAATGTAGGGTCCACCTATCAAGGAGCTATGACCATCATATTTCATGATATGATGCATGACATTGTTGAAGATTATGTCGATGGCATTCTTAGTAAATCAAAGACTAGGGTTGATCATCCAATAGTGCTACATAGAATATTTGAAATACTATATGAGTAAAAATTTAGACTTAATCCTAAGAAGTATGTCTTTGGAGTCACATCAATATAATTTCTAGGCTTCATTATGTCTCATTGAGGCATTAAAGTCAATCCAACTAAAGTCTAAGCCATTACATAGATGCCACCATTGACTAATTTAAAGTAGCTCCATAGTTTGTAGGGAAAGATACAGTCTATTTGATGCTTCATATCATAGTCGGTTGAAATATTCTATACTTTTATGCATCTTCTAAATAAGGGATTCACTAGGATGATCACTACCAAACAACTTTTCAATAGCTAATGGACTATCTAGAAAATCTACCTATTTTGTTTCAACCTATGGAAAGAAATCCATTCTTATTGTATTTATCAGCTAATAATAATGCCCTAGGGGCACTTTTAGCTTAGCATGATGATAATATAAAATAACATGCCATGTACTACTTAAGTCATACACTAGTCACGTATGAACATAACTATATGCCCATAGAAAAAGCTTGTTTACCAATGGTCTTTACAACTTAGAAACTACACCATTACATGTTAAACAATAAGACCATGGTTATTTCAAAAGTAAATCTGCTCAAATATATACTATTTAAAATAGCTTTATAAGACCGTATGGCCAAATGGATCATGCTTCTCAACCAGTTTGACATCGAGTACATCAACCAAAATTCCATTAAAGGGCAAGTTCTTGTAGATCAACTTGTTGAAGCACCCCTTACTATTACAAAGTTGCTCACATTCTAATTTCCTAATAATAACCATCATTGACACACCTCTTGAGGATTAGCACTAGAAATTGTATTTTATGAATCATTTACTACACATGGATTAGAAACAAACCTTTTATTTATTATACTATAGGGGGATATAATCCCTAAATCATTTAGGATCAGATTTCCATGTACCAACAACATGGCTGAATATGAAGCACTTGTTTCAAGATGTTGATAAGTGATATAATATAAATATCTCATATCAACGTTTATGATGATTCTCAGTTAATCATCAATCAAGTTATAGACAACTTTTAGACCAAAGATGACAAGTTGGTTCCATATAAGACCATGGTCGACACTCTCAAGCATCAATTTTTTGACATTCAATTTGAACATATACCAAGGGCAGGTAATAGAATTATAGATTCTATGGCTACTATTGGATCTCTGATTCATCAAATAAACATAGATAAAGAGTATTAATTATGTGTCAAAAATTTTCTATCACTAGCTCATGAACCTTCAACCATTGTAATGATTTGTGATATTTTTGGTCCTAGCTCTATCTAGTACTCAAACCTTTACAACTACTTCCATGACCAAATTATACCACCCAATCTATCCCAAAATAAATCCAAAGCCTTCATTCACCAAACCACCCATTATACCTTACTCAGATCAACTCTTTACCACTATAGTTTTGATGGAACTATGCTTCATTATTTAACTTTGGCATAATATACACTATCATTACAAGAATTTCATGAAGGAATATGTGGAGATGATACCAATGGGGTAGTCTTATCCAAAAATCTATTATGTATTGGTTATTATTAGCCCATAATAGACATATATGCAGTCACATATATAAACAAATTATGACAAGTGTCAATGACATACCAATCTAATTCATGCCTTGACTAAAACTCTAAAACCAATGTCGGCACCATGGACATTTTCTATATAGCGCCTTGACCTCATTGGGAATATCAATCCCACCTCATCCAATAGTTATAAACATATCCTTACTACCATCAAATATTTAACTAAGTGGGTTTAAGCTTTACCCCTCATGTGATTGGAAAGCAAAATTCCAAATTCATTTTTAACCATCTCATCTACCGCTATGGTATCCCCTCTAAAATTATATCTGATAATGGTGGATCATTAAAAAATAAAGATGTCAAAAATCTATGTACCAAGTATAAAATCAAACAACATTTTTCCATGGCATATTACCCACAAGGTAATGGCCAAGATGAATCATCAAACAAAATAATTGTTAATATCCTAAAAAATATTTTCAATGATGTCAATCATGATTGACACCTCTAGATATTCCATGACCTTTGGGAATATCATACCAATCATCATGCATATATAAGAGCCACTCCATATTCACTTATTTATGGTACTGAGCCATTCTTCACATTAAGGTCAAGCTGCCTTCTTTACGTATCTTTTTCAAGCATGTCATAGATGACAAATACTACCATGTAGCTCACCTATAAGATTCAAAAGTACTTAAAGAGAAGTGCATATATGCGCTCAACAATATGCAAGTATATCAAAATAGACTTTGAGGCTACTACAATCAACACATGAAACATAAAGAATTTGAACTTGGTGATTAAAGAGAACCAAAAGAATACCACAACAAAAAACAAGCATAAAGGTAAGTTCAAATCCAACTGGGCTGGTCCTTTCATCATTACAATAAACTATGGAATTATAGCATATAGGATTGCCACACTAGATGCAAATGAACTTGATGAGATGATGAACATTATCCATCTTAAGAAGTACTATGCTTGAATGACTTGGTGTATTATCTATAAGGACTATTTTGAGTTGTGTCATTTTATCAATCTCCTTCTTTATACTATACCATTTTACCATCCTATCATCCCACCAACCTATAACTTTCCCTATCACCTATCTATTTTATCATACCTTCCCCATCAGTTACATTGATGTCTCCCTCCTTATCGAGCCTTATGACCTTGGTTCCATTCCATTTGGTTCCACCACCACTTTCAACAAGGGGATTTAGATCTAGTTTTAGTAGTTATTTCACACATTCTAGATAGAGATAGTATTTTGGATTAGTATGATGGAAGTTTACTAGTTACATCCTTCATTTCTAGTTCTATTATCTATAGCAAGTGTGCCTGATTATAATCACCTATGGGAAAATTAGTATATCATTGGTATTGTTACTAATTATAACCACCTATGGGAAAATTAGTATCATGACCTATGCCATTGCATCCTAGTTCTAACCACCTATGGGCAAACTAGGGGAATATTTTTTATCATGCCTTAACATACCAACTTACCATTCTTATGCCATATTGTGCCTTTATACCAACTATGCCTATTTTGTTTTCCACTGTATGTCAGAATTATAATGACTCGAGGTCCCATCTTGGGACTATGCAAGTAGTGCTTGATATTTATTGATGTTAGATCAATCACCCTACACCATGCTCTCCCCTTTTTGTGAGAAACTTAAGCCATGTTCTCACCATTTTTCAAGAAACCTAAGTCATGCTCTTATCATTTTATGAGCAACATAAGCCACATTATCTCCATTTTATGAGTAACTTATGCCACACTCTCACCATTTTATGAGTAACCTATGCCACATTCTCACCATTTTGTGAGCAACCTAAGCCACACTCTCACCATTTTATGAGTAATTTACATCATGTTATCACCATTTTATGAGCAACCTCAACCAATGTTTTCACCATTTTATGAGCTTTGATCTAGTATCTCATCATTCTCAATTGAGTTGTGATACTCAAAAATTCCAAAAACAATAGACAATTGTTTAGAAAAATGAAAAATATTGACCACTTCTTTGTCTTAAGGTTCTAGGAACCCTCACTAAGTCACAAGAAAATCACTTGTTCCTTAGTTTTTGCATCCTTTCTAGCCTTTTATCCCACACACTTACCATTTTTCAAGACCATCATATTCTTCTATCACATCCATCGTGTTTATTTTTCATAAATTATAATTTTATTCCCATTTCCTAGGAGAATTACATTCATCCTAAAGTTTTTGTTGGATATAGAACTATGTTGGCAACGTCCACTTGCCTAGTACATATGGAGACAACGCATTCACCCCTTTATTTTTCTTATATTTTCCCCCTATCTTGTTAAGTTGTCACCTATTTTCTAGAGGCAATGTTTATCATGTTTTTTATACTAAAATTATGACTAACTATTATTTATTTATTTGTTTATTTCTTTGGTTTTTTCCTATTTATTTGATTTTGGCACAATTGCCTTGATTCAGTCTATGTGCATTCATTCAATCATTACTTGTGCATTTTTACTTGAATCCATGCACATTCATATGTCTACATTGCCATCATGGTTTTTATCATCAGTTCATTATTTTCCTTTAAATATTGGATTATGAGAGTTAGTCTTTATGCATATTTTGGCCCAGTCCTCATGGTGTTCTATCATGATGGCTACCATCACATGCTATAGCAAAAATTAGCTTCAGGAAGTTTACTTAGTAATAACAAAAATGGCATCTCCTCAACCTCAACATCAACAACATCCCATTTTAATCCTAATCATATTCCTAACAAAGTAATTAAATAATGAAATAATTTTAACCTTTGTTAGTTTAGATGAACATCTCCCTACTAGTAGTTTTTTCCAATTCATCATTACCCTTTATGTCAAGTTATCATCATCTAATCAATCATGTTTCTCATAATTGGGTTCCAATTATTATAACCACCTATGGTAAAATCATTGTACACCATCCCACCTGCATCTCTTAATGATTCTAACTGCCTTTGGGACAATCATTATATTATCACCAATCTACTTTCTTCTACCCAATAGGGGTATGTTATTATCATGTTTTTATATCCTAATTGGGGCATCTCCATCTTCTCAATGATTATAACCACCTTTGGTAAAATCATTGTGTTATCATACCACATTGCTATTATTGGGGTACAATACTTCTAACTACCTTTGGGAAAACCATTGTACATTGTCCCACTTGTATTTTTTGTGATTTTGATCAATTTTGGACAAATCATTATGTTATCACCCCATCATTTTATTTTGTTTAAACCATTTCTTATTTATTTTGAGGGGCCATTTACTGACACCTTTTCCAACCATTATTTTGAGGGGGTAACTATAATTCAATCATCACTGTAGAAGTCATGATTACAAAAGAACATTTTTTCTTTGAGAAGACGTTACTATTCTTATAGCTTGCAATGCCTTCCTAAATAGGAGCAAATTGTAGACACCTAAATTTGGCCACTAATGGATTCTTATCCAAATTTAGACCAATTATTACCAACCATTGATCATTTAACCTAAGAATTTATAAATGTCTCAAATTTAGCTTTATAACCATGCAATAAATCAATTTGGCCTATTAATCAATTAAATTGAACAAATACACCATCAATTAATTCAAAATCATTCAAAAATATTAAAAATATTTAAAATGGTTAATTAGTACCAAACCCTAAGCAAATTCTAATCAAATCCTAATTGAATTCAACCATTAGTACTTAAATAAATTATCAAAAAGAAAAATTTAAATATCAAGAGCATCTTAAAAGCTAATCATTACCCTTTGTGAGTTGTCATTTTTGGAAAATATCATAGGAATATGCCAAACACACATATTAAAACCTAATCATGACTATTTGTACACCTTTAAAACTCAACCAAGGTTCCAATTTAACCCATTCCAAATGATTATAAAGCCTATAAAAGCAAGCCTAGAACTCTTCATTTAGAGAGCTTGAAACATAGTAAAGTTATAATGCTAGAGTTGATCCATAAAGTAAATGCATAGTGATATAATGTAAAAATAAATCCAAGTAAAGCAAATCATGGTGCCAAGAGGGGATGAAGATATCCATGCCCTATTGATGAATACTTTTTTAGTATAATTTAAGCAAGCCAACAAAGAAATCATTTGGAGCTCTCAAGGAAGGTAAAGATTGTTGCTCTTTGCATTTTAGTTGGTTTTTCAATTATTGTTTGTTCATTAATATCCATATAAGATATATGCCTAGATATTTTAGTATGTTAGTGTGTCTATTTCATGTTTTTATGGACTAGTACTTGATCTAACCTCCTCTCTTTGTCAAATTATTTGATCACAATATTTTAAAAATTTCTACAAATAATGATATGGAGCATGTTCGCCCTACAAAAAACACTCATAATCCTAATTTTTTTCATCCCAAAACTAATGTGCACAAATAATTATCCTTAGAATAACTTCAAAAACATCTTTCAAGACCCCTACCATTAGATCTTGACCCCACTCATCCTATGAAATCATGGTATGATACAAACAATTTTTTTGGTTTAATGCAAGTTGGGGCCACTCTCATGAGACTTGTAGATAATTATGCAATCTTTATATGGATTTTTTTCTTGGTACAAACTTTGATCATGAAACATTTATTTGAAATAATCAGCAATAATATGAAATAAATTTTAAATCCCATGAAATGCAAACTAAAAACCAAGCTTTAAACCAAGATAATGCTCATATTTTTATATACAAATATCCTCTTCCCAATCACCAAGATAACATAGATAATCCTACTCCTACAAAAAATGTTTAAAGTCTTATATACCTCACTACCAATGAATAAAATTTGGTTAATATGATTAACATGAGATGAGTAGTTGCTTTCATTCACTCAAATCCAACACCTATGCATCACACCTCTCAACCATTCCACATCATTCATGACACTTACCCATCTCACATATTAGAATTGGGACAAGAGGAACTTATAACCATTAAATCACTCCTCTCAATATCATAAATTGATTATACCTCTCATACCATCTCTACTCTTCCCCCAACATACACATAATAAGACCACAGTATCCAAACTTCCAATATTATTTATTCAATCCAACCACAAGAAATACCTCTTTTAACCATCACATCACATAAATTAAATCAACCAATTTTTAATCAACTTAAACTAACTTCACCCTATCAATACAAGTTCAATTTTACCTCCAACCCTCCTTCTTAGGATATCTTGAAAAACTATGCACCTAAATATAATAATCTTCTGATGGGCTATGATGAATGGTATCCTATTATATAAATTTCACATCTACCATCTCAAATACCTTTTTTTAGAATTAATGCAAACTTATCCCTATCATCAAAACTATCAAATGTGATTATTGTTAAAATTGAATATCCTTCATCCTCCTCTGGTAGGATGTAAATATACATTATCTAGATCCAAAGATATTATACTATAACAATGCAAATATATGTCCATGCACGTCAATGAAATGGTGGACACTTCTCTTTCACTTAAATTCCCTTTCGCTTCTATGATCCCTGATGAGATACTACTTCATGGAGATAATCCTCCTCTATTCATTAACATATAATTTGGTGATATCCAAGTTAAGCATGCCTTAATTGATAAAGGTTTAGGTACTTACATTTACTCCCTTGACTTCATTAAGACACTTGGATATTATGAATGTAACCTCAAATATACACATAATACATGTCAAGGCTATGAAAAAAGGCAAATTCCTTCTCTAAGTTGTGTTTAGCTTCCCATTACCATTCATCTTGTTACTCTCTATGTGAAATTTATGATATTTAAGTTTCCCCCTTTTTACAACATTTTACTCAATCAACCTTAGACTCATCATATGAGATAAGTCACACCATCCGCATGCCAATGTATCAAAATCACTCAATGGATATATATATAAGATTTAAGGAGACATGAACCCTTGAAATTTCTAAAAATTTCAAGAATGTAGTGTCTTTAAAATTCCCACCCTTGATCCTTTGCCTAGTATCTTATTTAAGGGATCCAAACTCTTCAACTATCTAGTCAATTCCACTAAAGGTTATAATGGTCATCTTGAGTTAATTGGGAACATTTCACCTAATCTCTTAGATTTTGATGATGATGAGCTAGATGATATAAGCCTCAATATCAAAACCTTCAATATATCCCCTCATATTATCACCCAACTTCTTCCTTCTTTACAACCTTGATCCTGTCAACCACCTACTGATGATATAACTATTGTTCTAACTAAGAATTGCTAGCATGTTCTAAATATGTGAACAAGAAGGAAGTATAGAAGAGATAAAATATAATTAGAATCAAAATTTTCCTATCAAGGGGGAAATGAAATGGGTGGAGTGGAAATTGAAGTAAAAACCAAGGTAGAGGAACTCTATTGAAGTCAAGACACTCAAATTAGGTTTTTCAAAACAAGAGGACTATTGAACTTAAGGACTTTGAAGAACTTCTCTTAGCCACACAAGTATTAGGTCAACAAATGGAGTATATATATCATCCCATGAATTCTATATACATGAAAATTGAAATGGACCTAAATTTTCATAACATGTTCCTCATTCCTTATGACCCCTTATAGAGCCATCCATCTACTACAAAAATGGGGTACTTGTGTGAGAAAGTAGGTAACACCATAAAGAGTTTTTTTTGTTTTTAAATTATCCTATTCAAATCTCTAGCCTACCACACCCGAATGGATCTTAGATCTTATTATGAGTCTAAATATGGAGTTTGAACTTTGATTAGAGATAGGAGATGCTCTTGTAATCCCATATTTTGGTGTGATTTTGACTTTTAATATTTATATGTTACATTTTCTATATCATTTCATTTTATTTCAAATGATTTGTCTTTTGCCTTTCTTGATGTATTTTTCTATTCCTCCTCCATAAGGATTTGTAAAACTAAACATGGGTGTTAAAGATGAATTTAATTTGAATACTTGGGACTTGGATTCTAAGAGAGATAACTTTAGAGAGCATAGTGTCTGAGATTCTCATAAATATAGGTGAAATAAAAGTTCTATCTTGATTTTGACCTTGTTTTATCCAATGTGGATTGAAAGGAAAGGAAATAAAGATGAATGACACATGGAACAATTTAAATTACTTTAAATCATAAAAAAGTGAAAAAGGGTGAAAAAGGGATACATTGATAGTAAAGTGTGATTTCTTATCATAAAAATGAGGGAATGGAGGAAAACATGCTAGCATATATTGTTGTGCAAATTCCATCTATCAAAAGAAGCAAAAGTTAAAGCTGAGAACAAGGATCAAAAACACATTCTAGAAAAGGAATGACAAGATGGTAATTTATGAGGAATTCCAAGTCATATCCATGGTCTTACACTATAACTCATAAAAAGAGAAACCCATGAGGGTTCCAAAAATCATGTTAAAAATATATGAAAAAGATGGTATTTTTTTAGAAAGTCTAGGTCCTATCCATGGTTTTACAATGCAACTCACAAAAGTTAAATCCAAGGGATGCAAAAAAATGTGTAAAAAGTATGAAAATAAAGAAGACTATGGTACATCATGAGGAAGGCCAATCTTATCTACATCTTTACAATATAACTCATGAGAAAAAGGGGAAACTAAAAGACCAAAATGGAAGGACTAAGGTATGTAAAAAGAGAAAATTACTACAAAAGGAGAGACCCATATAAGTAATCTATAAAAAGTGTTAGACAGATAGCATATAGAAAGCATGAAAATAAGGGAAGGATTAAGAAAAATACTTCTTAAATAATTGAGCATTTGTGAGATCTTTGAAAACATGGCCTTCATTAGTTTGAAGGTGATACATGCTAGGACCAAGAATATCTTTGACTAAATAGGGGCCCCACCATTTTTGGGCATATTTACCTTCTTTATCATGGGTTTAGTCTAAGTTAAGGACAATATCACCAACATTAAATGTGAATATTTTAACACATTTATTATTTTGTTTGGAAATATGAGTCTTGGATTGGTATTTATGTTACAAATTAGAAAGATGGTGTTCATCAAGGAAATCAAGGGCATGAAGGTGATCTTCACATAATTATTCATCAATAATGATACCATGAAGAGATATATAAAGAGAGGGAAGCTCAACTTATAATGGAAGAACTAATTCAAAACCATATACTAGAGAGGATGATATTTCCCCAGTGGTAGTACATATGCTAGTCTGATAGGTCGAAAGAGCAGGATAGAGATGAAGGTGCCAATCCATGTGGGTTTCATGAATTATCTTTTGGAGAATTGTATTAATAATTTTTTTAGTGGCCTTAGCTTGTCCATTAAATTACATATGATAAAGTGTGAAAAACTTGTGATTGATCTTAAATTTATCACAAAGTTGTTTGACATCCTTATTTTTGAAATTACCACCATTATTGAAAATTATAGTATGGAGAACACTAAAGAGGCAAATAATTTGTTTAATAATTAATTTGGTGATGGTGTTATCAATGAAATTAAAAAGAGGCATGGATTCAACCCATTTAGTAAAATATTTGGTAGCTATGATGATAAAAACATGCCCATCTTAAGAGTGAGGTAATTTGCTGATGAGATCATCATCCTTTTTAAGAGTAGGCCAAAATTATCCCATACATAGGTATTTATAGACTATAGATTGTCTTTTATAGTGACCACCACAAATTCCCCCATGTGCTTATTCAAGAAGAGGAGGAACCTCATCTTGCTTAACACAACGGATTAAGGTAATTTCAACATTATGATAAAAAAGGATATTGTATCAAAATACATACTTAAAATTTTATTTACAAATATGAGTATTTTCATGAGAATATAAGTTAGGAGGATAAGTTTGATGTTCCAAGAATTGAATGATGTATTCATACCATAGGATTTTTTGAATGGTGATAGCCTCGATGTGGTAGATAAATGAATATTGTGGTTGAGTATAATATTGATATTTTCTTATTTATATAAGAAAAGCGGGATCAAAAATAACTTGGTGGGGATAAAAGAGAGAGGCTAAAGAAGTAAGGGAATAAATAATGGAATTTTGATCTTGAGGAATATGCTCAATAGTGAAAGAAATGAAGTCTTTAACAAGAGTGGTTGTAATTTGATGATAAGAAATGATATTCTCACTTTTAAATTGGTAATCACCATTGACATGGTGGTAAATAATTTGAAAATTACCTAAATCATGTAAGTATTGGATGTCTAAATTAATGTAAACTCTCATACCTAAGATTAAAGCTTCGTAATTTGCCATATTATTGGTGATATCAAAGGTTAAGTGAAAATCTAAAGGAATAATTTTATTGAAAGGACTTGTAAGAACGAAAACTACCCTAGCTCCTTAAAGTCATTTAGAAACATAAAAGTGAAGGGTCTAAGTATCTTCATGCAAGTCAACATTAATTTTAGTAAGCTCTTTGATAACTAATTTCAGTTTAGTAGTATCGAGGGAAACATAAGATTCATCATGATTACTGGCTTCAAGATCAACAGTAAAGTTATGAAAGTAATATTTGAGATAAATATCTTGATTGAGACCTTAAATATAGAGAATATTATCATTTAGAAGACTATATTGAAGGTGATTGGTGGTTGGCATAGGACCTATGATAAGTTGATTAGCTATGACTTGTCCTTAGCTATGACTTGTCCTTTGACAACTTTTTGAGTGATAATGCAGAGATAAAATTACATTAGGAGGACCATCCATTTGCTAATTATATATTTGAGAAGAAATGCCTTAGAGAATAAGTGATGAAGGAGTTTGGAATGGATGATGACATAATTGGTCTGGTATAGCATGTAATGTCAAAGTTTTTCAACTATGAAACAAATGGTCAGGCAATCACATTCAACTTTGGTATAATGTTTCCCATAATCGATGAGACCTTAGTTAATGTAGTAGATAGCATACTCTCTTCTAGTATCATATTTTTGGGAAAATATTACCCCAAATGATATAGGTGTGTAATAATTATACAATATCAAGGGTTGATTATTTGAAGGAGGATGAAGTGTAGGTGGGTGAAGAAATGACTCTTTCATGTTATCAAAGGCATTTTGGCAAGGATCCATCCATTCTAAGGCATTACCTTTCTTAAAAAGAGAATTAATGGAGTGGATATGGTAAGCCATTTTGGGGATGAATCATCTAATTGACCTAACTTTTCCTAAGTACAAATGTCTGAAATAGACCAAAGAATGGGAAAGTTGATGATAACACTAATATTAGCTAGGTCAACATCGATACCATAGAGAGAGATTATGAATCATAATAATTTTCTAGATGTGATGCCAAAGACACATTTGTAAGTAATTAATCTAACTTGATACTTAAAAAGGTGGTCAAAGATGATAACAAGATCAAAAAGATGAGTCTTACAAATTTTGTATTTATCAATGAGGTCATCCACATAGGTTTCAATAATTTTATGGATAAGATCATGAAAGATGTGAGTCATTTTTTTTGATACATGGATTCAACATTTTTGAGACTAAAGGGTATTTTGACATAGCAATAGGTGCCCCATTATATGGTGAAAGTGGTTTCATATTGGTCTTCAGGGGTGATATGAATTTTATTATATTCTGATAAGCCATTTATAAGATATAACATTTCATAACAAATTTTAGAATCAATAATGGTATCTATCAAAGGTAAATGGAATATGTTCTTATGAGAAGCGCAGGTTAAGATTATGAAAATTAATACAAATGTGAATGACCATAGTGAAATTTGTGTGAGTAGGAATAATGTTAAAAACCCATTCAAAATAGCCCACTAGTTTGATAAATTTAGCAGTGAGTAATTTGATGATTTCCTTCTGACATAAGGTAAAAACCTTGGGTGGAAAATTCCTTCAGTTTTGATGCACATGCTTGGCATTGAGATAAATAATGATGTTATGCACCATAATTATAGGGTTAATACTAGGCATGTCCTCATATTACCAAGTGAATATGCCATGATATTTATCAAAGAATAAGTTAAATTATCATACTCGATAGGTGAGAGTTTGTGAGAAACTATATTGGTCGAGGGCATGATGAAGTAACATATTCATTATGAGTGGTTTATTTGATAAGCATAACATTAGAATATTGTAAATGGTATTGTGAATTAGGTAAGGCATAAATTGGATTAGTTTTAGGATCAATGCTAATAATGAGGTTTTTGAAACAAGGGGCTTTAGTTTTAAAATTCCCAAGTTTATGATGTTGTTGAGGAAGTTGAGGTTCTCGAGCATGAAGTTGTTAAAAAATGGCTTCGTCACTAGGTAATGTACAAAGAGGACCATAATACTCAACATTTAATTCAAGATCTAGAATATTATTACCATGGCAATCATATTTAGAATGTATTTGATGAACATCGGTTAGCTTGGCATTGAGTGTAATATCGAGAGTAGGAGAAGTAGATAGATCGAAAGTGATTAGAGTGTCATTGGTTTCATTTATAGAAGAAGGATTAGATGCAATGATGAGATATATAGGTGGTATAGAAGCTACAAGAATTTGTAGAGGTTTAGAAGGTATAATGTGCTCTACCACTAAACAAGTATCAAGAAGTGGAGAATTGGTAGGAGACACATAACCTTCAGGATCTATTTTATGATCTATAGAAATGGTATGAACATCCTAATTAAAAACATGAAATTAGATAAGGTTTTTTGATAATGTTTAACATCCACGTCTTGAGATTGAGCTTGGGCCATTATATAATTATCAACATATGTTAGAGAAATAATACATGGTTGAGATTCAGGAGGAGTTTCAGAAGGTGAAATCCCAATATTACTAAATATACATGGAGACATGATGAGAGGATATTGAAACAATTTATCTACTCTAAACTCATTATAAGTGAAGGCATCTTCAAGTAAATAATTCTCCTAAACATTGACTGGAGGGGGAAAATTAGTGATATCATCAAGAAGAGGAGTAGTATGTCCCTAGGTAGTAAATAAGGAGGAAGCTACTTAAAAATGTAGGGAGGTAGCTTGGTAATATTACAAGTATGTTGTAAATCAGTAGATTCATCATCATCTGAGTCATCAAGAGTGACTTGTAGATCAGGATTGATGTTGATGAACTCAGGTAAATGAGCACTATTGATCTTAGAAATTATAGGAATATAATACTAGGATTTGGGATTAGGAAGTTGAATATTCCAAGGGTTGGGATCAACCTCATACTTATATCTTTTTCCATTACGTAAGAATTTAATACATTAGCTACTAGAAGAAGTAATGGCCCTCATTATTTGAGTCCATGGGTGACTAAAGAGTTTATTATAGGATAATGGTAAATCAAGGACCATAAGATTAATTTGAATGGTCTTACGTCATATAGTTAGGGGAAGCCAAATACAACCAAGTGGATTTTTATTAGTCTTATCAAAACCACAACATGTAAGATGGGTTTGCTTGAGATAATCTTTGTTATACCCAAGTTGTTGGATAAGACACAAAGATGTTGCATTAATACTATATCCTTCATCAACTATAAATTTATGGATAAGGGTAGTATTAATGGCTATTTTAATAAAAAGTGGTGTATCATCAACATGAAAAATAATTTCATCATTTATCATGTACTCAAGAAATTTGATAGAAGGTTTGGAAGAAGGAAACATATTTTTAATAGCATGTACATTGGTAGGTTGAGGTTCAATAGAAGGTAGTTATTAATATATAGAGGATGTATCTTCAATTTATTTTAATTGTTGCATAAGGAACTTGCGATGATAGGGGAAGTGCAAACCAACTCCATAAGTGGAATCTTACAAGGCATATAATTAATTTTTTCAAGAAATTTCCAATGAGATTTAGAAGAAGAACCAACACTATGTTTAGGAGGTAAGGTATATTTTTATGGAATAGAAGTGGTTGGAGGTTTATAAGGAAGAAATTTTTCCTTAGGAGCTTTCGAAGCTAGATGAGTGGTGGTGGTATCTTTGATAGGTTATTCGTATAAATATGGATTTTTAGGCTTGTTAATTTGTGAGTTTTCTTTCAATGTTAATTAACCTTATAAGTTTTAACATATTGATAATTATTATAGTATTGGTCATAATCAACATCAATAACACAAACATCCTTTGTATTTTGTTGAGTATTATTTGTGGAAAACATTTTTTTGTTATTTGAGGTACATGCTTTGGAAATGTGTCATTTTTAAGAAGCAATAATTTAATCTTGATGATGAAGGTTAATCATAACTTAATGATTAAATTAATCACCAATCATATATGATACAACAAATTTAGTGATCCCTCTACAAGATTCATGGGAGTGACCAATGTCGACATGGAACTAAAATAATTAATTAGGGTCATACCACTTGGGAAGATTGTTAGAATAAGTGAAAGGTTTAGAGGGTGGAAATAATTATTTCATTTGATGTACTGAGAGTGGTGTGTGAGAAGATGAAGGTATGTCATCTTTGGTAACTCCTAGTTTGGTTTGTGGAGTATTATCTATGATAGAATTAGTAGATGTTTGAAAATATCCTATAATAAGTTTAGGGTTAGGTTCTTATTGATTCATAAGAAATTCTTGAAGTTTATCCTGGTCAAGAGCTTCATTAATTTTTTGGGGAATAAACATTTGAACCTTATATTAAAGAGAAGGAGTTAAATGAGTTATAAAGAGTTTGATCAAGTTATCATTAGTCATGTTATGGTCAGATTTATGGGCCAATGATTTCCATCTTTTGATAAAGTCATGAGCTAATTCAGTGGGAGATTACTTAGCATTGATGAATAGGATAAGATAATTTTTGAGAAGATCATTGTGTTGAAACTATTTAACTAAAGGATTGACCAAATATTTAATTTTCCAAATAGAATGTTGCACAAGTTGGTTGTACCATTCTAATACATCACCAGTAAAGGTTTTGACTAAGAGTTTAGTTGTGGAAAAGGTATTAGTTTGGATCCACTCTTTGTAAAGGTTGCCAAAGGCTTTAAGAAATGAGGTAGGGTCTTTAGTCCCATCATACTTGATGGTTGGAGATATGTTACCAACATCAATGGACATAATGAATGGAGATAAAGGATCATCTTGAATAGTTTGAAACATCTTGTTATTCATTATGGTTTAAGGAATAACATTACCTAAGGCATCTCTAAGAGGTGGAGGAATGTAATTGGGATTATCTTGAGGATGGATACCTAAAGGTTGATTATCCATATTAATCAAATGATATTAGAGTTACATCATTTGATAGGTATTATTAGTTTTCATTATGTTCATGTGATGTTTGACTTGTGTAATAAGCTGAGTTATATCAATAGGTTGGTTGGTGTTTTTAGGAGCATTCCCAAAATTAGTATTAGGGGGAGGGTTATTAGAATATGGATTATTAGTGGGATTGTTGATTAAACTTGTATCAATTTCTCCCACATTAGTTTAAGGTTTTGAAGATGGGAAGTGTCATGATAGGTATAGAAAGGGTCAATTTCATCAACTTCATCTTGAGGTGTGATTTACACCATATGGCAAGCCACATATGAAGGAAGGGAAGAAGTGTCTTAAGAGTGATGGTGCTCTTGGGAAGAAAAGAGAGGGAGAAATGAACATCCCATATAGTATCTAAATAGATTCAGTTTATCCAAAAAGATTCTAATAGCAGACTTCATGATGAATTGAAAAAAATGAATAAAATGCTAAGGAAGAGAAAGAGATAAATAAGTTAGATAAATAGGAAAGGCATAAAAAGTATAGAGTTGATTGGGTTAACCTAGTAAAAGAAGGGTTTGAAAGTTGAGAAAATAGGGATATAGGATCAATTGGGT
The DNA here is from genome assembly GCA_037957365.1 of Torreya grandis. Taxonomy (NCBI): domain Eukaryota; kingdom Viridiplantae; phylum Streptophyta; class Pinopsida; order Cupressales; family Taxaceae; genus Torreya; species Torreya grandis. The sequence goes on along the minus strand of JARHVA010008234.1, from coordinate 336,798 downwards.
TGACCTAGTTCTATAACCTAGGCAACCAATAGGTATAAAAAGATAGAGTCAATAGGGTTGACCTAGTCCTATATCTTGAGGGGTAAAAAATATTATTATGTCGATATAGTGACCTAGTACTGTAGACATGGAAAACATATAGTCTATAAGAAACTATGTCTAGCAGAATGATTGTGTATTGAAATAGTAAAAAATTTGAAAGTACTTCTAAAATAAATAAATAAAAGGAAACACACAATCAATTGGGTTAATGAGGTTGATCTAATTAAGACACACGACATAAAACCTTACACCAATGTCAGCTAATGTAATTTTTCACAATACAACATATAATTGATCAAAGAGCAAGCAATCAACTTGGAAAGTAAAATATAACTAAGTGGTCATCTTGAGTGTTGTTATATTATTAGAATATGATTTTAAATGTGATCAGGAGTTGGTTGTAATCAAGAAACTATAAATTAATCTATGGATGGTTTTAGGTTGTTTACATTAAAAGGGATATGTATTAACAATGGTACTGGCTTGGTATTGGGGCCTACCCCCTCACTTCACACACCACATTGATAAGGGTGTTGGGTGCTTAGCCAATATACCATTAACCATGTGTTTATACTTGGATAAAAAATCATGTTGGTTTCCCCCTTGGTGATGAAATCTAAGTAGGTAAGTTGGGTAAATAATTGTTAAAATTCATTTTAAGATTATGTGATTTGGTAGTTTTTGTATAAAATAAAAAATAGTGCAACTAGATAATATATTTAAAAACCAACTAATTGGACTATATGATCTATTCTAAGAATTCAAGTAATAATAAATGAAAGTTTAAGATAATTACTACCATATAAGTATTAATTCCAACTTTAAAACATAATATAGTGTCATTTTAGATGGCAGTGTATGAAAAGATTACAAAATAGAGTTGACAATGTCACTACTATACTACAGAATTAAGGATCTAAAAATAAACTACATTGACAATGTCAACCTAGTTTTCTAGACAGAATACATAATACATACTATGTTGATAGGGTCAACCTAGTTGACTATATAGGGGTAGTTTTAAACATTATAAACTATGAAAAATAGAACTATAATGAATTAAAAAAATGATAAAGAAGGAGAGAAAGGAACCTTGGTAGATTGGAAGATTCTTAGAATTTGCAAAATTTATATTTAAGCTACTTAAATGTTCTACCAACTAAGTTGACTAGGTCAACCTAGTTATATAAAACCTTGTTGCTGAAGCCTGTAAAGTATACTGCATCAATAGGGTCTAATTAATATGTTTTCTAGAAGTTTGAAATGTGTACTATGTTAATAGAGTCAACCTAGTAGCCTGATTTAGAAGTTTGAAAGTGTATTGTGTTAATATAGTCAACCTAGTAGCCTGTACCTAATGAAAAAATTGCACAAATAGAATAGTGTTATATTGATATGACTGTGTGTTAAACTCGTGAGAAAAAATTATAACTATACCAACACTGTCGATCTAATATCATAAATATATAAAAATAAAATAATGAAATAATAAAAATGTGAGATAAAACCTGCAAGGGTTAGATTCACGTCAAGTTCACTAGAATGTATGCAATCAAAAATGTATCATGTTTATAAATCAATCCTAACTCAGATAAGATAGATCATACTATACACTTTTGATTGGGGAAACATTAGATAATTAATAAAATGACCAATATGGGGATCTACTAGACCTAATTAGGGCATCTCTTATCACAATACACAATTCTAGGGAGGGTTCTGAAGCCTCTAGTCAATCATAATCATGAAATAAACATAAGATAGTCATATGTTTTAATATATCTCACTAAACTAATAACAAGTAAAGTAAAATGTAGTCTAGTTCTCACCAAATCTTGTTGCATAAAGTGGGGGTTAGTAAACAAAACAAACATTCATAGGGAATCTCAATTAATCTATTTATGAGTAAGACCCTAATACATGGAAAGAGGAGTATTATTTGAAGCTAATACTTATCATACTTCTATCTACTAAAAAGAGGAGAAAAGTTAGATAATATGTACCTAAATAATGGACCTATCAAGACTAAATCTCACCCTTGGACAAAGGGGATTTGCAAGAGGTTTTTGTGGTTTGTAAGGATTACTAAGAAGGGCTAAAGCATCCAAGACTTCTCCACAAGACTATATTCTCCAAGTAAAAACCCTAGGCTAAGACTCTTCAAGTAGAGTGCTGGAAAAGCATATTATAAAAAAGTGAAAGAAAATAATAAGTCTTGTTCATTGTGTAAATAATGATGAAATGATCTTGTATATATAGGTGGATTTAACCCTAATCCCTTCTCAATGTTTTGGTCAACAGGGTTAACCCAGTTGACCTAGTACAATTATGGACAAAAATTCACTAGGTCATGAGATAGGTCAACCAAGAGTTGAGCTAGATCCTAAATTAATTTTACCTAGAAATGTATAAGGTTGACCTAGTAGACCTAGTACAAAATGATATCAAAATGGGCTTAAGGTAAGGATAAGAGGGATGGAAAATAGGACAATACGGGAAGAGTGTGTAACTGAGGAGTAATAGATTAGAGAATGGTTTCAAGAGATAGTTGGATTGGTAAGAAGTGGTAATAAGGGACAATAATCATATGAAGAACCAATGGTCTTCCCACACCTTTCATGGTGTACCCTTTAAGGCATGCACTCAGAGAGATTGAGACTTGATGGGTTCTTGCAAGATACAAAGCATCAACATTTGATAGAAGTTATAAATATTGTGTAAATAGGTTACACCTCCTTATTTCCCCACATATATTATTCACATTCAAACATCCATTCCTCTCCCTAAGTATATTATGAATTATATCCCTCATTATCATTACTCTACATTAGTTACACCTATATTTTCAATTAAGGGGATACAGAAGGAAGTCTTTGCACAAAATTTGTTGAAGATCAATGAGACTTTGGATGTCGTCAGAGTTCAGTGTCATAGAGATGTTTTAGATGTCATGAAAAATATTTGTGGTCTGATATATTAGTATTTGTGAATATGACATGGTGTTATTTAAAGTTGATCTATGTTATGATTTGGATTGGATTTGTGATCCATTTTTTTATATATATTATACACCTAACTATCTATCAAAGTTAGTTTCAATTATCTATTTTACATAGATCATTATATTATGCTTTAGGTGATTTATATGGTTTAATTTAATTTCATCTTTATTATGGCTTCTTATCATTCTTTTCATTATTTCACACTTATAATTCTAAGTTTACTTCATTCATGAAATAATTTTCATTTATAATTCTTGTTTTCCATCTTATCTCACTCAAAAATCAGATAATTATTGTTGTGACTTAGTTATATAAACCTTGATTCCATTTGTATTCTCTCTCTACCATATGATCAATTATAAAATCAGACTTCTCATTGTACTAGCACCATATATTGATCTACTTTGGATCTCCTTTCTTCCTTTATTTTTCTTTCACATATGAAGAATACATACATTTTAAACTTGAGATTACATATTGGTTCATAGGTAAGCCTAAGTGTTTAGTCAATCATATCTTTGTATACTTAGCCACCCTTAAACCAAAGTCTAAAGGTCAGTTGTTTGTATCATTTATATCACTCATATTGGTTATTCCAAATCCATATGGAGGAGGAATCATAAAATCCATTAAAAAGTTAAAAGTCAAATCATTTAAACAAAAGGCAATGATTTAAAACAGAAACTTACAAATTAAAATTTGTAATCAAACCAAATTATGTGATTCATAGCACATCTATTCCTAATTGAAGATAAAACTCCATAATTGGCATCATGATAGAGTTGAGGTCCATTGGGGTGTAGTAGGCCAGTAGATTAGGATTGGAGAATTAAAAAATTATAAGTTCTACCTAGTTTATCACATAAGTACCCAATATTTATAGTAGACTAATGACTCTATAATAGGTGTTGAAGAATGGGGAACATGTTGTGGGAAGGTAGGTCTATTTTAATTTTATTTTTCATATAACCTTCATGAGTTTATCTTTTATCTCACTTATTTACCTATATAACTTTGTACTTATAATGGGTAGGTAGCCTTTGTATTTTTATGGTCACTAGACTTTCAATTTCTCTCCTTTGTACCTAGTATGCCTCATGTCTCATAAGGTCTTCTCATACATGTCTATGTCATGTTTTTTACATCCCATCTTTCATTACAATATTCCTAATATTTTCCCTTGATAAATATTATTTTTTCATGTGATCATTCCCCCTAGGATTTCCCTTTGTGAGTTGTAGTGTAAGACCATGGATAGGACCAGGCTTTCCTCACAAATTACCATAATAAAACATTTAATTACTACCATTGACCTCATTGGTGTTTCACTTGTGAGTTGTGGTATAAGACCATGGATAGGAGTAGGTCCTCCTCACAAATTACCACATTCAAAAAAACTTTTAAATTATTCCCATAGTTGTTTCCACATCATTAGTGTTCCCTTTTTGAGTTACAATGTAATACCATGGATAGGACCTGGCCCTCCTCACAAAATACTCCAATACCCAGTTCATACTATAACAAAATCATAATAAAATTTCATGTTTAATATTTGAGATAATTTTTGTTAGATTGTGATTTACATGTCATCGACATACTTCCCATCTTGATTTAGTATGCTTATTATTACTTCATAAACACTTCACTTTTATGTTCTTATTTTCCAATTGCATGTATGTTTACAACCATTTCATTCAATTTATCATACTTCCCATCTTGAATTAGTATGATTAATTTTATTTACACTTAAATTTTGTTTTTCTTTTCATACCTCTTAGCTTGATTTAGTATGATTGATTAACTTTATTGTTTGTTTGGTTTTATACCATTGGTTTTCATATGTCTTCCATTTTATTAAAAAATTTCATACTTTCCAACATGACAGAGTATGACTTTTATTTGTTTTAATTTTGTGAAAATATTTACATGGGTTTAAAACATTTATTACCATTTAATTTACCATTTTGGTTTATTATACTTATTCATATTTTATTTTTACATATTTCCCATCATGATATAAAGTGCATTACATTTATTTTGATTAATTATACTTTTCCAAATCATTTTTAACTTTTTATCTTTAACCATGCATGTATATAAAATAATTATAGAAAAGAAAACATACATCACATATTTTCCATAGCATATACAACCAAATAAAAATACATGTGCTAGAAAGGAAATATTTCCATACATCCACATACAAATCCAAGTACAACTCATAAGATCAAGGAATTGTCTATATATATGTATATAACATGTTTTATACAATACAATAATAAAATACATTATCTAGAACTCTAAATTTGTGCTCCATCATACCTATCTTATGGCCTATACATGCTACCTATTGATATCTATGACTAACCCCTTTGAATGGTGCACTATAAAGAAGTGGTTTGGAATTTAAATATAACAACCTATCCCTATAGGTTGGCTACCTAGGCCTTTACCTATCTAAGATAAATAGTAGTCTCCATGCACATGACTCATTCTTATTCTAAAGCTTGTGAGGATTGAGCCTCTCCAACTCCTACCCCTGTAGGTGGCTGTAAACCATCATCTCATACCTATATCTATTTTGTGGCCTCTCCCACTAGCCTAAACTAGTTCACATGATCTAGGGTAGATAGCCCCATAAGATATACCAAAGTGGTAGGGTTATAAGGTGATATCACCCCTCCAAAATATCATGATGCACAACCATAATTAGGGCTCCCCATTTGATATATTTTATGTTAATATCTAAAAAATTGGAAACCAAATATACATCAAATTGTAATAATATATATCTCAAATAATCTATCTATCACTATATATCAAATATTTAAACTAAATTAAAACATTTCTCACTAGTGCTAGTATCACTAACCATAGTCTCACCATTTGCTCACCTACTAAGCAGCTCTTCTATTGGATGAATTTGCACCAATGAAAAACTAGTAATAAACACTCAAGATCATCATGGCCCCATCCTTAGTGGCCTCTTGATAGAATAATTATGTCATACCACTACTGTAGGATCCCCCTATATGATAGTCAGTTCATGTGTCTCTTTGTATCAATGATGTATCCAACTCTAGTGAGCTCAAAATAGACAATGTCGCTTTTAATATGATCCCTATTATGCTCCCACATCCACACCCATATCATCATTTCTTTTAGGCCTTGTTTCCTCCTACTTTTATATCTGACCATACCATGGTCTATTTCATTGAGGCCTAATCAGAGGTATCTCGATAGGTACCCCCTTACCTCCTCTCCCTATTGGATCTATAACATGCCATGGCCAATAAACAAGCAGTAATACAAGGGATGTTAGATGTGGAAGTCCCAACTACCTAGGTACATGAACCATTGGATGAGGCTCCACCCATAAAGCGTAGTGGCCTTTGCTTTGTACACATGTTAATATAATAGTAATCATGGCCCAACTCAACCATATAATAAATATATGAGTTTGTGAATTCCATATAGTCTACCTATTAGTGTAGGTTTTTATTTTTCCCTATTTATTAATTAGGGAAATTGAATTTCTTGTGCATACATGGAGTTTTCTTACATTTGTGGGATAGGCTAGCTTATGTGGAGGTGTGTGTCATAGATGTGTCATAGGTGTCATAAGAATGTCATAAGTAACTCCCTTGATGGGAGATACTTCTCTATTCTTAGCACCTCGTCACCACCTTTCATGGAGGAGTTACAGTCTATTCTTGGGGTGCCTTGTCCACCTTTTGTGGAGGAGTTACTTATGTACTCTCCTATATGTATTCCTCACTTTGGCCATCTCATGTTAATCAAATTTTGGTTTTCTCCATTTTGTTTTGTGCAATTTACCTTCTTGTGTTATTTTTAAATTACTTTAGCATCTATGTGGTGTGCACTTGCTTCAACTCGTGTGATCACGTCTCCATTGCACTCGCATTATCCAGATTCTGGCAACAACTCTGATATGGTATCAGAGCAAGAATGATAATCATGTGTCTGGTTATGCTTTTAGTTTATTTTGAAATCAAGAGGAGTGGAGTTCTCTTTGTTTTTTAATTTCTAGATCTGATCTAAAATAAAAAAACATATATCATTTTTGGTATCATTTTCTTGGGAATCTTTGGCCTTTGGGTGTCTTAGCTATCTTCACTTCAGGGGCTAGTTCAGCAGTTAGCTTGGGTGTCATTTTTGAGTACAAAAAGTAGAGAGAGGAATAGCACTTAGAAATAGAGGGAGGCACAACACTCAGCAATAGAGGGAGGTGCAACACTCAGCAACAGAGGCAAGCGCAACACTCAGCAAGCTTCTACACTCCATGCACTCAACCTACAAACCCACGCACTCTCCAACAGCAATCAACTTTTTGTGCCAAGCTTCTATCCCTCTAGCATGCCAAACAATAGCAAGGTGCCTTCAGTTCTACCATGCCATAGTTGTATGTCATCCAAAATAGGTCTGTCTTTTTCTGAATATGGCACATTTTTATTGTCTTATTCTGCCCAAACCTACTGTGCATTGAAGTCAACAGATTTCATCATCTTTTCTTGCCCATCAAGGCACCAAGTATGCCATATGGCATCCATCATAGGTCTTTAATTATTCTTTTGTCTTTTTTGCTAGTTAAATTCTAGATTGTTTGTTTTTGGTGCCCCTTCCTTGCTTGGCGTCCCATGTGGCACCCCTTGGACATGTGGCATCCATCAATTCTGTCTTTGATTCATTATTTTTAGTTAAAAATTGACTTTTAAAACCAAAATTAGTCAATTTTACTAAATATTTAGTTTTTTAGACAGTTTTGTTATTTGGGGGTTTTCATTTAAAACTTGTATCTTCGCCTGTCAAAGATGAAGGGTGAGGCTCGGGTTGACGGGAGGCCAATTCCCCCTCACACAAACCTCCTTTGGATTCCTCATTCTGTGTTGAATCTAATGAGTGGTTGGAAGGCCACTTTCTCTCTCATAAGAGGCATTTTTTTAATGTTTTAGTATTTTTTTGCAAAAACACTAGTTTACGGGAAAATTGAACCTTTAATATCTTGCAAATGGTAGCTCAGATTTGGGTACCATTTTTTGCAAAAGTGTTTGTAATTAAATTATCCACATTGTAGGCTTGTTATTTGTTAAAAATTCACTATTTTATAAAGTGCCTAAAATTTGGGTCTCTCGAGACACATTTTTGGTTGAGTCCAACGTCTTGTTTGCTTAAGTCTTGCACTGATTGCTCTAAGATGCATTCTCGACTGAGCCCAACATCTTTTGATCATGCACTTACATATTTTGGAGGGGGGGCTCAACATTTCAAGGGGGTGTGATTGCTTTTCACAACTTGCATATCTTTGCTTTCATTCTCCTTTCTACATAAATTCACAACTTGCAATCAACACAACTTCACCTAAATTCAGCTAAAAAGTGGATTATTTTCAACTTAAACCCCTAACACCCTTCAACTATCATGAATGGAAGGTTAAAATATCAATCATTCTTAGAAGCAAAGGGTTGTATAGGATCACCATGGGTACTGAAGTAGAACCCAACAATGATGCTGAAAAGGTCAAGTGATACAACCGTAGTGATGAAGCCTATGGATTACTGAGCTTGTCTATGTCTCCAAAACTTCTCTTCCATCTAGAATCCTCCCAAACTTCCAATGACATAGGGGATACCTTAGAAAATTTATTTGGGAAGCTTGATGAGATGAGAGGTCATGAGCTCAAAAACAAACTCATAAGTCTAAGTCCTAGAAACTTTGACACCCTACAAGACTTCTTAACTAAGTTTAAGGCCCTTAGATTGCAATTGAAAGAATGTGAGATAGAGAAGAAATATGATCAACTCATACTTTTTATTCTCTCAAAGTTAGGTCCAAGCTATTCAGTCTTTGTCTCCACTTTCCATTCCTAAAAAAGTGCCCTTGGCACTACATGGAAAATGCCTTCTTTGGATTCATTCATTGCCGACTTGACTAGGGAGCAAGATAAGCTAATTCAAATGGGCACAATGAAGTCTACTCAACCCCAAGCTTTTATAGCTATAAATGGTAAGGATAAGACTTCAACAAAGGAGAAGAAGAAAGAAAACAACAATCTTACCAAAAACAACACTGAGACTTCCTCTTCCAATGCTAAACCTAAGAAGGAGAAGGTTAAGTGTGCCTATTGTAAAAAGATAGGGCATGATGAACACAAATTCATGAAGAAACAAATAGACCACCTAACTCATCTTCTAGAGAAGAACAACATAGGTGTTCCTGAGTCCATCAAGCAGAATTCATCTACCCAAGATTCTACCAAGGCAAAAGGCAAGGGTAAGGAGAAAGAAAAGGGCAAGGCCCTTGTAACTACAGTAGCTTATACATCTTCATGGGTCATTGACTAGGGTGATTCTTACCACATGGGCTCTTCACTAGTTGAGTTTTTATCTTTAGAGCCTTGTAGCATGACTTCAATTAGTTTGGGTGATGACACATTAGTTTTTATTATAGGGAGAGGGTCAGTTGAAATGGAAGGAGGAACATTCAATAATGTTTTAAGTGTTCCTTCTCTTTCAAGGAGTTGCATAGTGACACTACAGTGGAAGTGGGTAGGGAAAATCACCAAGCTAGGTTATACACCTTCTCACATTTTGCATCAAATTCTTCTCCAACAGCATTGCTAACTCATTCAGATGGAGTTAGAAAATTGTGGCATGAGTGGTTTGGCCACCTTAACTATCGCTACCTTGAGCAACTTTGCAAACATGACATGTTTATTGGCTTGCCTCATGTCTGATTCTCAAAAGGACTTTGTGAGTGGTGCTCCCTTGGGAAGCATCCCAAAGAAAAATTTGAAAAAGGTAAATCTTGGAGGGCTTCACAACCTTTGGAGTTAGTCCATAGTGATGTATGGGGACCCTTTCCCAAACCATCTTTCACAAGGGCCAAGTACATCCTCACTTTCATTGATGATTTCTCTAGGTACACTTGGATATATTTTCTCAAATAAAAGTCTGAAGTGTTTGAAAATTTTCTAGACTTTAAGGCTCTTATTGAGAAATAGAGTGAGAAATCCATCAAGGTTCTTCAGCTTGATAATGGAGGGGAGTATGTCAGCATCAGGTTTGAGCAGTTTTGCACCACATAGGGGATTGATTTGTAGTGCATAGTCACTTACAATCCTTCATAGAATGGGGTTGTAAAATGCAAAAATAGGTTCTTGAAAGATATGGGTAGATGTATGATTCACTCCAAATTGTTAGCACCATAGTATTGGGCCAAAGCCATCAATTGTGCTTTCTATATTCAAAATAGGGTTCCTCACAAAGCTTTGAAAGGGATAACACCCTTTAAATCTTGGCATAAAAGAAAACCTGATGTTGAGCACCTTAGAGTTTTTAGATCCCCAGCCATGGCCCACATTCTGAAGAAGAAATGCAAAGCTATGGAATGTTAGTCCAAGCCTTACATCTTTGTAAGATATCTAGATGGTATTAAGGGGTAGCACCTTCTAGATCCAATCACTCATGAGTTATTCATTGAGAGAAGTGTCCATTTTTAGGAGAGTCCTAGAGACTCAACACTTGACACTTCTTCTCCCTCATTGGATCTACTTCTTCATGATGATTCCTCATCAGATTTAGATCAGCCATAGCAGGTTCTTGAGCTAGAGACATCTTCTTCTTCTTCTTCAAGTTCAGATAGTGAGGATAGTGATGCAGAGTCATCCACCTCTAGTCAGTCAGAGGATGAGGAGTTAGCACTTGACTTGCCCACTTTCAAGCCACTTTGGGCCAGACAAACACTTGAGAGTTCTGGCACTTGGGAAGGAGATCCCAAAGATGACAGACATACTAGGGGGGATTTTTAGAGAGATCCACATGCCTTCTTTGCTTCAATTTTAGACCCACAGACTTTTTGAGAGGCATCAGGGGTACCTGATTGGGATAATGCTATGGAGGAAGAATATTCTTCCTTAATCAAAAATCACACTTGGGATTTGATTTCACTTTTTAAGGGAAGAAATATGGTTCAATGTATGTGGATATATCAGACCAAGTTTGTAGCAGATGGGTCAATTGATAAGTACAAGGCACCATTGGTTGCCAAGGGTTTATCACAGGTGGCAGGCATTGACTACTCAAAGACCTTTACACCAATTGCAAAGATGACTTCTATCTAACTCACCTTGGCTATTGCCATAACACATGGTTGGGATGTGCATCAGATGGATGTGAAGAGTGCCTTTTTTCATGGAGACCTAGAGGAGGAGATCTACATGGAGCAACTGCCATGATTTGTTCAGGATTCTTCCTTAGTATGTGTTGACAGTGTAAAATTACGCTAGATCCTAGCCAATCAACAATGGGAAGTTTCAAGTTGTGGTACAATGCAACTTGAAACAACCTCCAAATTTTAAAGAAGCTGGTCTATTCTATTTTATTGTTGTTAGAGAAAAGGGATAGGAGACTAAACAAAAATGCAAAATGCAAGAATTAAAACCTAACTATGGTGATGCGCCTAAGATTAATCCTAATCCTAACCTGAGCATAGAGGAACTATTATATGATTCAATTACATTTAAGAGTAGACAAGTGCATGATCAATGTAAATGATTGTAATAATAGAAACAGAGGCTCACAATAGGGGAGTCTTTTGCTAAGATATAGGAATTGTCAACAAAGGCATAGTGTTCAATCTTCTTAACATAATCCTCAAATCACATAAGAGGTGTAGAAGTCACACACATTAATGTAGAACTTTAGACTCCAAAAAATGAGACAAAAGCAAATAACATTTCCAATCACAACACTAGAAAATCTACAGCATAAACTACTTTGCAATTGACACATATAACATCAACAAGGGCATAGTATTCAATTTTCTTATTGAATCTTCCAGTCATACAAAAGATGCAGAAACACACACAGTCATATAAACCTTTCGACTCCAAAAAATAGAGAAAAATAAAATGATATTATTTGTCAAAAACTCTGAAAAGTCTAAAACTATAGATATTCCCCCCTTTCTTTAGATTTTACAATCTTTGCTTATATAGCCTGGGATGCATTCAAAATATGATTTTTTAAATTTTATGCATTTAATGCCTTGGATACATCCTGATTCAGCACATTCAATTCATATTTGGTATCTCCTTTCATGCCTAAATTTCAAATTCCATCACCCACTAGGCCGCACAACTGTCTGTTCCACCTTAATCCCCTAGGGGACAAATAGACGGCCCCTTTAATGTTTGAAAGGCCCAAGAAAAACCCAGCAAACTGCTCCATCTATCAGAAATAACTCTTGCCAAATTTCCCTCCAACTTGATTTTGAAATGACCATAGAATACCCTACTCTTTTGAAAAGGAAGAGGACACTTAGTCAATTCCCTCGAAATCATCTTATCGCTTAGAAGGCACCAAAAAATGACACTTAGCACTTTTTTCTTTTTCCTATAGCTCTACTTGTAGAAATGTTTGAGATGTAGGTTAGGTTCCTCCAGATGATGACACTTGGCAGCCTTCAGATACCCTTGAAACAAAACTAAGGTCCACCACGCCTTTTATAATGAAACTCAAAAATGATCTCTCAGAAATTGATATGTGGAGGCTTCCATGGCTTCGAGGGAGTTACGTGGTATTTTCCACTTCTACAGGGGATGGGATAGAGGGGGACTCAAAAAGTGACTTTTGGCAGCCCCCACTTCACTTCAGTACTTTAGAAAAATGAAATGACACCTTTATGCATTAAACAAAAGCATCAAATCCAAGTGTTGAAACAAAGTCTCTCGGTAGTTGACACATGGAGACTCCTGCTACTTTGTCAAAAGAGAGTTCAGGATCTTTGCAACTACCATCTGGTGCTTTCCACTTTCTATGTTGCTTAGTCAAAAGGGTAGAATGAAACATGGGTGCCTCTACAGGACTCGAATGCTGACATGTGGTGCATTTTGCTTAACTGCCACTAGGATACATGGCACATTCTGCAGTTCTCTAGAGAGTTATAAAAGGGTCTCGAAAGATGCCAGCTAGCTGGCTTCATGCTTTAGATGGTGACACGTGGTGGCTTCCATGCGAACTTAACACTTAATGCAAAATTGAAACAAAGAGTCAGAAGAGAAGGAAAGGCCTATGTTCAAATGATGCCATTTAGCAGCCTCTACTACATCTTGATACTTGATAGAGAATGAACCTGTGCCCTACTCCAATTCTGCTACTACGACCAAGGTATTGCCAGAATCAAAATTATAGTGCTCGATTAAGAATCTAAAATGCAACATAGAGTAAAATTTTACTCTATAGTTACTGGTGACCCTCATGACTTTTGAGCCTACTCAAAAAGAACAATCCACCTCTCGCTAAATCAAAATTTTGAAAATTATAGCTTCAAAAGAGCTATCGATAAATGTTTTTTTAAAACACTTATTCAAAAGCAAAGTGGGAAAGCAATGAAAACAATAATATAGGAAAGGGAAACTATTTAACTACAATACATGAGAGACCTAAGTCAATTAAAATGTTTCAAATACATTCCATTGACAAGAATCTCTTTAGGTTCCCCTTCCATTGACTCTAGCTCAAAAGAATTCTCTTGTTTGCATGCATGAATTTTGTATAGACCAGTCCATAGTGCTTCAAATTTGGTAAGCTGACTTGGCTTAGTGACCCTTGCATCCCATTTCAAAACAGTCGAGCCCACTTCAAAATTAGGATTTGAAGTCCTTTTATCAAAATAATTCTTAATCATTTCCTGGTGCTTGATCAATGAATCATGGGCTAGGTTCCTCTTTTCCTAGACTTCTAGAAGTTCTGCGAGTCTGACCTGCATGGGGCCATTTTCTTCAATCTCAATTTGTTTGATCAGCTAGAGAGTAGGGATTTCCAAGCTTAGGGGAATCACAACAAACTTTCCATACACCAATTCATATGGAGATATTTTGATCACCTTCTTGGGTGTGATTCTATCAGCCCATAGTGCCAAATTAAGCACTTTATGCCACTCTTTGTGATGATCAACCCCAATCCTTTTGATGAGTCTTATCAGGTTCTTGTTGGTGGATTCTGCCAGACCATTACCTTGAGGGTAATAGTTAGATGAAGTTTTTAGATATATTCCATGTCTCAGGGCAAAGTCAGATACTTTAGACCCCAAGAATGCTTTAGCATTATCTAAAATGATGGTACGAGGTGCCCCAAAGCGAGTAGTGATACCCCCTAGAAAATCTAGGATCGCATTCTCTGTTGCTTCTTTAAGTGGGACTACCTCAGTCCATCTGGTGAAATAGTCTGTGGTAGTTAATATCCATTTGTGACCCATGCTAGACACTAGATTTATCATCCCAATGAATTCAAGACCCCATTGAGCAAAAGGTTCATCCACAACTATAGGACTCAGTGGCATGGCTGCGTTCCTCCACATCCCCATATAATACTGGCACGATTGACATTTTCTAACCAATTGATAACAATTTGCAAATAAAGTAGGCCAAAAATATCCTACCTCACTTATCTTTATGGCCATGGTCTTTGCAAAAAAATGCCCCCCTGATGCTCCATGATGCATTTCATGTAGTATCTTCTTGGCTTCGGCATGTTCTACGCATCTTAGCAATTTCCCATCAGAACTTCTTCTAAAAAGGACTTGTTCAATTAAAACAAAATGAACTCCTTGTATCCTATAGTATCTTCACTTGTTTCGAGGGAGTTCTCTCAGATAAATCCCATTTTTCATAAATTGAATCTTGCTTGTGACCTAGGATTCTTGATCAACCTCTTGTAACTTTAGCATTGTCTCTGGCTCTTCTTCTGAATCTACTTCCTTAGGTAACATCTTTTCCAGTTCTTGGGTTATATATTGGCATATACCCCTGCCCCTGACTAGCTTGGTGGGTCTAACCTCCACATCATATTCAAGGATCTTAGTGATCCAATTGGCTCTTTTCTTAGTAATCTCTCCCTCCATGATGTATTCCTTTACACTTGGGTGAGCCATAAGTATCAAGATTTTGCTCCTTGATATCAGATGCCTGAATTTCTTGAGGGCTTTCACCATGGCATAGGCTTGTCTTTCCATAAAGTTGTACCTGGTCTCATAATCTCTGATAATTCTTAAGAAAAAGGCTATCGGGTGTTCACCCTCTAGCCTATCATTCTTTTGAGTTAGGATAGCATCGATACTTGACTCCCCTCCATAGACATACATTACGAAGGGCATGGAAAAATCTAGGTTCTTGAGCACAGGGGCTACTAAGATAGCCTTCTTGACCCCCTCAAAAGCTTTCCTTCCTTCTATAGTCCACTTGAAGACCATGTCCTTTTTAGGAAATAGTGTCATTGGTCTAACCAAGCCTGCAAAATCAGATATAGATTTATTGACAAAATTGATTTTTCCCAAAAAGAACTGGACTACCTTTTTATTGGCTGGGAGAGGTAGTTCTATTATAGCTGCTATCCTCTCAAGATTTATAAAAACCCCTTCCTTGGACACTATGTGCCCCAACAATTTACCCTAAGGTATAGTAAAAATACACTTCTTAGGGTTCAAATATATCCCAAAATCTTGACATTTCTTGAAGACAGACTCCAAATGATCAAAATGATCATCAACATCTTTTGAGAAAATAGTGAGGTCATCCAAATAGACTAGGATGACCTTGTTTATAAGTTCACTGAAGGCTATATCCATCACCTGTTGAAAGGTGGCTCCTGTGTTTGCTAAGCTAAATGGCATCTTTGCATAGGCAAATGTCCCCCATTTGGTGGTGAAAGCCATTTTATACTGGTCTTCCTCTACTAGCCAAATCTGATTATACCTAGAGAAACCATCAAGTAAAGAAAACCTCTCTGATTCAGCCACAGTTTGCAAAATTTGTTCCATGGAGGGCAAGGGATAGTGTTCTTTTAGAGATGCTCTATTTAGATATCTGAAATCTACACACAGTCTCACATCTCCATTCTTTTTCCTAACTAGGACCAGATTTGATACCCAGGTTGAGTGTCTGATTGGAAATATTATCTTTGAATCTAAAAGCTTCTACAACTCATCTACCATTAGAGGCTCAATCCTTGGATTTATTGGCCTCTATTTCTGTCTGATGGGTTTGGATCCTTCAGTCAACTCTATTGTATGTTGGATAATGTCTTTGTTGTATCCATGGAGGTCATCATAGCTCCAAGCTATGACTCTGTCATATTTCTGACACAATTCAATCAATTTTTCCTTTTCCTTTTGAGTTACAAAATTCCCAATCTTTAGTTTCTTCCCATCACTCACCTCTACCTCAAAATAGTCTACCTCATCTACCTAGAACCTTTTCTTTCCCAAGCTTACATCTTCTAGGTCAAACAAATTTTCTAAGGTGATCAATCCTTTGGGGAGCTTATTAGTCCTTAATTAAATAACCTGATCACCATATGCCTCTTTAATTTTAGTTTACAATTGATCTACAAACTCATCTAATTACTGCAATAAAGAGACTACCTGAGCATCATTTTCAAACACTTGCCAATTTTCATCATTGTCTGGGATGGTTGGCCTCACTATAACTTTTACTGACTCATTGTTAACCAATAGGCCAGTCACTGGGTTGAATTGTGAGCTAATTTCAGCCATCCTATCAGCCTTAGTATTTTGAATCCTAGGAATGATTTCAATATTGAAGGCATCAAAATCCTCTATCAAATCCCAAATCCTATGCCTGTAGGACCTCATTCTCACATTCTTGGCCGTTGCCTTTTCCCATATTTACTTCACTACTAATTCTAAATCTCCTCTTACTCTTAGGTTTTTTATCCCCTTTTTATTGTCTAATAGGAGCCCATGTGAGATTCATACTCAGCATCATTATTAGTGCAAGCAAATTGAAATCGGATAGCCCTTAAAATTTTATCACCGCTTGGAACAGTAAGACAAATTCCTGCTCCGGCACCATGTTTACTTTTGGCCCCATCAAAATTCAAAGTCCAGACTTAAAAATTTTGAGCAGTAGGTGCCTCTTTCCTTATAACATTTGGGATCACCTAATCCTCATCAAAAATGGCATATACCCCCAAACAAGTAGAGTCATAGTTCCCATATGGGTCACTACACATCATGGCCAACAATTGGTTGTTTTCTTCTTCTTGATCATGCTCTGTCTAGTCTTCTACTTCTTCAACAAAATTTATTTCTTCTTTACTCATCATGGCATGATCTACTTCTAATCTTGTTGTTGGTTCATTGGTGATGTGGTCTTTGGATAGTGGTTCAAATAGAATTTTCATCTTTGAACCATATCTGGTTCTCAAGATGAGATGGGACCAGTCAAGAGACATATACCCACCTATTTTTGCTATGAAGTCTCTAGATAAACATAAACCAAAGATGGGAGGTATATCTATGACAATTATGTTGGGACATGTGAATAATTATAGGGGGAGTTGTTTTTTTCTCCCTATGGTTTGCACTGTTTTACCATCTAGCTGCATAACTCCTTTTGCAAGGGGTTCATATTTTATTTTTAAGGCATCAGTTATTTGCTTAGGCATCACAGTGGTACTAGCCCATGAATCTATCAATGCATTATGTATAAGTTTCTTTCCAACTATCAAAGTCAAATAGAAAGGCTCTAGCTTGGATTTACTTACTTGGGCTGTATTGTTCATGAAGGCTATTATCATTGGAGGAATCGAATCTTTGAGCTTTTCCTTTCTAGCAAGTCCTCCCTTGGTAATAGTACCTTTGAGCACTATTTTCCCTTATAGAGATTCTTACATTAATGTCTTTTGCTCAGGAATAGCCAAGATATCCCATATAGATACTTGTGTTGGAGTCCTCTTTAATTGGTCCACTACATTGACCGGCACCAAAGACTGAGTTTTTTGGAAATACAGATACCTTGCCTTTTATTGAATATAGATAGGGATCCCTTGATCTTGTACTAATTGAGGTACTTCTTGCCTAACAACAACATTCTTTTGCCCCTAAGATGAAGGATTACTCTTGACTTGACCACTTGCAATCTTGGGCTGCTCCACCATCCTCCTCTTCGATCTAGTGTAGTAGTCAAATTACACTACTAGCCTTTGGGAGGTGGATGCTTCATTTAAAAAGACTATTTCTTAATCCTCAACCCATGAGAACAAAGTGTGTTTTGGGGCTATCTCTTCCTCCTATTTCAAGGACATTACTTGCATCTGAGCCACTAGAACTAAATTTTGCATGCCAGGAGACTGGTATGCTTGATTGCTACTAGTAATGGCAAACTAGCCATCCATTCTTCTCTATTTAGCTACCCTTTATTGTAGATTACCTCTAGGACAATCTCTGGGTGTGTGAGCATTGTTGCAAGGGAAACACCAAGCATTAGTATCATCTACATAATTGTTTTGGCTTGGACCCATTTCCCTATTTGAATTGGGAGGAATGGCATATGAGGGTGTGGGAACTAAAACTAATTGATTTGCTGGTTGATGGTTGGTTTGCCTTAGGGGGCCTTGATATTGGTTTGGTTGGGATGTAAACCTATTTCCTTGATAGCATTGATAAGGAGGCTTAGGAAAAGTATTATGCTGCCTCTTCATATTAATCAGCTCATTGGAGAATGTCCTTAGCATACTATTGATATTGTCCATCTCCAATGATTGAGTGGGGGTTGGTTGCTTCACAAATGATGAAGGGTAAGCATACATAGACATAGGTGGGATTATAGTCTTAGGAACCTCTTGGGGTAAGGGCAAGGTAATTTCTGGGAACACAGGCATGGGAGGCCTTGGAGGTAGCTTTCCAGCATCAATTAAATGATTCTCAGCCCTAACCGCGAGGGCATAAGCTGCTGGCAAAGTGTGTCCTCCCAGTGACTGAATCATAATAGATATATCTAAATTTAAAGCTTTGAGATAGAATACTATGGCCATACTAGGGGGTGGCTTAGCTACAACAGGGATTCTGTCCCAAGTTTTTTGGAATCTGGTATTGATGTTAGTCATGTCCTCTTGAGGTCCCCTTTGGATAGTGATCAATTACTGTAACAGGGAAGACTTATCACCCTTCTCTACAAATCTTTCAAAAAAGAGGTCTCTAAGCTGGTCCCATGTAGAAATGGTGTTTGGGGTGAAAGACCGATACCATTCTACAGCCTTCCCTTTGAATGAGGCTGCTAAAAATCTTAGGGCCACATTTTGCTCTGTGACACCATGTATGGTACAGACATCTGATACATCTTGAAGATGTTCCATGGGTGTTTTTGAGTCTTGCCCACTGAATTTGCATAGAGACTTTAGAGCATTTCCTGGAATTAGGTCCCAAACAGTTGGTGGTGTTGGGAAGATTAAGGGGCTACCAGTGTTCTAGCTCGCATAATTTCTTGGAGGGACATTGACTCCCATGTTTGGTACTGGCAGAAACTAGTTAGCTCTTCTTCTTGGACTAAATACCAGAGGTGGAAAAATAACACCTAGATTTTTAGTAGATTGTGATCTGGTGACTGGTCCATAGCTCTGACTCCTTATAGCTCTCTGGTTCATGTGGTCTTCATGGAAACTTCAAGACTGGTCCCATCGGGCGTGCCAAAAACTATTGATGGCATAAAATTGCACTAGATCCTAGCCAATCAATAATGGGAAGTTTCAAGTTGTGGGACAATGTGACTTGAAACAATCTCTAGGTTTTAAAGAAACTGGTCTCTTCTATTTTATGGTTGTTGGAGAAAAGGGATAGGAGACTAAATAGAAACACAAAATGCAAGAATTAAAACCTAACTATGGAAATGCACCTGAGAGTAACCCTAATCCTAACCTGAGCATAGAGGAACTATTATATGATTCAATTACATTTAAGAGTAGACAAGTGCATAATCAATGTAAATGATTGGAATAACAGAAACAGAGGCTCACAATAGGGGAGTCTTTTGCTGAGATACAGGAATTGTCAACAAAGGCATAGTGTTCAATCTTCTTAATAGAATCCTCCAATCACATAAGAGGCAAAGAAGTCACATATAGTTATGTATAACTTTAGACTCCATAAAATGAGATAAAAGCAAATAACATTTCCGATCACAACACTAGAAAATCTACATCATAAACTACTTTGCAATTGACACAGATAACATCAACAAGGGCATAGTATTCAATTTTCTTATTGAATCTTCCATTCATACAAAAGATGCAAAAACACATATAGTCATATAAACCTTTTGACTCTAGAAAATAGAGCAAAAGCAAATGATATTATTCGTCAAAAACTCTGAAAAGTCTAAAACTATAGATATTCCCCCCTTTCTTTAGATTTTACAATCTTTGCTTATATAGCCTGGGATGCATTCAAAATATGATTTTTTAAATTTTGCACATCCAATGCCTTGGATACATCCTGAGTCGGCACATTCAATTCCTATTTGGTATCTCCTTTCATGCCTAAATTTCAAATTACATCACCCACTGGGCCGCACAACTGTCTGTTCTACCTTAATCCCCTAGGGGACAAACAGACGGCCCCTTTAATGTTTGCAAGGCCCAAGAAAAACCCCAGTGAACTTATCCATCTACCAGAAATAACTCTCACCAAATTTCCCTCCAACTTGATTTTGAAATGAACACACAGAATACCCTACTCTTTTGAAAAGGAAGATGACACTTAGTCAATTCCCTTGAAATCATCTTATCACTTAGAAGGCACCAAAAAATGACACTTGGAACTTTTCACTTTTTCTTATAGCTCTGCTTGTAGAAATATTTAGGATGTAGGTTAGGTTCCTCTGAATGATGACACTTGGTAGCCTTCGGATACCTTTGAAACAAAACTAAGGTCTAACATGCCTTTTATAATGAAACTCGAAGATGATCTCTTGGACACTGACACATGGAGGCTTTTGTGGCTTCAAGGGAGTTACGTGGCATTTTCTGCTTCTACAGGGGATGGGATAGAGGGGGACTCAGAAAGTGACATTTGGTAGCCTCCGCTGCACTTCAGTACTTTAGAAAAATGAAATGATGCCTTTATGCATTGAATGAAAGCATCAGATCCAGGCATTGAAACATAGTCTTTTGGCAGTTGACACGTGGAGACTTCCACTGCTTTGTCAAAAGAGAGTTTAGGATCTTCACAACTGCCATATGGTGCTTTCCACTTTCTATGCTACTTGGTAAAAAGGGTAGAATGAAACATGGGTGCCTCTATGGGACTCAGATCTTGACATGTGGTGCATTTTGCTTAACTACCACTAGGATACGTGGCACATTTGGTAGTTCTCTAGAGAGTTACAAAAGGGTCTCAGAAGACACCAGCTGGCTAGCTTCATGCTTCAGATAGTGACACATGGTGGCTTCCCCATGAATTTAACACTTAACACAAAATTGAAACAAAGAGTCAGAAGAGAAGGAAATGCTTGTGTTCAAACGATGCCATTTGGTAGCCTCCGCTGCATCTCAATACTTGACAAAGAATGAACCCATGCCCTACTCCAATTTTGTTGCATTACTAAGGTATTGCCAGAATCAAAACTATAGTACTCAATTGAGAATATAAAATGCAACGTAGAGTAAAATTTTACTCTAAAGTATGCAAACTTAGGAAATCTATCTATGCCCTCAAATAGGCCCCTCAAGCTTGGTATGCCAAGATGGATTCCTTCCCTCTCACAGTGGGTTTCACTAGGTGCCATTCTGATCCAATGTCTACTTCTTGTGGCAAGATGATTCATTCATTTTGGTTCTATATGTTGATGACCTTTTGATCACTGAGAGTTCTTCATCAGCTATTTCAATAGTGAAGGCATCTTTCTAGGATAGATTTGACATGATAGACTTGGGTTTGTTTCACTAATTCCTTGGCATCAAGATCTCATAGTTAGATTCAGGGATTTCTCTTGCATAGCCTAAGTATGCTCTTGACTTATTGGCTCAGTTTCACATGGCTAATTACAAGCCATCTCTGACTCCCTTTCTATCAGGAGTCAAGCTTGAGGCTGATTGTTCTTCACCATTGGTTGATGCCACTAGGTATCGACAACTTGTTGGAAGTCTCATCTACTTAACTCACACCAGGCCTGACATATCATATACAATGGGACTTGTCTCCAAATTCATGCGGGAACCTCATGAGCTACATTGGAAAGTAGCTAAGAGGATCTTGCACTACATATAGGGTTCACATAGATATGGGATTCATTACAGATTGGCATAGAGGTTGACTTGGTTGGATATACAGATTCAGACTGGGCTAGCAATTCACAGAATCACAAGTCCACTTATGGTTACAGTTTCTCTCTAGGTTCTGGTCCTATCAATTGGTCTAGCAAGAAGTAGAATGCTATTTCTATATCATCCATAGAGGCAGAGTACATGGGAGATGTTAATGTAGCTACTAAGGCTATTTGGCTTTAGGGGATTCTTTCTAAGTTTGGCATTCCTATTAGGAAGCCCACCATCATTTATTGTGAAAACCAAAGTACCATTTAGATTTGCAAGAATTTGGTTCAGCACCATTGGACCAAGCACATAGAGATTCACATGCACTTCATTCGAGAGCTTATTCATAGTCAGGTCATTGACTTGATATTTTGCCAGTCTTCAGAGCAAGTTGCGGACATCTTCACCAAACCTTTCACTGAGAGCAAGTTCATTCATCTACGAGCTCTTTTTGGGGTTCGATCTACATCTGTAGTAGCATCATATTTAGGGGGCCCACTAGCCACTTCTTTCTTTTATGTCTCTCTTTTGGGGGGGAGTTTTTTCCTATGAGTTTTCTCCTTTTCTCTATCTTATGGGATATTGTATTTATACATGGGTACCTCATCAGGCCTAGTTGCTAGGATCCATTTTATATTTCCACACTGCCCACCTAAGCTGCGCTTATGGGGGGTTATTAGTGTAGGTTTTTATTTTTCCCTATTTATTAATTAGGGAAATTGTATTTCTTGTGCATACATGGAATTTTCCTACATTTGTGGGATAGGCTAGCTTATGTGGAGGTGTGTGTCATAGATGTGTCATAAAAATGTCATAAGTAACTACCTTGATGGGAGTTACTTCTCTATTCTTAGCACCTTGTCACCACCTTTCATGGAAGAGTTACAGTCTATTCTTGGGGTGCCTTGCCCACCTTTTATGGAGGAGTTACTTATGTACTCTCATATATGTATTCCTCACTTTGGCCATCTCATGTTAATTAGATTTTGGTTTTCTCCATTTTGTCTTGTGTAATTTATCTTCTTGTGTTATTTTCAAATTTCTTTAGCATATATGTGGTGTGCACTTGCTTCAACTCGTGTGATCACGTCTCCATTACACTCGCATTATCCAAATTTTGGCAACAACTTTGATACTACCCTCATGTGACAGTTTGTAAATTTTTAAAATTAGGTACAACCCATACTACATGGTCTTGCCTTGATTGAATAACCTGAGATAACCTATCATCGACCACATGGGTCAACCCAACTAATTAATACATAAGTAATCTCTCATAAATATATCTACTCAATAGAATGATGGTTCCCATCATCTTCTTCCCCTAGATCATCATCCCATATATTTCATGCATGATTTAGACCCAAATGATAGAACCAATATCATATAAGGCATCTTAATCTAAGATAGAATGACACAAGGATATCACATATAGCAGTAGCTTTTTATCTGATTTGTGACACAACACTCATGCTATCACAATGTGTATCATGGATTTATGGATATATATAATGGCCATGAGATAAACATAAAATAATATGACATTTAACTCAAGATATATCCTATACAAACATGTCACCCAATAGGCTAAGGCTTATATCTCATCCTTTGATTTTAGTGTATCACAAATCACCAATGCCTTGTCAATATAAAGTCCAAGCAATATATGAACATCCTCCAAAGTTATCATTATATGTAATTATAAATTATTCATGTCTATAAATCAATCCTAAATCTAATAAGATAGATCATACCATACACTTCTAATTGGGGCCACATTTGTTAAGCAGGAACATGACCAATATGGGGATTCACTAGACCTGATTAGGGGATAGCTTACCACAATACACTATGATAGGGAGATATCCAAAGCCTCTATTCAAGCACAACCATGAAATAAACCTAAAGGATTCATATGTTTTGATATCTCCCTAAACTATAACAAGTAAAGAAAATCTAATCTATTGATCATCAAATCTTGTGGCACAAAGTGGGGGTTAGAAACAATAAAAGTAAACATGAATAAGAGACATAGACTCAAGTCAATGTATATAAAATCCTAATTTATGGAATATAAGTAAAAATACATATCTATCTACTCTTAAAAATGAGAAACCAAGTTAGGAATACTTACCTTGAAGATGAACTTGCCATGCCTCAATCTCTCCCTTGGTCAAGGTGCTTCACAAGAGGTTGTTGTGGTATGTAAGGATGACAAAGATAAATCAGCTCTAGGATACACAACCTATCAATACATTAAAAATACTTCTCAAGATAAGATCTATATTTTTAAATAAATTATGGAGTGTTAATCTTACTCCAAAAGTATAATGGTGGATAAACAAATGTGTAATAGCTCTTACTTATTCTTCTCGTCTCTAAATAGTGGTAAAATAAACTTGTATATATATGTATATTTGACCATAAAACCTTCTAAAAATATCTATTGATAGGGTTGACCTAATTTACCTAGCATAATTTTGGATAATTATTCACTAGGTCAGCCAAAGGCTAAACTAGTTCCTAAGTGAAAATTACCCAAAACTGTATAGGGTCGACCTAATCAACCTAGTATAACTAGCTAACAAAATGAGATTAAGGTGAGGAATAGGAGGATAAAATGTATAAAATTACTGGAGAGGGTAAAATAGAGAACAAAAATATTAGTGATAATGTTCTTAGGAGATAAGTGTGTAGATAACAAGTGGTAAAAGGGACAATAATCCTAGAAGAACCAATGGCCTGCTCACCCCTTTCTAGTGCACCCCTTAAGGCATGTAGTTAGAGAGATTAAGAATCGATGGGTTCATGAAATATATGAACTGTCAGTAAGTGATAAAAGTTTAAAAATATTATGTCTATACATATGCCCCACTCGAAGCTCATCATGTGTTACATGTGTGCAACATGGGATGGTACTTCAGGAACAGAACATGGTAACACATAACACTAATGTTAAGTAAATTGTAGTAAGAAAAAATAAGGTAAATGAAAGGATAGAATTGAAAAATACATACTTTTACTTACTTTAGTGTTGTATATAAAGAAGTAAACTACAATAGAAGTAAAGGCATCTGAATGTGAAGAACAATCAGCAAACTTGTAGAGATTAGTGCAAAAAAGAGTGAAAAATAAAAAAAATAGAATATAAGCATAAAATACCTAGACTATTAGATGAGAAAATGGGAAGATGGTGATATAAAACATTTAGATATAATAAAATATGGTTAATAATTTGAGTACGTGATTTGAGATATAGTATAGATAGATAGATTTTGGGATATATCAGTGATCTAATATCTATATGGTTTAATTTTTATAGATGTTGTAAAAGATGAGGAGACAAAATATATTATATGAGGTGTTGAAACCATATGAACCAACTATATTGGAGGATACTAGGGTAACATCTACCTCAACTTAGGTGAACTATTTTAGATTAGCTAGAGAGGCTGTGAGGTAGTTGTGATCACATAGAGAGGGAATGTAACCACTATTAGAGGTGAGTGAAATAGAGTCATGGGCATGGTAGGCCCTAGCTAAGGAGAGAACTATGCATCTAGATATCATGACATAGATGGGATAGGTACAAGCCTAGGAGAGAATGACACATGTAGTGACCTTTTCCCATATGACATAGGTATAGGAGTAGGAGAGAGAAACACATTTAACAACCTTGGCCCAGTTGGCATAGGTGCAGGTTCAAGTGGTTCATCTATAGGGGTAGGTATTAGGATTGAGATCTTGTTATTTACAGTGTTTTTTTAGATGAATTAGACTGAAGCATTTATTGGTAGCATGGCTAGGCCATGAGATGGGTAGGATGGGGCCCAAACCTAGAGCTGGAGCTTTGTATATGGTTGTAAAAAATCATGATATATATAAATATGTCTCATTTTCAGATTTGGATTGTTGATAATATATATTTTCATTATGGTTGTGGTTATGGATGATTGGACATATTTCTTTCTAGCACATGTATTTAGCTGTTTGTTTTATATGCTATGGGAAATATATATGTTGTGATTTCTTTTCTAGTATTATGTAGACCACATGCATGGTTAAAAATAAATAGGCAAAATGGACTTGGTAAAATATAATAAATTAAAAATATACTACACACTATTTCACATTGGGAAAAGTGAAATAACAAGAAAATGACTAATTATAAATAACCAAAAGGGTGGCAAAAAGTTTTATTTTTAAACTAAGAGAAAAAATTGGGTCCAATTTAAAACAAGTAAAATCACACTAAATCACATTGGGAAGTATGACAATAATAAAATAAAGTGGAAAATCGTGTAAAAGATTAATTTCATAAAATCAAAATCAATTAAATCAATTGATCATACTAAATCATGTTGGGAAGTATAAGAGAAAAACAAAATTGGCAAAATTTGGTCTTAAATTTATCACGCTAATTCAAGTTGGGAAGTATGAAAAATTCAAGAAATGGTTGGATTCTTACATGTAATCAAAAAATAATAAGATAAAAGTGAAAGAGAAATTAAGTAAGCATAAAACATACTAAATCAAGCTAGGAAGCATGTCAACGATGTGTAACTTCATAATCAAATACATCTTATCTCATATTTGACACATGTAATTTTGATTGTGACTTAGATTATTGAATTTTTTTGTGAGGAAGGCCAGGTCTGATCCATGGTCTTACATTGCAACTCACAAATGTAAGACCAATAAGGTGGTATAAATTTTAAAATATACTAATAAGGGATGTTAGTAATATGAAGGTGAAATTATGGTAACTATAAAGAAGGCCAGGTCCTACCATAGTCTTACAATGAAACTCACAAATGGAATCCCAAGGGGAATGATCAGTGAACAAAACAATATTTATCAAGAGGAAATATGAGGAAAATTTGAAAAAGGGAATGTAAAAATCATAACTTAGGCATCTTATGAAAATAACTTAGGAGACAAGAGGCATACTTAAACCATGAGAAGACATTAAGTGACTAGTGACCATCAATGTACAAAGAAAACCTATGTGCTATAGACACTAAGATTTGTAGGAAAATAAGCATGATACTAATATCAACTCATAAAATTAGATTATTACAAGAAAATTAAAATGGACCTACCTTCTCATGACATGTTCCCCATTCTTCAAGACCCCTTAAAGATCTGTCGGTTTACTATGAAAATTGGGTACTTCTGTGAGAAAGTAGGTGTCACTAAAATTTTTTGTTTCCAAATTCTCCTTTTCTAAGTTATTGGCCTACTACACCCCAATGAAACTTGACTCTATTGTGAGGCAAATTGTGGATTTTTAGATTCTACTAGAAGAAGATGTGCTTTGAATCATGTCTTTTAATGTGATTTGACTTTTAAGAATGTTGGTATGTTTTTTTCCTTTTGTTATCATTGCCTTTTGTTAAATAATTTTTGCTTTTAAATGTTTTTAATGATTCTTAAGATTCCTCTTCCATACATACTTGGAATGACCAAACATGAGAGATAGAGTGATACACATGATTGATTTGTAGGCTTAGGCTAAAGGAAGCTAAGTAACCAAAGACAAGACTGACTAGGAAACTTAAGCTTAAAATGAACCAACATGTTATGTCAGGTATCAACCATGTATATACCTAGTTTGAAAAAAATGAATAAAGGGAATAAAGGAGATCCAAAGTGGACTGGTGAAAGGAGAATATAATGAGATTAACTATTTTCTAGCTGATTACATGGTAAAGAAGGAATGACTAAAGTAAACGTGTGTATAACCAAGTCATAATGACAATTAGTCATGAAAAAAGAGATAATAAAGAAAACAATTATAAAGAGAAAACAAAGGAAAAATTTTAAGAAAGAATCTCAAGAGCAAAATAAAGCAATGATAAAGAAGACATCTATATGCGAATGTAAATGATAGTATAAATAATATAGATAATAAAATTAAAGTCACCATGTAGGATAAATAATAATTTTGACACAATTTCAAATTATATAACAAATAGATAAAGATAATATTGGAGCACACATCCAATACAAATGAAAATGTAAAGAACACCATGCATGTGTTCATAAATACTGATAGATTTGCCCACACACATTATCTAGAACATATGACAAATCTTTATGAAGTTGGAAGTGAATGGATGCTAATGTCTCATATTTAGTAAAATATATGAAAATACTTCTCATCTAATCTCCTCAATAGAAAAAGTAGGAATGCTAGATGGATCATGTTAAGGAGGGCTATCAGAAAATGGATGCTCAGAAGAATGCATAAGAGTAGACTCTAAGGTAAATGTAAGAATCATCAGTGGGGAAGGATCCATAAGTGAGGGACTCATAGGTAGAGAAGGATCCACAGGTGAGGGACTCACATGTAGAGAAGGATCCACATGTGAGGGAAGATTCAAGGGTGAAAGAGTCATAGGTGGAGAAATAAGAAGTAAAAAGGGGACCATATGAGGGGATCTAACCATAGGATGTGGAACCATAAGAGAAGAAGGTAGAGCCTTCTTATGAGAATGGCATATTGGAGGAATGGAAGAATGGGTGGGATAGTTATTGTATACATCTAATTCCTAACACTATTTGTGTTGAAATTGTCAATCTTATTTGAATTACACTCAAATACAAAATTTAGGTCAAAATCACTAAAAATGCACTAAATTTTTTGATATTATTTTATATATGTGATGATTTTGGCTAATGTATCCCTAAATGGGTCAATGCATTTTATGTGATTCCTAACTTTGATCAATTCATTTCAAGTCAAAATGATGATTTCACCTTTTTGTGCTCTAGATCACTCTTTTTTTCTAATTCATTAGTACACATCACGTACCTTTTTTATTTTTTGTTGGAAACATCATAAATGGGAATATAGTTTCTATGCATCTAACATCACCTTCTAATTCTTCTTGAGTCAAATTATGACCCAGTAATATGACTTTCTAACCATTTTGATTAAGTGTGCACCACTTTCTAAAGAATTGCACTGAAATTGATTATTCTTATTAAGTGGATTTTTCATTGATGTTATTGAGTATTTCATTATAAGAAATTAATTCTCAATATCTGCATCACCTAGTGACATGATCTATGGGATGGTATCCTCAAACCATAAATATAACAAATATCAGGTTTATGGGCACCCATGCCTAATTAATGACCTTTCTTCCCAAATAATTATGAAGATATTTATGTATTTAATTAAAAATATTAAATTAATTCATCTCCATACATCTAAATCTTGAGATGGATGGTCATGGTTGATCTTAACCCATTTGTAAAATCTATAAATAGAATGGCATGTAATATCATTTTAAAGATAAATTATTGTAAAACTTATAATGTAGAATTATCTCCACAACCTTTTATTTTTATCATTGTGTTTTATTTACAATATTCATTGGATATGATAGATTATATATTTATTATATTGATCTTAGGTTATACATAGTGTTTATGTCTCAATGGATGAGAAAAATAGCCATTATTGACAAAGAAAAGAGCATTAGATCAAGGGGAAAACATGCTTGGAGCCACTCTAAAATGGTGGAATCATTTGGGGAGGTAATTGATATTGATTTCTTTCAATTTTTTATTCATTATAAAATATCAAACCCCATTGGAATAGATTAGCTTTATTTTTTGAGTTCTTTATGCATTATTTGTGTTTACATAACTAATGTTTGATTGAAAACCTTATTAATCCATCCTACATCTTGGTATGCCTAGTGGGACTCATAGATTCCATTTCAAAAAGGAAAACATAATGACAATTTTAAATTTCCGTTTTATTCATTAAAATTTCCGTTAAAAATAATTTATATGCTTGCTTTCCCATGGTTTTATGCACACATAGGTTACACAGTGACTACTGATGGTTCTTAATGATGATAGATGGTTAGGGCCAACCACCAACGATTGCATTATAGGGGAAACACAACCTAAATTTTTTAATTTTGAGAATTTTATAGAGATTTTATCATAACATCTTTTTTGAAGCATAACATTGATGCTTTCAAGTCTACGATAACTGTCGGTGGTTAGGTTTTGAACTACCATCATTTTTTATCGATTGACGATGGTCTTTAGGAATCAGTGATGGTCAGTAATGACCATCAACGGTCACTATGTTTTATATAGACATAGACCTAAGAGAACTTAAACCAAGTTTACTTGTCTCAAAGTGAAAAGAGATTCAAAACTAAAAAAATATCTCTAATTTTCTTATGTAGGACAAGTGAGGAAAGTGATCAATTTGAGCTTAATTAAGTATTTTAACCTCTTCTTGGTGCTTAAAAAATTAGGAACTTTCCTTTGGTACTTGAGAGGAAAAATTTTTATGTTTATGTTGAATGTTTTGTGATTGTTTTTCAAATGTTTTTGCAACTTAAAGTTGAAAGGCCAAAGAACATCACCAATAACTTTAATTTAGTGCTCTAAAACCAAACTCACTTCAAATTTTTGTTTTGAATAAGTCATCTATAATTTCTTGTTTTATAATTATTTAAGCAAAAAGGAATTTGTGCATGTATGCTCTCCCTCATCCCTTATAGGGAACTTGTGGGAACCAAAGTGCCATTTTCATTGAAAATTATCCTTGAGTCCAAAGGCATAAAAATGGTGTTGTTAAGAATATCCCTAAGACCCACATCGCTTAGGTGATATATAAATAACCATAAAGCCTTTTTAATTATATTTTTCATTTTATGCATTTTGGTTTGTGATGGAGACTTCATTACCTCCCATAGGTTATATAGGGAAGATTTGACCCAGGAATTCATCTCTCAACATCATATTCAGCCCTTCTCTATAGGGGGTATACAGATTAAGATCACCCCATTGGGATGGTGGTTTCATCAATTAAACTATATTCATTAATGACAAGTTAAGCCCAAGATGTGTGATCATTCTGGACATCACACTACACTAAGTAAGCAATGAATGTAATGGTTGTGAAAAGGACTAGACCTTTTCACAACAAGCCATTTGCCATGGACCTAATTGATGTGTTTTTCTCTTTTGTGATAACATGAAAGTTAGACACATGGGATCCATCTAGATAGTTGAAAACTTATAAGTTTTAGATAAACCTCACTTGCTACAAAAATATTTTTGATACAAGCTGCACCCCAAGGTCCATGTCATCATATTGTCACTTGAGAGAAGGGGGAGTGTAAAATACCCTACCATATAATATGATTTTACTTTGGATGAACACTTAATTTCCTCTCAAGTGTACATATAAAAATGGACTTCAATAATATCATGCAACCTTGTTAGTTTAGGGCTTAGGATGATTACTTAATTCTATTTGTCTTTTTGGTCTTATATTACTTAGTCTTGATTTGAGTAAAAAATTGCTTGTGAACAAAGGTCATAACCAAAAACATTATCCATAATTTATTGAATAAGGAGGTGTTATGTTATCCAAGTGAAAATCAATCTTTTCCTTGTTCAAATTTGACATCTTAAACATTGTGTCATATCATATATTTGGTATAGTTATGTTACCCATTTGAGTCTAAACCACTTGCCCAAATATCTTTAAGTCCTTAATTGATAGTTTAAATTAAAAATTTTCTTTTATAAGTTTATAAGATTGATTTGTTAGATTGGGTTTGATATTTTCACTTGACTTGAGGGAACTTGGGTTCAATTTCTTGGTGACCATGGTAGGGCTCTCCATACTTTTGACCATGATGGTAATGTTTTAGTGTTCAGCTTGTCTCAAGATTGATCAATGTTATAAGTGCATAGATTGACTCTTAAATTAGGTGCATTAAAATTGTGTCATTTATATGTTTGGATTGAATCCTTGCCATTCCCCTCATCTTTGGGGCCCATTATAATCATAATTATAGTTTGGTCATTGATGGTAACCATGTGTGCAAGCATTAGCTCATCTAGATTTGATCAGTTCCATGGGTTAATCTCACCTTCTCTCTTTTTTAAGGAGTCCATCCTTCTCTTTCATCCTAGTATGTCCTCTTGAGGGGGCATCATGGGTCATTCCAAAATTTATTCTTGACAACTCTTTTCTTTGAAAAGATGTTGCTTTGCCTGAATGTCTCACTACACTTTCTCAAATAAGGGGAAAATGTAGACATCCAATTCCTAACACTATTTGTGTTGAAATTATTAATCTTACTTGAATTGTACTTAAATGCATAATTTAGGCCAAAATCACTAAAAACACACTAAATGGTTTGATCTTGTTTTATACAAATGCCAATTTAGGCCAATGTATCCTTAAATACGATAATGCATTTTATGTAATTCTTAACATTGATCAATTGATTTTGAGTCAAAATAATGATTTCACCTTTGTATGCTCTAGATCAATCTTTTATTCTAATTCATTAGTATATGGCACATACCATTTTTATTTTGTGTTATCAACATCTTAAATGGGAATATAGTTCTAATGAATCTAACATCGCCTTCTAATTATTTTTGAGTCAAATTATGACCCTATAATATAAATTTTTGACCATTTTGATTAATTGTGCACCAATTTCCAAATAATTACACTAAAATTGATTAATCTTATTTAAGATAATTAATTCAAATCAAGAGCTTAAGTATATTTTCCATGGAGTTTATTGATTATTTAATTATTGGAAATTGATTCTCAATATCTACATCACCTAGTGACATGATCTATGGGGTGGCATCCTCAAGCCATAAATGCAACAAATATTAGGTTTATGGACAACATACCTAGTTAATTCCCCTTTATCCCAAATCATTATGAGGATATCTATAGATTTAATTGAAAATATTAGATTAATTCAAGGCCACACATGTCAATCTTGATATGGATGATCATGGTTGATCTTAGCCCATTTGGAAAATCTATAAATAGAAGGGCATTGAATATCATTTTAAACTAAATTATTGTAAATTTATAATGCAGAATTATCTTGACAACATTTTGTTTTTATCATTGTATTTCATTTACAAGCTTTATTTGATATGTTGTATTAAATATTTCTTCTATTGAGCCTAGGTTATACATAGTGTTCTTGAGGTAATGGAGGAGCAAAATAGCCATTGTTGATAAAGACAAGAGCACTAAATCAAGGAAAGAGCATGCTTAGAGCCACTTTTGGATGTTAGAATCATTTGGGGAGGTAATTGGTATTAATTTATTTAAATTTATTCTTCATTATCATTATAAAACCCCATTGTAATATGTTATCTTTGTTTGTTGAGTTATTTATGTATTCTTTATGTTTACATGACTAATGTTTGACTAAAAACCTTTATAATCCATCCTATAGTTATAATGTGATCTTTAAGGTGTTGTTGAAAGATAAGAAAATGATTAGTGTGATGGGTGACACATTGGTACCAAAGACAATATACCTCTCCATATTTAGGCATATACTTAGGTAATATCTTTGGGGGAGGTATGGCCTTGTCTAAAGACTGAGAGGTAGAAGGATGCAAAATATCAATATATTGTCATAATTTGTGATAATGCATGGATGAATGATTATCTATGCCATGGAACTAATAGATATGCTCATGAGTGGGCTTGGTAGAGGTACTCACAAGAGGAGGTGTAACAAAAATTAAAGGAGCTTGGGAAGGTTCATTGTCCCATTTGGTGGGAAATAGAACCATCTGAGGTAAATGAAGAAAACCATTACCAAAATAAGGCGATAATGGGGAAGGAATGGGACTAGGCTCAATGGAAGGAGCAATGGGATCAGAAGTAGGGATAGACTCAAATAAAGTGGGAGTAAGAATGGGCTCAACTATAGAAAGAGCATAAATGGGATCAAATATAATGGGCACTATTAAGGGAGGTGAGGGATTTGTAGAAGGCCGAAGAAAGGTCATGTGAATTTTAGGATAAGTAAGCTATAGTGGTCAAGGTACCTAGCAAGTGGCAAGTCCTAGTCATAGCATGATCCATGAGCATACTCTTATGAGGTTCCTCAAAAACTAGAGGTGTAAGCACCATCTCTACCCTATGATAAAGAGGAAAAATTATAAAATTAGGAACTATAAATGATGGAATATGGGAATATACATGAAAATATTGAATTGAATGAGAACGATAATAAATAATCTCAACATCATGGGCTTGAACAAGACCACCTAATAATGGATCATCTAAGGAATAACCATCATCATAATCAGGTGTGTGAAGATCAATGATGTACATAAGGATGAATTTATCATCTGATAAAGTGTGATGAATAGAATGATGAGTCTTAGTCAAGGTAATGGGAATGTCATCACAAGGAGTTTTAAAATAATGAGGTTGTAAAGAAGCAAGAAGTTGAGAGAAGAGATGAGGTGAGGTGAGAGATCAAAAGTTTTAATTTTTAGGTTGATCTTATCAAGCTCATCATCATCAAAAAAAAAGAGGTTAGGAGGAATATTCCTAATGAGTTCAGGATGACCATTGTAACCTCAAGTGGAATTAACAGTAAAGTTGAATCATTGAGAATCATGGAATGGAACACTAGGAAAAGTTTCAAGAGTAGGAATATTTAAGACACGATGGTCTTGGAATTGTTTAAAATTCCAAGGGTTACTGTCTTCTTAGATCCTATAAATGGATCTATTATGAGGGAATTCAATACATGGGTAAGTGGAAGAAGTAATAACTCTCATATGGTGAGTCCATGGCCTACCAAGCAAGATGTTATAAGATAGAAGAAAGTTAAATATCATCACCTTTACATGAATGGTGATAGGAAGGATGGTAATGGGAATCCATACACAACCTAAATGAGGCATTTTTCTTTTATCATATCCTTGACATGTGCTACTTGTGGAATTGAGATTGAATTTAGAATATCCAAGGGTTTTGATAACATTGATAGAGGCAACATAAGTGATAAAACCTTTATCAATCAATGGATTTTTGGCTTGGATATCACTAATTTGGATAGTAATGAATAGAGGAGGATCATTTGCACAAATAAAAATATGATCAATAATCATAAAATGGATGGGTAATTTTGAGGAAAGAGAAGTCTCCATTATTTCATCAGCATGGATGGACATCTCTTCACATTGTTGTAATATGTTATCTTCAAATATAGATAAGGTTGTTTTGTGTCCTGCTAGAGGAGGATGAAGGATTTTCATTTTGAACAAGAGTTACATAAGATGGTTTTTATGATTCTAAAAGTTCTTCATAATCTCAAGGAAAGGAATTTGAGATGGGAGATTAGTGAGTTCCATGATGGGATCCCACTCATCATAACCAATAAGAATCTTGTTAGAAATAGATGTATAGTGTTGAAGGAGGTCTTTAGAAGGAGGAATTGAAGTACATTGGAATTTGTGTTGATAAGAAGGAGAAGGTTTAGAATGAGTTTGTAAATTAAGTTATGAAGATGAAGTAGTTGGTCCATGTTGGTTTTGAGAATTAGTATAAGAAGTGTTGATACATGATTGATTATCATTAGTGTTAGGTAAAGAAGATGGAGGGATGGTGGAAATAGAATTGGAAGTGTTATCCAAAGGAGGGTTTATAATTGGTTCACCAAAGGTTCTAAGGTAATATTGCTCTAACTCATTTATGTGAGTTGTATAAGGATCCTAGATAACATGAAA
This sequence comes from Torreya grandis, assembly GCA_037957365.1. NCBI lineage: Eukaryota > Viridiplantae > Streptophyta > Pinopsida > Cupressales > Taxaceae > Torreya > Torreya grandis. Next base: position 301,061 of record JARHVA010008234.1, on the reverse strand, counting down.
TGTGCAAGAAAATAGATGGGTGTAGATAGGTTGAGGGTCAATGAAAGTAACCACACTTCATATATTAGTCAGATTAAACACATTTTCTTTAGGATTTGGGTCAACAAGACTTTATATATTGTTGGTGGAAGGGATGAGCTTGTCTTGGTTGTCTTAGTTAGGTTGGTGATTAGGAATAGGGTCTTTGTAGATAACTAAATGAGAATTAACTTGATTCAAGGCTTGAGATTTAGTATGTGTTTCATGAGCCTTAAAATTAATGTCATAGGGTTGTTGATGCTTTCAAATGATTAAATCATGATCAAAATTAGGACCAAAAAGAAAATCCATATCTAAATTATGAATCTGCCTAAAGGTGTAGCCACTTGAAAACTACACAATGATAATTTTTTATGTCATCTTCAACTTTGGACCCTTAATCGAATCCTTGTCTAGTGGACCACCTAGTCTGCTAGCATTCATTAAAAAAATTCATCATGACAAATCCTCCCTTAAACACATCCTTTCATTTATCACATTTTCACCCATTTACTCATGGTGCCCTCAACCATCACCAGTTAGGCTAACTATCAATAGTTAACCTAACCATCAATGGTTGGGGTCACCAAACTTGCCTTAACCATTTACAACATTTCCAACTTTGTTTGAGATTGGCATCTTATAAAATGGAAACTTTCCTTAACACTAGCTTTCTGAGACTAAAAAAAATAGGCAACTTCATCCCCTCCCAACTTAATAACTTTCCCTCAAGCTTCCCTCTCCTCACTTAGCAATTTTGTGCTATAAATATAGGACTCTTGAGAGAATTATGGATCCTAAAATTTGTGCATCTAGGATTTCTTATTTTCTTTGTGTAGGTATCCAACATCCCAAAACTCTATCCACATGATTATCAAAGGCTTAAATACTATTACGCTACTCAAATATTAGTTCTTCAACATAACAAGGGTATTTTTCTTTATTTTAATATTTTCTTCTCTTCATTAATTTATTTTATCTTGATCAATCAACCTGATTCTTCTTCCCCACTCTTAGTACCCACATGATACCCTCTAGCCATTAGATACTCTTTCACCATCAAATACTCTTAAAAAAAAGTCTTCAACATGTAACCATAGCTGGTTGATATAACCATTGATGATTATATAAATTGTCATCGGTTACCCAATCGTCACCAGTTAGGATAACCATTGATGGTCACCCTGACTGTCGATGGTCACTATCACCTTAAAATAATAGTTTGTTATTTTTAACTCATTTACACCCCACCAGACCTCTTTTAGTCTTCTAACCTACACACAACCCCTTTTATGAGCTCTCTAGACCTGACCATAGTTTGTCTTTTGCATGTAGATGAATTTACTAGGATTAGCACATGAAATTTACAACATTTTTGATCTTCCTATTGTACCATAACCCTTCTTCATCGATCAAAGTGACATTACATTTTAATTAGCTCTTTGTGATATGGTTTTCTTACCTACTAAAGAAGATGTGGATGAACAAATAGATGTAATTCAAGAAGATATTTATATAGCTATAGAACTCTATAATAATTAATTTGATCACATTAATCTTGTTATAGAATAAGATATTATTCATATCCATCATTTACATATATATCATTTGTAATTCCTTGTTTACTTATAAATTTGAATGTCAAACAAGGGGTGACATCCATTTAAGGAAGCATCTTCCTTTCTTGGGACTGGTGTTTCACCAGGCAACCCATTTATCCTTTTAATAATCCATTTTCATAAAGTGTGATTTTTAGGTCATTCCTCCCTAGCCAAAGAAGGAGTTTTCACTTTTTTTGGTCATCAATGAGCAAAATGTTTTATAGGTACATACTCATTATCTCTTTTTCTATCACTTCTCCTTTTACAAAAAAAAATCAAGAAAAAGTAAGAAACATTTCGGCATGCCCGATGGGACCCCTTAAGTGTTCATAGTTATATTTATTTCATATAGTTACATTAGTGAATCGAATATTCTTGAATTTTTGTAAATCTTTAAAAAAAAAAAAAAAAATTAAAAGTGCAAACTTAATTCTAGGAATGGGTTGTATTTTTATCTTGCATTCATTGCATTGTTCCTTATTTACATGAAAAGACACCAAAAATTTATTTTGAGTAAAATTAAGTGCATCCATTGTTTACCTATTTAATGATTATCTCACCTAGATTAATTAAAATCATTATGAATAAATCGTAGAGCACATATGTTACACTACCAAATCACCACACCAAAGAACACTTCAAAACATACCTGAAGGCCCATTTGGATTTCATCACCGTTTAGATCACCTTACCCTACCCAGTGATCCCACTTCAATTTCACCACCAAGGAGAGGACCCAATCCATTCTATGGTGGAGTATAAACTATAGACAAATGGTATCTATTATCTAAGTGGCCCAATTAGGCTTTGGGTTTGTGAAGTGCAAGGAGCAAGCCCCTAGTACCAAGCCATGTACCTAGTATAGTTCAAATTCTTTAAGCACCAAAACTTAACCTAAAACCATCCTTAGATGGATTTTTTTTAGTATTCGAAACATAAGCCAATTTTCCCTTACACACTCTTTAAGGCATAATCCAAAAATGATTTAAAATAAATCCTAGGATTAATTATGCTTTTAGTGTGTTCTTTGTTTTCTTTGGGATTTTGTTTGGTTGCTCATTACTTGAGGTGAAAGGTTCATTATCCACTTCCAAATTTTTCATATGGTTTTGACTAGACAACAAGTGAAAAATAAAAATAACCAACCACTACCTTCATCTTCATCCATGGATTACACCTCAGATGTGGATAAATTTCCCCATGGTTCACCTCACCATTATCCTCCATCACCATCTCCTTATAGAATCCCAATTGTATTTGAAGGATATATAGACTTCACTGCCTTTCTCGAGAAAAATATAGTTTCCTTAAAACATTACCTCAACACCTTGCTGCATCATACCCCCTACTTCAATTCCTTCTTCTGAACCTTTTCTTATTATTCCATCCCACCTCATGGTAGGAATCACTTCAACTTAACCATTAACTCAAACCTCTTCTAACATCCCATCCACCCAAACCCAAACCAACCTTCCACCACCCAACCAAACACCACCAGTTACACCCCATCTACTATGGAATTATCTTATACTTTAGCTTTTATCTTCCCTTAAGTTGCAAATAATCCTTTGACCATAGTTCCACTTCAAAGCTTAGTGTTCTCCATACCTAAAAACCTTCCTCTAATTATCACTAGGGTAACCACCCAACCTCAACCTTCCCAAATTCCTCCTACTTCAAGCATACCAACCACATATTTTCCTCAACAAGTGCCTATGACAACTTACCAATATGTCCCTAACCCACAAGGGTACATACCAACCACCACCAACCTTTTATGTCATGTAGTTCATATGTACTACCATCTCAAACTCTTGGTACAACCTATCAATATGTGGCTTCATCAGTGCCATCTAATACCTATTCATACATTACCATGAACCAACCTCAACAAAATGTATTTCTTAATTATGCATCTTCTCAACCCCAGCCCATCCTAATCAAAATGCTCATGGACAAAATGACTAGTTTATAGTCATCAATCTTTGCCTCAACCAAACTTTTTATATTATGACAAAATTTGTAATGAGCCTATCCACCCCTCCATACCTATTAATGCTTACCCTTATCAATGGGAATTTCCCAAATTTTCTAAATTATAAGGTAAAGGGGATCCTTAGTAACACTTAAGAGTGTTACAACATGTGTGTTATTTTATCACTTATGATGATGTTCTTCTTCTCCAAACCTTTCCCATGTCATTATTAGGGGCTGCCCTTGACTGGTATAGTGCTCTTCCCACTCAATCTATCTTTTCTTTCTCTCAATTGGCACAAACCTTTTTGGAACACTTTTATATAAACATATCTAAAAAGGTTTCCATTAGAGACCTATACTCCATCAAATAGTTTGAAGATGAGTCCATTGTTGATTTTGTTGCTAGATGGAGAGGTCTGATTAATCAAATCACTTTCCCATTACCCCAACACAAATTAATTGAATTATTTTCTCAAGGTTGTGCTAAACACATTGATCCAACTCTCCAATTCCAAACCTTTAGGACCTTTGATGAATCTTTTACTATGGCTCATAAACTGGAAAACTATGCTATAGATGAAGGGAAGTTGAAGCTTTGAAATAAAAATGCTAGTTTCAAATCCTCTAAGTCATTCTGCACTAAAACCATGAACACAACCAATTCTAAATTGAAATCGTAAACATATTTGATCATTATTAAAACCACACCTCCTCTAACCATCAACCAAACACCTTGAACCAATAATCCTTCCAATGGCCAAAACCATACCCAAATTTGGGTTCCTTTAAAAACATTCATCCTAATTGGGGAATCATATACATCAGTGTTGGAAAAACTACTTAAAGTTAATATAATCCAACTTCCACCCATAAAACCCCTTAAACAATTTTATACTTCTTGCCCCCTTTCCTGGGGGGTATAATGAGAATGATCATTGTGACTATCATCGATTTGTTGGACATGATACTGATAGATGTAATACTCTTAAAATAATTGTCTAGGACCTAATTGATAAAGGGGAGCTTGTGTTTGAAAATAAAAATTCTCTTTTAAACCAATCCCTTTATATTTTTTGAAAACCATTTCCAAACCATCCACCTTCAACACAACACCATGAAAACCAAACTAAATACTCTAATTCACATGAGGCACATTTAATCAATATCATCAGTAATGTACCCACTGTCAAAGAAGTTATTTCCTCTATCACCCAAATCAAGGAGAATTACCTGCCATAAATTCCTTCAAATGCCTAAACAAAGGAAGTAACTATCTCTTCCACTTCCTTAGATGAAACCATGGTTTCACCCACCCTTCCTATGGTGGAAACACCCAAGGAGATGGTCACTCCATTGACCATTTTATTCACTCCTCCAATCCAACTCAAAAAAACACTTATCCATTTGGACAATCAAATTAAGGAGGAAGCTAAACCAACCCTTATGCCTAAAACTATTACCGTTACTACACCAATCAAAAAATCATCTATATATTCCTTGAAATCCATTTCCCAATAGGCAATGCCCCTATCTACCCAATCATTACCTTTGTAACTTTACACTAAGGATAAAAACACTAAAACTACTCCATCTTCATCCTTAAAGGGTTTACACTTTAAAGATAATGATTAGTGAACAATTTTTATTTATAAACCCTTCTCTCAGCTAGTTTAAAGTTTGGAATTCACATCCCAACCTAACTTTGATAGAGCCACCTTTTGGCATCAGCTTGGACTCTTGTATCAAAATAAGACTAAACCTTTTACTTCACTAGAATCCACTCTTGAGTCTATTGTTACAACTCCACTAAATAATCCTCCTAAATTTACCAAGGAACCACCTCAATTACCCCTATCTAAAATTGCTAAATCACCCTATGCTTCTTTTACCAAGCCAATCAAGACCTTGGGGATCCCTCCCATGCTAAATCCCACTCACCATCCTTTGAAATTGGATCTAAACACACCAATATAACAAAAAACTAATCCAATTAAGCCCATTAATAAGGAGGGATTCCCTAGATCTCAACTTTGAGGAAGAACCATACCAGCTCCTTCACCTTTACCTTCTATTTTGGGACCACATCCTTCCACTATACCTATAACCTACTCTTCCTCCAAAAAACCATATCCCCTTTTGCTACCTATAACATGCCCATCTCCTAGTTCATCATCATTCCTTACCAACCTTTCCCCATCCATCTTCCCATCTATTAAACCCTCATCATCTAGGACCCCAATTCATTTGAAACCTCTAGGTAGGATTACTCCACCAACTATACCTCCTATTAAAAATCCCTTACCCATTAAAGAACCTAAAATAAAAACCCAAAATCCACCATCTCCAAAATCCTTATCGAAGTCTTATACAGCTATATTACAAAGGTTCATGCAAAATTTTACCATTAAGTTACCCCCCATCAAGCCTTTTGACCCCTCGTACCAAAAGCCAACCTAGTTTAGTAACAATCTATTTTGTCTTTACCATAAAATAGTTGGGTATGATATGAAAAATTGTAAAGCTCTCCAAACTATCATTCATGGCATTTTGGAGGAAGATGATCTATTAGATGAACCTTATTTAATCCCTTTGCCTCTTTTACCACCTATCTAATCCTCCTACCAATCATCTCTGTCTCTACTCCAACCAAGGAGTGAAACAAAGGAACCAAAGCAAGTAACTACTCCTCTTATCCATATTATTCATATGGTAAATCAATTTAGAGCCCAACATAAAGACAAGGGTAAAGTAGTCCAACAAAATAAAAAGGGTAAAGCCAAGACCACCATTCCATGGGCTTACCCTTCAACTCCTCAACCAACCAACCAATCACAAAAGACTACACCTTCACCTTTACAACCATCCAAGCCTAAAGTCTCCATTGTTGGAGCCCCTTCATCTTCCAATGCACCTTCATTCATCCAATGCCTGGTGATAAAACAACTTCACCAAAAACCCATAAAATGAGTCTTTATGACTTAATTAGCACCTTGCCTCAACATCATCAAGAATTAATTGAAATAATACATTCCATAGAGTTTCAACTAGATGATCCCCAACATCTTTCATCTTTGATTAGATCTATCCAACACGTTGTCAGTGTCACCTTTCAAGAGTCTAAAATCCCACCATATCATAGTGAAGATATTGATCCCCCACTTTTTATCATAGCACCCATCAATCATACACATGTCAAAAGGGTCATGATTTATGGGGGAGTGAGTATCAATATCATATCCTCCCATACCTATGATCAAATTTAACTACCTAAAAACATCATGTCAAAAATCTTCGTAGTTATTTGATCATTAAATGACACCTTGACCACTACTTTGGGGATAGTTATTCTCCACATTCACTTGGGGCCTCAAACCATTCCTAAACTATTTTACATTATAGAGGGAAATTTTTAATATAATGTGTTACTTGGTCACCCCTAGATCCATTCCATGGAATGCATCCCTTCTACCCTTCACTGATGCATCAAGTTTGAATATGAGGGACAAGTCATTACAATCAAAGTTGATCCAAGTCCCTTTACTTCTTATAATATAATGTATCAGCCTAATGATGTTCTTATTCTACCATCACCCTCTTCACAACCAACTACTAGCCAAACCACTACATCAAAACAACACACCAACACTTATATTTTCAACAATGGTGAAGTATCCACTAGTTTAACTATTCCTTCATCACAAATCCCAATCGAGCACCCCTTGTAATCCATGTTCTAATGAATTACACTTAGGGAATATCTACTTTTATCTTTGGACTCTTTTCCCTCTCCACATGAATTTGGGAACCTTCAAAATGATCCCAATATCGGTACCCTTTTCCCCTTTGGTCTTCCCAACAATAGAAAATATTTTGTCTATGGGAAATTTATAAACCATTTCTTGCTCCCACCACCATGCATTATATCCAACCATTCACTTCTAAATTATCTTATCTTATCAACCTAAACTTTTCCTAAATGTACCTTCATCATTGCGCTTGGAAAGGTTTTGGGTTTGGCCTCTATGAACAAGGATCCCATGATCTTCTTACTATCAAAACCTAGAAACCTTGTGAGTTCTTTGGCCTAGGTTATGTTCCCTTAGAATATCCCAAACCAAACTCACTAATCCCACCTCTCCCATTTAGAGAACCACCAATCTCACCAATCCCACCTCTCCCATTTTAGGAACTTCTACCCTTATCAACCTCATATTTCCAATTTGAAGAAACTCTACCCTTACCAACTCTATTTGAATACAATGACATCATCCCACCTATCTTTTTTTTTATCAACACCATCAATTTAGGTCCCCTGACTTATCGATAGGAAGGTCAAACTAAAACTATTCCTCTCATCCAACCCAAAATGATGACGTATGATTCTCCCATCATTAACACCATCCAATGTCAATATGACAAATATATTCTTACCTATCTGGGTGTGGAGGATTCTTCTCTTCAAAATTCCTCCCTTTTAAAAACCAAATAATGTTAAATGAATCAACCACAAATGTTAATTTGGGTACTCAGTAGAACCCTCATATTATCAACATTGGCCAATCCTTAACTCCTAAAGAATAAATAAACTATACAAGCTTCCTTCATGACCATATCATAGCATTTACTTGGTCTTATCAAGATATGATTGGTATTACCCCATCCATTTCCCTTCATAACATCATCACCCATCCTAAAGTTAAGCCAGTCTGATAAAAACTTCATCGAATCCATCCCCATATAGCTCTTCTTATCAAAGAGAAGCTTCAATGCCTTCTATCTATTAATTTCATTCAACCCATTGACTATCCACATTGGGTCTTTAATATTGTTCCTATCACCACACCTATTAGGGGACTCTGCCTTTATGTGGATTTTTGGGATCTTAACCTTGCATGACCCAAAGATGACTTTCCCCTAACTAACATCGACCATATTTTTGATCTTACCACTAGCTATGAAATGTTATCACTCATGGATGAATTTTTAGGATATAACCAAATCTTGATTTCCCAAGATCAACATAAGACATCTTTTATCACTCCATGGGGAAATTTTTTCTATCACATCATGCCTTTTGGCTTAAAGAATGTAGGAGCCACATATCAATGAGCCATGACCTTCATTTTTCATTAACTCATTCATATAATAGTCAAAGACCTTGTTGATGATTTACTCAAAAAATCCAAACATCACCAGGATCACCTCACCATTTTAGCCATCAGCTTTGAAAGACTATCCATTATCATGTTAGGTTCAATCTAAAAAAATTCATATTTTAGGTATTATCAGGAAAACTTTTGGCCTTCATTATTTCCCTTTTTGGAATAGAAATAGACCCCACAAAATTTAGGGATATTCTAGAAATGCCTCCTCCTACTAACTTAAAATAACTTTGTAGCCTACAAGGCAAACTTTAGTCAATCTACCATTTTATCTCCCAGGTATCTAATCAATGTCAACCCTTTCACCACCTCCTAAAAAAAGATACCTCATTTAAATGGACTAAGGAGTATCAACAAGCCTTTGATGTAATCAAGGAGTATCTTCTTTCTCCACCTATCGTTATTCCCCCTCAAATAAGATCAACCCTTTTATTTATACATGTTTGTTACTGATCATTCCTTGGGGGCATGCTAGCTCATCGTAATGAAAAACATAAGGAATAGGCTATTTATTACATTAGTTGTACCCTCATTGACTATAAAACCTGATACACCCTTCTAGAAAAAATCTACCTTGCCTTCATTTTTGTCACCTCTAAAATTTGTCACTATCTTCTTAACCACAAAACTTATATCCTTACCAACACTAACCCCCTAAAGTATATGCACTCTAAGCCATATCATAACCAATGTATGGCTAAGTGGCTTATGCTTTTAGCTGAGTTCAATCTTTAGTTTATTACATAAAATTATATTAAAGGATAGGTCGTTGTAGACTAACTAGTAGAATCCCCTCTCCCTAATAATCAAACTCCTCTTTTTTCCTTTCTAGATGACTCTATATCTACTTTTTCTCTAGAAGAACCCACCTATCAAATGACTATGTATTTTGATGGTTCCAAATGTCAAAATGGTGGGCGTGTCGACATAGTCCCCATTCCCATTAAAGGATAACCTCTCCCACTTTCTTTCAAACTCAATTTTGAATGCACAAATAATATAGCTAAATATGAGGCCTTGATCATAGGTCTCGAAACCACCCTAGCTTTAGTAATCAAAACTATACGCCTCTTCAGAGATTCTCAACTTATTATCAACCAAGTCACAGGAGCCTATCAATGCAAAAATGATGTTATAAAATATAAACAACTTGCTAAAAAACTATTAACATGATTTAACCATTATACCATCTAATCAGTCCCTCACTCTACAAATAAATTTGTAGACACAATGGCTTCCCTTGCATCCCAAATTTCACCCCAACCTATTGACTCTAAACTATTTGTAACCATACACCACTTTTTCACCCCATCTTACCTCAGTCTTGATTTTCCTACCATTTTCCAAGTGAAAACATCACATTTAGACATTTGGTATGACCAAATGTTTGACTATCTTAATGTTGGTGTCCTTCCACCTGATCTTTCAAGAAATGCTCGTAGATATTTCATTCAAAGCACCTCTCACTAGTTAATACTAGGGGACATTATTTACAAATGAGGCTTTGATGGTCTCTTTCTCCATTGGCTTACTAAAAATGAATCCTTTCATGCCATTAAGGAAGTACATGATGGCATCTATGGAAGACATTTTAGTGGTTTAGCTGTTGCAAAATGTATTCTTTGTTTGGGCTATTATTAGCCTACACTTAATCAAGATTGTTGTGACTATGACAAAAAATGCATCAAATTTCAACAACATGCTAACCTCCATCATGCACCTCCTCATGGTCTCTAGGTATCAATAGATTATTGGCCATTCTCAAAATGGGGTCTTGATCTAATTGGATAAATAAATCCTCATATCCTTTCAACATCACCAATATATCATCACTACCATGGAATATTTCACCAAATAGGTGGAAGCCATTCTATTGATCTCAATCAAAGCTAAAAAAATCATTAATTCCATTACCCATCACATCATCTATCACTTTGGTGTCCCTCATAAAATCATCACTAACAATGGAAAATACTTCATGAACAAAAAGGTCTAAGAACTTTGTAAGAATTTTGGCATTGACTTAAGCTCCTCTTCCCCTTATCATCCACAAGCCAATGGGAAATCCAAAGCTTCAAAAAAAACTCTCATCAAAATGCTCACAAAGGTTGTCAATGCTTCCAACAAGGATTGGCATCTCCATATCCCATTTGATTTATAGGTTTATCACACTACTATTCAAACTATTATAGGGACTACACCATTTTTTCTTATCTTTGGAGCCAAGGAAGTTCTACCTATTGAAGTCCAAATTCCATCTCTTCACATATCCTTGCATGAGATTCTTTCTAAAAGTGACTATTATTTGGAATGTTTAGCACGTTTAGAGCTCCTTGATGAATATCACCTTGCTACCCTTAATCACCTCCGTATCTATCAATACCATGTCAAATGAACATATAATAAAAATCTAAAAATATTGGAGATCAACATCAGATATCTCATCCTTAAGGAAAACCAACACATTACTAACATGGAAAAGACCAAAAAGGGTAAGTTTGCTTTTAATTGGTTAGGACCTTACATTATAACCCATAAGTTTGGATCAAGTACTTATCGCTTGTCTTCTCTGGAAGGCAAACCCAAACTTGAACCTTTTAATTCTTCACATATATGTCTCTTTCATTGTTTAATCAAGGATCAAATATTATTTTATGTTTAAATTAAGCTCATTTTATTGAATCATTAACCCTTTTCCACCTCATTCTATTTATGTCCCTTTTGAGATCGATTGATTATATAGAACCATGTGATTTCTCCATCACAGTTATAGCCCTATCTTAAGTATGGGTACCCTAGCTTTACCCATAACATGGTTCTCATGGATACTTTTCATCTTTTATTATATGGAATCCCATGATCAATTATTTTTCAAAACCACTCCCTCTAACTAGTCTTCTATGCCTAGGCCTTTCTCCTAAATAGGTACACCTTTAAAACCTCACTAGACTTGTTCATGTCAACTTTTAGTATTAAAACATATCCATATATCCAAATAAATGATAGACTACACCCTCAAAGAATAACTATCTCCTTAAATCAAAATTTGCACAAAAACATAGACTACTCCCTTGAAGGATGGCTATACACATTAAAATCTTAGACCACTCCCTTTAAGGATGGCTAAACAATATTTAGAAGAAGCTTTCCACATTGATCAACTTTAGTAACTTTAAAAACAATAACAAAAGGCAAAATCAATAAGTAAGCTACAATCAACTCTTATATCAGCCATTTGTAAACTTCCCATATGAATCAGTCTATTTATTTATCTCACTTAAGCCATAAACAACTCTAATATATGGCACGAGTTGGCTTCCCACATTGATCAGTCTACCCATTTAATAAAAAATGCAAAAGGCATGGAATTGTCTACTAAGAGTTCTTTGTTCACCTATGAAAGACAATGATTATACTCCCACATTTACAACCTTACCTATCATCTTCATCAAACCTAAGGAACTATGAGCTTACTTGACATGAAGTGGTCAAAATACACATTTTCTTTAAAAAACATGCTATTGTGACATATTTGATTGGTTTTTGTTCATTAAGTCAATCCATCTATGGACTCTTCTTGTTAGGTTATCACTAGAAACATAACCATATGTCCTTCTCTTATCTAAAACAAGTGAATTTTTCCTTTTCATTAACATTATCTTATAACCGTCCTCATCATACACCTCAACATTTAATTTTATTCACAAACAATATATCAAATAACATTAATATATAATAACATAATGTGATCATCACTAATATCATCACCTCATCATAATGCACATCATAATAAACATTTTCAAAAAAAATCTCCTCATAATTTAAACATAATCTATACCCTCATCACATTAACAACATTAGCAACATCATAATGTAAAAACATCATAACATAAATCAAAACCACAAACCTAAGACATGTTATACTAGCTAATGATGAACCTCATAGGTCATCATGTATAAATACTAACCTTAAATCCTTTTCAAAATATAAAGGTTCATGAATCTATAACACATCACAATGAACAAAATCACATCTATATATATCAATAAGTGTCAACACATGTACATATCCCTCATCAAAAATACATCTTGCATCTTGGCATGTAGGATAGTATCAAAATATCAAAATACATCACATAAAATCTCTACTCATGACCTAAGAGCACCCAAACCAAAACTACTAGAACCTATACCTATACCTATCCAAGATGAAGGCCCTGTCAGTTGACCTGTTGTTGTCACCTACTAACTTAGGTATGAAATCACTACTCCACCTACCAATCTAACTTGGTACTCTACCCATCATGCCTTATTAGGACATTGTGATAACATAATGCCCTCATAACAATGCAATTCTTTAATGGATACTAAATATATAGCCTATGTCAAAAACCTAGTGGCACCACTACCCTTTCACCTACACATCATAGATAATCTCTCTCTTGTATCACTAAATCAAGTGAAATTCTAGCCTATTCTCACTCACCAATCAATGTCATAACCTACCCCTATAACACAACCACCTTAGCCTATAAATTAGTAACCGAAGCCTAGGATTTATCTCTCTCTATAGTCACACCACCTACTTACCCCTAAAGAGTGGCAATCTACCCCTATAACACAACTATCTGAGCTTGTGCTATCACTTCTTATGGGTTACTTGGTGTTGATACTCCTACTAGGTCAACATCCATAGGCCTCTGGCCTCCATCCCCCTAACCAAAATCTACTACTAAATATCTAATATGAAACCACACTGGATAATTTATAGTAACACTAGCATTATCTGTCACCATATCTAGAAGCTCCTCATAAACTAGTACCACCTCCTCAAGTTATGGTTCTGGGAATAAGTACTTATCATCCTCTCTTTTATAATGAGGAAAATTTGATGGAATACCCTACTAGAGTTTGAACTATCATCACACTCTCTCCATGGGAATACTCTTTGTCTCACTATCTCATCTACCATATAACCATCTCTAGCTCTATAGTGTGAATGTATACTACATGTAACCATCCCATATAGGCCAAGTCATATATGGCATCCACACTACATCTCCTAGTACTAGACTCTCCAATGCACTCCAAAACCACTCTAGATCCCTCGTACCACCACATTCTCCTATGATTTCACCTCCTCTCCTCCACCTCAAAAACCCCACCCTTTAGTCTATCAGTAGATATGTATCTATGGGTAAGCCCAATGGCCTCAGCACATGTATGTGTTCATATGCCCAGCAATGTAAAACAAATCCCACACTAATGTCATAATGCCTGTGAACTCTAAAACCCCATAACTCCTTATAAATATAAACCAATAATACCTTCCCCCATCTAAATATTATCCTTTCAAACATCAACTCTACCAAAACCCCTAGCAACATATAGGGATATCTCCCTCCTACTGAATCCAATAACACAAAACATGTCACTGCTAACTACATCATCATCAAGAGATGTTTCTCATCTAAATCCCTCTCATATAAAGGCCTAATAATAAATATGCCTACATATAACTATACATGACCTCTTTTCACTCTATTTAACTAACCCATTAGGTCGTCTATATCATCACTATCTAAATGATAACTAGGATTCCCTCATATTGATAGTTGGGTAATCCTCTAAATATCCTTTAGTAGGATACTCATCTCTCTAATCAATAATTATAATGTGTTATTTATTATATCCTATCTCTTGATGAGGGAAACTATCATTAAAACATCTCTAGGTAGGTGTTGATAGTGATGCATCACTCCAAAACCCATTGCCTCCATGTGGCACTAGTCCTCTATGGACATGGCATCCCTCACCTTGAAAAACATATCAAGAACTTGATCTCATAGCTAGATCCAATCTCATGCCTATAGCAACAAATAGCTATATCACAAATCTAATAAATAACCTATTTTAACTACTACCTATATGTATAATAACTATTCCATGCATTCTCATAGCAATATGATTTCATACCTTCAACACCCTATTTTAACTTATTTTATCTCTAACTATTACCTCTTTCTAAATACATTCATTTTCCTAAAACTCTACTTCTACCTTCCCAAATCCTATCCCAACCCTCTCACCCCATCCTATCTCCCAACACCCTACACCCCCCTATACACTTTAAATCAATTTTGAAACACCATTAGACATGTCTAGCTACCTCTCTATACCTCACACACCCACAACCACATATAATTTTGTATACAAATCATTGCAATAGCAAAAACCCTCACCCTATAGACAAGAAAACCCTTAATTCCCCATAATTTCACCAATTTCATTCTATTTTTACCTTTTAAATTCACGTATTGCAATTCATTACTAAAGTTAAGAAACCCCCTACCTCATTTCATGATTGATGGAACTATCTTAATCCACATCCTACCACTTGTCCAAGAGTCCCTCCAACATCCATTTTGAACCCACCTTTACTCCCACACACTAATATCCTCTCAAAAAAACCTAAACATTCCCAAACACTCATGGATCTTCTTCGTACCAACACCCAAAAACCATAAATCACAATTGACCAGCTTACAAATGACACCCAAATGGGCACCCATTGACCTTTTCATCCATGATTTTAGGGTTTTTATCCAATTCTCAATGGTTTCCTAACCATGAATGGTTGACCCTAACCATCACCGGTTAATACCGCCAACCTTTTGACTATAACCAATGATGGTTACCTAACCATCATCAGTTGTCACTACCTATCACAAGTTAGGGATCCCTTTTTTCCCACACTATCTTTCTCCTTCTTATTTAACACTCAACAATACCTTACACATCACACCATGACCTATTTGATAATAACCTTGTCCCTTCACCTAAGTAAGAACTACATTAGGCCTGAAGTCCATGTTAGATGTATTGTCCATAGGATTATGTAGGCAACATCTTTTTGCCTAACGCATTAGGAGTCAACTCAACCACTACCTACCCTATCCTACCCACCAACCACTTCAACAACATCCACCTTAATATTGCCCTTTGTTTTACCCAACCTATTTACATACCTTTATGATGAACTTACTTTGGTCCTTTTGATCACCCAGACCAATTTTACCATGTTAAACATTTGCATTCACACCACCTCATGCACAACTAGACCATTTATGTTTTTCTTAGGCACACTTCATACCTTAGATACCTAAGTAAACATTAACCCTATCTAGGAGACTTGATAAGACTATCAGGTTCAGTTATGACCAATCTTGGGGCCTAGTTACCTTGTCCTTTATCTTAGAACCTAACTTTATTGTTATCAACATGGTAATATTTATCTTTGACTGACCTTGGCTATCATAATTAATTATATTTTATACACATGATTTCATCTCAAATGTCCTACCTTACCTCTTTTCCACCCACCTTTTGATTTATCCTCTACCATTTGTCAATCCTCGACCCAATTTGACCTCCATCTCATTAACTCCTAGTTTGAGGGGGAATACCTCCTCTTCTCACATTTAGAGAAATCATACCTAGACCTTGACCAAACACATATTTTTG
This sequence comes from Torreya grandis, assembly GCA_037957365.1. Classification (NCBI taxonomy): domain Eukaryota; kingdom Viridiplantae; phylum Streptophyta; class Pinopsida; order Cupressales; family Taxaceae; genus Torreya; species Torreya grandis. Next base: position 284,779 of record JARHVA010008234.1, on the reverse strand, counting down.
TTCTACATCTTGCTTAAAGATACACATTAAAAAAGGGAAAAATGTAGACACTTGAAAACAACACAATGATAGTTTTTGATGTCATCTTCAACTTTGGACCCTTTAATGACTCCTTGTCTAGTGGACCACTTAGATTTATATCACTCATTTACAACTTAATCATGAAAAATATTCCCTTAAACACATCCTTTAATTTATCACCTTTTCACCCATTTACTTATGGAACCCTTGACCATCATCAGTTAGGGTAATCATCGATGGTTAACCTAACCATCGATGGTTGGGGTCACCCAACTTGCCTTAACCATTTAAAGCATTTACAACATTATTTGGATTGGCATCTTATAAAATGGAAACTTACCTTAATGCTATATTTTTGAGACTAACAAAAATACGCAACTTCATCCCCTCCCAACATATCAACTTTGCCTCAAGCTTCCCTCTCCTTACTTAGTAGTTTTGTGTTATAAATATAGGACTCTTAGAAGAATTATGGATCCATAAATTTGTGCATCTAGGCTTTCTTATTTTATTTTTGTAGGTATCCAGTATCCCAAAACTCTATTTACATGATTCTCAAAGGTTGAAATATTGTTACACTACTCAAATATTATTTCTTTAACATAATAAGGGTATTTTTCTTTATTTTAGTATTTTTTGCTCTTCATTAATTTATTTTCTCTTGATTAATCGACCTGAGTCTTCTTCCCCACTCTTATTACCCACATGATACCCTTTAGCCATTAGATACTCTTTCACCATCAAATACTCCTTCAACAAAAAGTCTTCAATAGATAACCATATCCAGTTGATATAACTATTGATGGTTATAGTAACCACCACCGGTTACCCAAACATCAATGGTTAGGATAACCAATGATGGTTACTCTAACCACAGATGATGCCTATCACCTAAAAATAATAGTTTATTATTTTAACCTCATTTACACCCCAATAGACCTCTTTTAGTCTTCTAACCTGCACACAACTACTTTTATGACCTCTCTAGACCTGACCATAGTCTGTCTTTTGCATGTAGATGAATTTACTAGGATTAACACATAAAATTAACAACATTTTTGATCTACCTGTTATACCACAACCATTATTCATTGATCAAAGTGACATTGCATTTGAATTATCTCTTTGTACTATGGTTTTCTTACCTAATCAAGAAGAAGTGGATGAATAAATAGATATAGCTACAAAATTCTAGAATGATTACTTTGATCACAATAATCTTGTTATAGAATAAGATATTGTTGATAGACATCATTTACATATATATCATTTGTAATTCATTATTTACTTATAAACTTGAATGCCAAAAAAGGGTTGACATCCATTTAAGGAAGCATCTTCCTTTCTTAGGAATGGTGTTTCACCAGGCAACCCATTTATCTTTTCACTAATCCATTTTTATAAAGTGTGATTTTTAGGTCATTATTCCCTAGCCAAAGAAGGAGTTCTCACTTCATCTAGTCATCAATGACAATAATGTTTACCAAGTACATACCCTTTATCTCTTATTCTCTCACTTCTCCTTTTATAAATAAAAATCAAGAAAAAGTAGGAAACAACAGGTCTCATGAGAATGACCCCAACTAGCGTGAAACCAAAAAAACTTGTTAGGATCATACCAAGATTTCATAGGATGAGTGGGGTCAAGTTCTCATGGTAGATTCCTAAGTAGACATTTTAGTAATTTGGCTGAGGATAGGGGTTTGTGAAAATTGATGTTATGAGGTGAATATAAATGAGGATTGGTGTATTATTGAGAAATGGGAGCTAGTTCTATGGATTTATTAAGAACAAAAACATGAATAGTGTCAATGGTGTCATAAGATTATGTGACACCATCATTGGTAAAATTAAAAAATTTATTCTTGAGTGAGATACAAGTACCTACAGAAGGATGGGCTGGCTTGAATTGACACATAATGAAATCTTGAAATTTTTCTTGGTCAATGGCCTTCTCTAAGGTATGTGAAGAGAGAGTGTGGACCCAATATTGTAACTTGGTAAAAAGAGCATTGGTAAAGAGATGGAAAAGGTTATCATCAGCAATATTATATTTACATTTATTTGATAATGTTTTCAACCTTTTAACAAAATCTTGGGTAATTTCATTTTCAAGTTGTTTAAAATTTATAAAGTGGGCCAAAGTATTCTCAGGAAGATCACTAGTTTGGAACTCTTGAACTAGAGAATTTACTAAATCTTCAAAACTAGTAGTAGAATGCATTTTAAGTTGGTTGTACCAATCTAAAGCATCACCTATGAGGGTTTTGGATAGGATCTTGTTAGCGGTAAAATGTGTTCAATTTAATTGATTCCTTATAAATATTTCCAAATATTCTTAGATGAAGGGTAGGATCAATTAAATATGGAGAAGGTGATTTTACATTCTCATCATTTGATTTGTATTATGAGATTAAAAAGTATTCATTTGATTAAGTGTTTGTAATAAGATTTAGTGGGTTTGATTGGATTTTTTAGAATTATTTGAAGTATTAGAGTTTGTATTAGTGGCTTCGGTACCACTATTGGTGTTAGAAGGATCTTGAGAGTAACTATTATAATGTGAGGCAATAGTGGAAAATTTACTTGTGTGGCAAAAGATGGACTAGTGAAGGGATGAAAAGAGGAAGCACTAGAAATAGGATTACCTTAGGTAGTAAACGATGCACTAGTGGAAGGACTAATAATAGTGGGTCTTAAGAAAGGTCCAATAGATGTAGAACCTACCATGTTAGTGGATATACTAGGCATGAAGGTAGAAGTTAGATAAGAAGAGGCCATGGTATGAGAAGGGGTCATAATCGAGGGAAGAGGCTGAGAATCAAATAAAGTAATAAATCCAAATCTATTTGAGAATGTGGGAGGTGAATGAGGCTCTTCAAATTGAACACTAATCATGAGATATTAAATGGTATAAGGATCCTTTCCTTGATGTTGAGGAAATTCAGAGATAAAGAAGAGCATTTCAAGGTTATATTTTAATTTAGGTTGATCTTCTAGTGAGATGAGAGGATTCTTATATGAAGAGGAATGAGAAGGGGTCCCATAGTTCATTGTATGAGGGCTATATGAACATTACTCTCATCTAGGAGAGGATACCTACTCTACTTATGGGAGACCCTATGATGGTTGGTAAGACTCATCATGTCTATTGAATGCAACTTAGTGTTGTCTTTATATAGAAAGTTCATGATGAAGGAAAAAGATTAAACAAGGTAAGAGAGATGAAAAAATTAAGGAAATAGGAAGTGACAAAAATAGTAAAAAGTTGATTGGGTTGACCTAGTATTAAAAACAAGGCCTAAAAATATACAAAGTCAACTAGGCCAACTTAGTATAATAAACAAAGGTTGAAAAGCATACAGGGTCAATTGGGTTGACCTAGTACAATAGGAAGGGAAAAATAGATAGTCTATAAGAGACTTTATCTATATAATTGACAGCGTACTAAAAAAAATTCAAGTACTCATTAAAACAAAAAATGAAATGAAACACACAATCAATTAGATCAATGAGGTTGATCCAATTGAGGCACACAACACAAAACCTTGCACCAACATTAGCCAATGCAAGTTTTTGAAATATAACATACAATTGAACAAAGAGAAAGAAATCAAATTGGAAATTAAAAGCTAAGTAAATGGTCAACTTGAATGTTGTTAGATTATTAGAGTATAATTTTAGACGTGATGGGAAGTTGGCTATAAACAAGGAACTAGAAATCAATCTAAAGATGGTTTTAGGATTTTTAGGCTAAAAAGGATTTGTATTGGCAATGATACTAGCTTTGTATTTGGGACCAACCCCTCACTTCACACACCATAATGATAAGGGTTTCAAGTTCATAGCTAAAATATGTCATGAATTATGTATTTATACTTGGCTAGAAAACCAAGTCAGCTTCCTCCTTGGTGATGAAATCCAAGTAGGTAAGACTTGGGTAGATAATTGTTAAAATGCATTTTAAGGTTTTGTGATTTGGTAGTGGGTGTGTAAAAGAGAAAATAATGAAACTAAACAATATATTTAAGACCACCTAATTAGACTATGTGATCTATTTTAAACATGTGAGCAATAAGAAATGAAAGTGTGAGCTAATTATTATCATATAAGTGTTAATTAAAAATTTGAAACATATTATTGTGTTGATTCAATTGACAGTGTATGTAGAAAATACAAAATAGGGTCAACAATGTCACATCTATACTATAGAATCAAAGGTATAGAAAAGAACTACGTCAATATAGTTGACCCATCTATCCAAATATAATATAGAGTATAGAACTATGTTGACAGGGTCAACCTAGTTGACTATATAAGGGTAGTTTTAAAGACTAAAAACTATGAAAAATAAGATTTTAAGGAAAGAGAGAGAAATATAGAAAGGGACCTTGGTAGGTTGGAGGATGCAGATAAGTGAGATTATTGTTGAAGAACCTTGATTAATACTTTCAAATTATACTAACTTTTTTCAACTAGGTCAACCTAGCTTTGTATAAACCTATTCCTAATAGCCTTAAAATGTATAAGGTTGATTGGGTTGACCTATAATTCTAAACTAGATGCCTGAAAGTGTACAAGGTTGATTGGATTGACCTAGTAGCCTAAACTGGATGCCTAAAAATTTGAAAACTTATAATATGTCGACTGGGTCAACCTAATAGCTTGTACCTGAAAAAGAACCTACACAAATAGAATATATTAATATTGATGTGACTTTGTGTTAAACCTATGCATATAAGTTAGTACTATGCCAACCAACATCATAAATATATTTAAAATAAAATTATAAAATAATGAAATAGGTGAAACAAAACTTACAAAGGTTAGGTTTACATTAGGCTCACTAGAATGTATGCAATTAAAAATTCATCTTGTCTATAAATCAATCTTAATTCAAAGAATATAGATCATACCATACACTTCTAATTGGGCACACATTTGTTAATCAAAAACATGACCAATATAGGGATCTGCTAGACCAGATTAGGGGATCTCTTAATATAATACACTATGCTAGGGAGGGTTTCAAAACCTCCAATCAAGCACAACCATGAAATAACCCTAAGGGAGTCCTATGTTCTGACATCTCACTAAACCAATAACAAGTAAAATAAATCTAATCTAAAGCTCACTAAATCTTGTGGCATAAAGTGGGGGTTAGAAATAATAAAAGTAAACATGTGTAAGAAGCATATACTCACATCAAGGTATACAGAATCCTAATGCATATAAGATAAGTACAAATACATATCTATCTCTTCTTATAAATGAGAAACAAAGTTATGAATACTTACCTTGAAGACAAACCAACCGAGCCTCAATCTCTCCCTTGGCCAAGGTGCTTCATAAGAGGTTGTTTTGGTATGTAAGGATGACAAAGATAAACCAATTCTAGGTTACATAACCTATCAATGCATCCAAAAGACTTCTCCACAAGACAAGATCCATATCTCCAAAGAAAGTATGGAACCCTAAGCTTTCTCCTCAAGTAGAATGGTGGATAAGAAAATACACAATAGCTCTAACTTATTCTTCTCTTCTCTAAGTAATGGTGAAATGAACTTGTATATATAGGTGGATTTGACCCTAAACCCTTCCAAAAATAATAGCTAACAGGGTCGACCTAGTATAATTTTGTATAATTATTCACTAGGTCATGAGCAATGTCAACCAAAGGCCAAACTAGTTCCTAAGTTAAAATTACCCAAAACTATATAGGGTTGACCCGGTCAACCTAGTAAAGCTAATTGACAAAAGAGGATTAAGGTGAGGAATAAGAAGATAAAATGTAGAAAATGACCGAAGAGGGTACAATAGATAAGAACAAGCTTATGGATAATGTTTTTAGGAGATAAGTGTGTAGATAGCTAGTAATAAAAGGTACAACAATCCTATGAATCACCAATGGTCTACCCACCCATTTCCCAATGCACCCCTTAATACATGCACTTAGAGAGATTGAGACTCGATAGGTTTTTGCAAGATACAAAATGTTAGTAAGTGATAAACATTTGAAAATAATATGTGTATAGAATTACCACCTCTATAACATCCCCCTCTACCTCCCATTGAAAAGTGTTGGTTAATCATTCTCAGGCTCCTAAGAACATGACAATGAGATCAACACTCATCAGGATCCATCTCATCTCTATGATTGTTCTAAAACCCAAGGCAACTAGTCAATATTTATCAGCATCTGACAACCACTCCATTACATCTAATAGCTAGTATGCATCCACTAGGGTTCAAAATCTATATCACCTTTATAAAACATCAAACAATAGAGAATATATTAGATATCGATGTCATAATAACAAAATACATTCTTAACTATTATAAAAACTCTAAATTAACTACTTCATTAACTTGTTTGATTTATTTTTCTATTTTACCCCTTTTTTCTACATAATTAACCTATTTAATAGTAAATCAGCCTTATCATATTCTTTCCATACTACATCATCCCACTATTATGTATTCAACCCATTCGTCCAAACATAATCAGCCTATTTGATACTAAATCAATCCTTTTCAAAATTTAATATATTATATCATCGCTTTGGCACATAGTCAACCTCATTTATCAATTTGTATTAGCCACATAGTACGAACTACATTAGTTAGAGGATACTATGTTATCTATTTACCTATTTCCAACTAGATTGGTCTACTACTATGAAGTCATCTATCTCTAGTGATACTACATCAGCCCACTACTACACAATCAACCCCTATCTCTCTCTCACCTTTTAAATTGAGTCGATGGGGTTAACATTGTTCTTCATTTTTTATGACTTTTTGACCATTTTCCATAAATTCCTTAGGCATTTTTTGGTCTAATATTTTCCTACCTAGTACCCCATTCTACCCATAGTCTACTTACAAATTTCTTAGGGTCAATTTTGGTGTCTATATTTTGCCTATCTTCTAATTTTATATATTTAGCCTAATTTCAATTAAAATTTATTTAAAAATTGAAATTAATGCTTCATTTACCTATGCTAAACCCATTGTCGTTGGTATGTTTACTCCACATCATAGTTGTCAACTCCTCACTATGGTTGCTCTCTAAGATCAAACTAGGTCTCTTAAAGCAATATTTTCTTAAAATAGTAAAATAAAATTTGAATTAATTTTCACCCTATTTATATTTACTATTCAAAATTATTTACATATCAATTATTTACAATCGAATTTTATTTTTCAATCATAACTTTGTTCCTACTAGCTTTTTTTTTGAATTGTAATATGTTCTGGAATCTTAACATTGTAGAGAATATTTTCATATATATATATTGTGTGTGTGTGTGTGTCTGTGTGTGTGTGTGTGTGTTTGTGTTTGTGTTTATATATATATATATATATATATATATATATATATATATATATATATATATATATATATATATATATATATATATATATATATATATATATATATATATACACATATACATATATATATATATATACATATATATATATACATATATATATATACATATATATATACATATATATATATATGTATATATATATATGTATATATATATATGTATATATATATATATATGTATATGTATATATATATATATATATATATATATATATATATATATATATATATTATAGGTTTGCCTAGTGTCCCTAAATTGGACACCTTCACATTTATTTCACTTCCTTCCTTTTCTATAATGCTAAGGTAAGTAAAGGTATGCATTTTCTCAATTCTATCTTTTCATTTATCTTACTCACTTATTACTATAATTTATTTAGCTTCAACATTATGTGTTGTTATTTTCTTTTTCTAAAGCACCATCCCATGATACACTTGCATGACACGTGATGAGCTTTGAGTGAGGTATATGTATACACAATATTTTCAAGCTTTATCAATTATTGATATTTTCTCTCTTGTAGGAACCCATCAATTTTCAATTTCTCTAAGTATAATCTTTAAAGGATGCACTAAGAAACATGTGGATGGACCATTGGTACTTTGCAATATTATTGTCCCTTATACCACCACTTGCAATCTACTCAAACATCTCTTATACACTTACCTAGGCTTTGACATCTCCATTACACACTCCAAGTAATTCACCACCTTACACAAGCCACATCTAATCCAAAAACTCTTTTTGACATTTACTAAACAATGTCAGCCTAGGTTGACCTTGAACTTAAATTATATTAGCATGTTACAGGTCTAGGTCTACCTCAATTGATTTAGATCAAGACCTAACTTGATTTTATCAATTAAAAATAAAAGGTTTCTTAGGTCTGACACTATTTGCTAAAAGTTTATAAGGCTTTAGGGTTAGATTCAACTATATACTCACATTATTTCTGCCATTTCTAAGAGAGAACAAGAAGAACATCATATATTGCATTTCTATTTATCCACCATTTTATTTGAGGACCATTGCTTAGGGTTACAATACTAAACTTAGATATATGTATTTTGTCTTTTGGAGAAGTCTTTTGGATGCATATAGAAGTCATGTATCCTATATTAGACCTATCCTTGTTATCCTTACATACCACAATAACCTCTTGAAAATCAAGTTGGCCAAGGGAGATATTTGAGGCTCAACGGGTTCATCTTCAAAGGTAAGTTTTCCTAAATATTGCTCCTCCTTGTTAAAGTTGATATATTTGCATTTGTTAGCTTATAATATTCTCTCTCCATGCATTAGGATTTCTTATGCATTGGCTTAAGTATAAATTTTCTATGCATGTTTACTTTTTATATTTATTACCCCCATTTTATGCCACAAGATTTGGTGAGTAGTACATAATATTTTAATTTACTTTGTGGATATAGAAAACATAGGCCATAGATAAGTTATTGTGTGGTGTTTCTTGACTAGAGACTTTGGAGCCCTTTATAATGATATTATTGTGGTAAGGGACCCCTTGGTTAGGTCTAACATATCCATCTTGGTCATGAACCTAATTGTATAAAATATACCAAAAAGTGTAAGTGTAAGTGTGATTTATCATCTGTAGAGTAAAAATTTTACTCCATGTTGCATTCTAATTGTCAGTTGTGCACTGCAGATTTTATTCTTGCATACCTTAGTCGTGACAGCAAAATTTTGAAACAGAGCGGGGGCTTGATTCATTTGATTCATTTTCCATCTAAATGTCAAAGAGTAGTGAAAGCTACCAAGTGGCATTGTCTGAACACGATTTATTTTTCCCTTTTGTTTCTTTTATTTCTTTTTGGCCCAAGGGTTAAATTCAAGCAAAAGCTACCAAGTGTCACTTTCTGAGATACAGAACTGGCCAAGTGGCATCGTTCGAGGCACCTTTCATAACTTTCAAGAGGGCCACAGAACGTGCCACATATCTAATAATAACTCAGTGGAATGCACCACATGTTGGCAGCTGCATTCCTTTTTGGCACCTGCATTTCATCTATTTTTTAGCAAAAGGTTTTAACAAGCTAAGTATCAAGATCAGGCAGAAAGTGCCAAGTGCCAATCATGGAAGGCTTTGGACTACTTTTCCAGAAGAATGTGGAAGTCACCATGTGTTGGCATCTAAGAGATAGTCCATTCAATGCCTTGGTTCAACATTTTTGGTTCAATACCTCGGTTAATGTGTAAATGGTGCATAGTGTTGAACCATTGAACCATTTTTGGTTTAATCAATCAGTTCAACGGCTTGGTTCATCAGGCAGTTCAAAGGAGTGTCCCAAAAACCAAAGGGGTCAAGCACCCTTTCAGAAGGCAGTAAGGCATTGTTTCATTTTTGTTTAAGTGCTAAAGACAAGTAGAGGTCACCAAGTGTTACTTTATGAGCCCCTTTGTACTCCATTCCCAGGAGAAGTAAAATCTACCACATACCCTTAACAAGAGCAGTGGAAGATGCCATGTATCTTCTCAGAAGCTGCAAAAGCCTCGACGTGTTGACATCTGAGAGATCATCTTCGAGTTTCATTGCTGAATAAAGATTGTGGTGGGTCCTGGGTTTTATTTCAAAGGTCTACAGATGCTACCAAGTGTCACCATCTATAAGAGCCTAACATGCGTCTTGGATATTTCTATAAACATAGCTAAAGAGCAAGTGGAGATTGCCACATACATTCTTCCCCCTTTTAAAGGTTGCTCAGGCAAGGAATGTGGTGAGTCTTATTTTGTTGAAAATGCTAAGTATCAAAGAAGTGGGTTGTAATAGGTGTCAAAGGTGGAACATTCCTGAGCAGGATATAATAAGAATATAAGGAAAGCAAAAAGCATCGCATGTCTTCGATAAAGATGCAGAAAATGCCAAGTGTCATTCTCTAGTGTCTCTTAAGAAATAACCAATTTTTTGGGAAATTGACTAAGTGTCCTCTTTCATTTCAACAAAATAGAGGGTCCTGTATAAACACTTTCAACTCAGTTAGAGTTTAGTTTGGGCCATAATTTTGGGAACGCACGATCAATCTAGAGGGAAACTTAGCAGGAGTTATTTCTAGTAGATGGAGCAGTTTACTGGGTAGATTTTTGGGGTAGAAAAACATTGAAAGTGTTGTTTGTTTGTCCCCTATGAGATAAAGGTAGAATAGAATTATGCAGAAAAGGAGGTGATGGAATGAGACGTTCGAGGCTATAAAGAGGAGTATAGAGATCATCAATCGTAAAGAGGAAATTTTTAGAGAAAATTTTCTGAGAAGAGTTAGACTTTCTAGAGTGTGATTAGGAATATCATTTGCCTTTATTCTATTTTCTTAAGTTATAAAGTTTATGTAACTGTGCATGTTTTTATGCCTTTTATGTGGCTAAAGAATTAATGAGAAGATAGATTTGTGTGCCTTTGTTGATGTTTCCTATATCATTTCAAAAGTAGCCTAAGCTGTGAGCCTCTATTTCTATTATTTCTATCTTTTACATTGATCATGCCTCATCTGCTCTTTAATGTAATTGAATCTTACATATAGTTTCACTATGCTTAGGATTAAGGATCAAAATTACACTCAGGCACATCTCCATAGTTAGATTTTCTTTCTTTGCATCTGCATTTTTGTTTAAAATTTCTATCCCTTTTCCCTCAAAACACTTGATATAAAGAAGAGATTAGCTTCTCTAAAATCTAGAGGTTGTTTCAAGACACAAGTCCCACATCTTGAAACTTCCCATTGTTGGTGTCTATTACAAAGCACAATTTTAAACATCAACATTTTTTGGCACGCCTAGTGGGACCAGTTTTGAAGTTTCTTTCAAGACCGTATGAACTAGAGAGCTACAAGGAGTTAGAGCTGTGGACCAGTCACTAGATCATAATATGTTACAAATCCAGGTATTCTTTTGCCACCTTTGGTAACAAGTCTAACAAGAAGAGCTAACCAATTTGTACCAATACCAAATATGGGATCCCATATACCCCCAAAAAATTATGCAAGCTATAACACTAGTAGTCCCTTAATCCTCCCAACACCACCAGCCATGTGGGATCCTATCCCAGTGAATGCTCTAAAAGCTCTACCCAAATTCAGTGGGCAAGACTCTGAAACACCTGCAAAACATCTTCAAGATGTATCAAATGTCTGTGTTAAACATGTTGTCACATAGCAAAATGTGGCCATAAGATTATTAGCAGCTTATTTTAAAGGGAAGGCTTTAGAATGGTATCAATCTTTGACCCCAAATACCATATCTACATGGGACCAGCTCAGAGATCTATTCTTTGAAAGATTTGCAGAGAAGGGTGATAAGTCTTCTTTGTTACAGCAATTAATCACCATTTTAAAGGGGACCATAGGAAGACATGACTGAATTCAATACCATATTTCAAAAGACTTGGGATAGAATCCCTACTATAGCTAGGGCACCACCTAGTATGGCCATAGTGTTTTATCTCAAGGCTTTGAATTCAGATATATGTGTTATGATTCAGTTGTTGGGAGGACACACTTTGCCAGAGGCTTATGAATATGTGGTCAGAGATGAGAATCACTTAATAGATGCTGGAAAGTTACCTCTAAGGCCCCCCATGCCCATGTTCCTAGAAATTTCCTTGCCATTACCTCAATAATTTCCTAAATCTGTAAGCCCACCTGTGTCTATGTACACTTACCCTCAATTATTTGTGAAAGAACCTATCCCTGCTCAGTCATCTGAAATGGATGATATCAAGAATATCCTTAGGGCATTTTCCAATGAGATGATCAATATAAAGAGATAGAAAAATACTTTCCCTAAGCCTACTCATCAAGGCTATCAAGGAAACAAATTTTCATCCCAACCAAACCAATATCAGGGTCCTCCAAAAGAAGCTAACCATCAGCCAACGAATTAATTAGTTACAGTTCCCACACCCTCACAGACCATTCATCCCATCTCAAATAGGGAGATGGTTCCAAGGAAAAATAATTATGTGGATGATACTAATTCCTGGTGTTTCCCTTGCAATAATGCTCATACTCCTTGAGATTGTCCTAGGGGTAATCTACAACAAAGGGTGGCAAAGCAAAGAATGGATGGTCAGTTTGCCAGTACCAGTGACCATCAAGCCTACCAATCTCTTGGTATGCAGAATTCAGTCCTAGTGGCTTAGATGCAAGGAATGTCCTTGTAGCAAGAGGAATAAATAGCCCTAGAACATGCTTTGTTCTCATGGGTTAAAGATGAAGAATTAGTTTTCTTGAAGGAAGCATCTACTTCCCAAAGACCAGTGGTGCAATCTAATTATTACACCAAATCAAAGAGGAGAATGGTGGAGTAGCCTGAGTTCATAAGTGGTCAAGTCATGAATAATCCTTCATCTCAAGGGCAAAGAAATGTTGTTGTTAGATAATAAGTTCCTCAATTGGTGCAAGATAAAGGGACTCCTACCCAAACTCAAGAAAAAACAAGATATCCTTATGTTCAAAAAACTCAGTCTTTATGACCAATAAATGTAGTGGATCAATTGAAGAAGACTCGAGCACAAGTATCGATATGGGATATATTAGCTATTCTTGAATAGAAGACACTGCTACAATAATCTCTATAAGACCGAGCAGTGCCCAAAGGTATTGTCACCAAAGGACCTACTAGAAAAGAAAAGCTCAAAGATACAGTTCCTCTAAAGACAATAGCCTTTGTGAACGATGCAACACAAGTAAGTAAATCCAAACTAGAGCCCTTATATTTGACTCTGATAGTTGGAAAGAAACTCTTGCATAATGCATTGATAGATTCAAGAGCTAGTACTATGGTAATGCCCAAGCAAATCATTGATGCTTTGAGAAAAAAATATGAACCCCTTATAAAAGGAGTTATGCAGCTAGATGGTGAAAGAGTACAAACAATAGGGAGAATTAAACAACTCCCATTGTAGCTATATACTTGTCCTAATATAATTGTCAACCAAGATGTAGTTGTCATAGATATACCTCCTATTTTTGGTTTATGTTTATCTAGAGACTTTATAGCAAAAATAAGAGGATATATGTCTCTTGACTGGTCTCACCTCATCCTGAGAACCATATACGGTTCAAAGATGAAAATTCTATTGGAACCACTATTAAAAGATGATATCACCAATGAACCAACAACAAGATTAGAGGTAGATCATGCTATGTTAAATAAGAAAGAAAGGATTTTTGTTGAAGAACTAGGCGACTGGACTGAGCATGATCAAGAAGAAGAAAATAGACAATTGTTGGCTATGATGCATAACAACCCATATGGGAACTATGAATCTACTAGTCTAGGCACATATGTCATTTTTGATGAGGATCAGGCAATCCCAAATGTTATAAGGGAAGAGGCACCAAATACTCAAGATTTAGAGATATGGACCTTAAATTTTGATGGGGCTAGAAGTAAACATGGTGTTCGAGCAGGAATTTGTCTTACTACTCCAAATGGTGATAAAATTTTAAGGACTATTCGATTCCAATTTTCTTTCGCTAATAATGATGCTGAGTATGAATCTTTAGTACATGGGCTCTTGTTAGCCAGGAAAAAGGGAATAAAGAATCTAAAAGTAAAAGGAGATTTAGATTAGTAGTAAAGCAAATTAGAGAAAAGGTAGTAGCCAAAAATGTGAGAATGAGATCCTACAGACATAGGATTTGGGATTTGATAGAAGATTTTGAAGCTTTTAATATCGAGATAGTCCCTAAAAGTCAAAACTCTGAAGCTGATAGGATGGCCCAGATTGGCTCACAGTTTGATCCAACAACTGGCCTATTAATTAATAATGAGTTAGTAAAAGTTATAGTGAGGCCAACCATTCCAGACAATGATGAGAATTGGCAAGTATTTGAAAATGATTCTCAGATACTCTCATTCTTACAACAATCAGATGAGTTTGTTGATCAGTTGCAAACCAAACTTGAAGAGGCATATGGTGATCAAATTATACAATTGAGAACTAATAAGCTCCCCAAGGGCTTGATCACCTTAGAAAACTTGTTTGACCCAGAGGATGTAAGCTTAGAAAAGAGAAGGTTCTAGGTAGACAAAGTATACTATTCTAAAATAGAGGTGAGTGACGGGAAAAGGCTAAAAGTTGGAAATTTTGCAAATCAAGAAGAGAAGGAAAGATTAATTGAATTGTGCAATAAATATGATAGAGTCATAGCCTAGAGCTATGAAGACCTTCATGGATAAAATAGAGACATTATCCAACACACAATAGAACTGACCGAAGGGTCTAAGCCCATCAGACAAAAATAGAGGCCAGTAAATCCAAGGATTAAGCCTCTAATGGAAAATGAGTTGCAGAAATTTTTAGATTTCAAAATAATATTTCCAATCAAGCACTCAACCTAGGTATCAAATCTAGTACCAGTTAGGAAAAATAATGGAGATGTAAGACTGTGTGTAGATTTTAGAGATCTAAATAGAGCATCTCTGAAATACCACTATCCCTTGCCCTCCATGGAACAAATTCTACAAACTGTGGGTGGATCAGAGAAATTTTCTTTGCTAGATGGTTTCTCTGGATATAATCAAATTTGGTTGGCTAATGAAGACCAGTACAAATCTGATTTTACTACCAAATGGGGAACATTTACATACGCTAAGATGCCATTTGGTCTATCAAATGCAGGAGCCACCTTTCAAAGAGCTATGGATGTAGCCTTTAGGGAGCTTATAAATAAGATCATCCTAGTCTATCTAGATAACCTCACTATTTTTTCAAAAAATAATGATGATCATTTTGATCATTTAGAATGTGTCTTCAAGAAATGTCAAGATTTTGGGATATCACTGAATCCCAAGAAATGCATCTTTGTTGTACCTCAAAGAAAATTGTTGGGACATATAGTATCTAAAGAAGGAGTTTCCATAGATCCTGAGAGAATTATAGCTATAATGAACCTACCTCTTCCAGTGAATAAAAAGGTAGTTCAGTCCTTTTTAGGGAAAATTAATTTTGTTAGCAGGTTCATATCTAATTTTTCAAGTTTGGTAAGACCAGTGACACTCTTGCTAAAGAAAGATCTAATTTTTAAATGGACTAAAAAAGGAAGGCAAGCCTTTAAAGAGGTCATGAAGGCTATCTCAATAGCCCCAGTGCTTAAAAACCCTAATTTTTCCAAGCCTTTTATAATATATGTCTATAGAGGAGAATTAAGCATTTCTACTATATTGACACAAAAGGAAAATAAAACACTTGCTACACCTCATCTACGATCACAATTTGACCCAATTCAGCAATAATTGACAGTGACCCATTTGTCACCAAATGTTATCAAGCCAGCTGAGCAGATGTAGCCTAAGGATTACTCAATGGATGCAGTGGCCATTAATATGTTCCTTTGCAGGCCCTAAGATAGAGTGGAATTGTTGACTGAATCCACTTCTATAGTCATGAAAGACTACTTGAAAATGTCAAGAAGGCTACAGAAGATGGAGGCTGATTTGGCCAAGGAAAAGGTAAACTACAATAGTTTGACCACAAAAATTGGTAGAAAGGACAATGAAATAGCAAATCTAAATAAACAGTTGCAAGAGACTATTTCTCTTCAGATTCATCAGGTAGTCTAGGCCCAAAATGATTCTTTGAAGGTAGAGCTCATGCAGATAAATGCTACAGTGGGGACCCTGAGGCAAGAAAAAGTAGAATGGCTGCACAAGTTGCTAACCAAACAAAATAATACTGCAGCCATTTGAGCCCAGTTCTAGGTGGAGCAACAAAAAGTGGCATAACTAACACTAGAGTTGGCTAATAGGCCAAGCAACGTCAAGGTGATAAAACTGGTAAAGGGGCTCTACGAATCCATGTGGAAAATAATCTCCTCAGAGATTTTATAGCTCAAGCCTTCCCTCACCTTCCTGTTAAATGCACAAAAATTGTGTGAAAAGGTGGGAGACTCAGTGCAAAACACTTTGACTACAATTTCTGACAAAGTAACAGACTCTTAAACATTTCTACTGAAGCTCTATGATGTAATGGATGTGACATTGGTAGCTACAGGAATCACTGATAAAATGGTCACAACAAAGAGAGTCAATGAGGTTCTTAGTCCCAATTTTGTAGCCAACAGTTGCAGAGAGTTCCTCGACATCATGAAAGAAGGCACCAGTGAGATGAAGTAGCATATCAAAGATCTAGTCAGTTTGGGCCTTCCTTCTCCATTTCTTGATGATAGCACGATGCTAATGGTTGATCAAATTGAACCATTACTGCTAGCCAAATAGAATGATCAAATAGTTTTTTAGAACTTACGAGATGATTCTTTAGTCTCAGAAGTGGAAGTTATTTTGGTTCCTATTTCCCAGCTCGAATTCAAGTTGAAGGCTACAGTTTAGATTTTGCAAAAAAAATTGCACAAGGATATTATTCACCTTGATTTAGCCTTCAACAAATTACAAAACAAGCAAGGGTTATCTGACCATGAGTGGTCCACCTACCAGACATCACTTTTGAAGCTGTGAATTTTGCAATTTTGACAAAATGGGAGTTATGTTTCTTTTTGAGTAGGCTCAAAAGTCCTGGAAGTCACCAGTAACTATAGAGTAAAAATTTTACTCCATGTTGCATTTTGATTGTCAGTTGTGCACTATAGATTTTGTAACCGCATACCTTGGTCGTGATGGCAAAATTTTGAAACAGAGTGCAGGCTTGATTCATTTGATTCATTTTTTGTCTAAGTGTTGAAGAGTAGTGAAAGCTACCAAGTGGCGTCATTTGAACACAGTTTTGTTTTTCCTTTTATTTCTTTATTGCCCAAGGGTTGAATTCAAGCAAAAGCTACCAAGTGTCACTTTTTGAGATATAGACCTAGCAAAGTGGCATCATTCAAGGCACATTTCATAACTTTCAAGAGGGCCATAGAACATGCCACATATCCAATAACAACTCAGTGGAATGCACCACGTGTCGGCATCCACATTCCTTTTTGGCACCCATGTTTCATCTATTTTTTTGGCAAAAGGTTTCAACAAGCTAAGTATTAGGATCAGGTGGAAAGCACCAAGTGGCAATCACAGAAGGCTCTAGACTACTTTTCTAGAAGAATGTGGAAGTCACCACGTGTCACCATCTGAGAGATAGTCCATTTAATGCCTTGGTTCAACATTTTTGGTTCAATACCTCAGTTAATGTGTAAATGGCAAGTAGTGTTAAACCATTGAACCAACTTTGGTTCAATTGATCGATTCAACGGCTTAGTTCATCGGGTAATTCAAAGGAGTGTCCCAAAAACCAAAGGGTTCAAGCACCCTTTTATAAGGTATTAAGCTGTTGTTTCATTTTTGTTTAAGTGTCAAAGACAAGTGGAGGCTACCAAGTGTCACTTTCTGAGCCCCTTTCTACTCCATTCCTAGGAGAAGTGGAAGACACCACATACCCTTAGCAAGAGCAGCGAAAGATGCCACGTATCTTCTCAGAAGCTATGGAAGCCTCCACATGTCGACATCTAAGAGATCATCTTTGAGTTTCATTGTTGAATAAAGATTGTGGTGGGTCCCAAGTTTTATTTCAAAGGTCTGCAGATGCCACCAAGTGTCACCATTCGTAGGAACCTAACATGCATCTTGAATATTTCTACAAGCATAGCTAAAGATCAAGAGGAGATTGCCACATACATCCTTCCCCCTTTTAAAGGTTGCTCGGGCAAGGAATGCAATGAGTCTTATTTTGTTAAAATTTTTAAGTATCAAGGAAGCAGGTTGTGATAGGTGTCAAAGGTAGAACGTTCCTGAGTAGGATATAGTAAGAATATAAAGAAAGTGAAAAGCACTACATGTCTTTAATAAAGATGTGGAAAGTGCTAAGTGTCATTCTCCAGTGTCTCCTAAGAAATAAGCAAATTTTCAAGAAACTGACTAAGTGTCCTCTTTCATTTCAATAAAATAGAGGGTCTTGTATAGACACTTCCAGCTCAGTTAGAGTTCAGTTTGGACCATAATTTTGGGAATGCATGATCAATCTAGAGGGAAACTCAGCAAGAGTTATTTCTAGTAGATGGAGCAGTTCACCAGGTAGATTTTTGGGGCTAGCAAACATTGAAAGTGCCATTTGTTTGTCCCCTATGAGATAAAGGAAGAATAGAATTATGCAGGAAAGGAGGTGATGGAATGAGACATCCGAGGCTATAAAGAGGAGTACAGAGATCATCAATCGTAAAGAGGAAATTTTTGGAGAAATTTTTTTGAGAAGAGTTTTAGACTTTCTAGAGTGTGATTAGGAATATCATTTGCCTTTATTCTATTTTCTTAAGCTATAAAGTTTATGTAACTATGCATGTTTTTGTGCCTTTTATGTGGCTGAAGAATTAATGAAAAGATAGAATTATGTGCCTTTGTTGATGTTTCCTATATCATTTCAAAATTAGTCTAAGCTGTGAGCCTCTATTTCTATTGTTTCTATCTTTTACATTGATCATGTCTCGTCTACTCTTTAATGTAATTGAATCTTACATATAATTTCACTGTGCTTAGGATTAAGGATCAAAATAACACTCATGCACATTGCCATAGTTATATTTTATTTCTTTGCATCTACGTTTCTATTTAAAAATCCTATCCCTTTTCCCTCAAAACACTTGATATAAAGAAGAGACCAGCTTCTCTAAAATCTAGAGGTTGTTTCAAGACGCAAGTCCCACATCTTGAAACTTCCCATTGTTGGTGTCTATTACAAAGCACAATTTTAAACATCAACATCATCTTTGAGCTAGGATTGATTTATAGATCGACTACATTTTCCCTTGTATACATAATCCACCAGTTGATTCCCATCTATATATATGTGTGTGTTAGATTCTAATTTTGTCTAAGGAATTGATGGTTTTTAAGGCCTCATCCATAATGTTTTTAATATTCTATTTTTACAAATTCTTTTTTAAGAGACAATTGATGATATTAAAAGACTCTCATTATAGGTCCAATCAATTTACCCCTAACTCTTTTCCAATCGAAGACCCCATAATGTAGATATATCTTCTACCAAATGTCCTGTTTGTATCCCCATACTTCCTACATAGGTTGTAATTTTGCTACCCTTATATCTCTTAGAATATATCCACCACCAACTCTCCTCATATTTATTTTTGAGACATCATCAAAATTTAATTTTATCGAACCCATAGAGGGTGATTTACATATTGTATTCCTCCTCTGCTCAATTCTAGGACCAATCATAGAAGTACCTATAAGTTATAAATCCTAGTTCTTAACAATACAAGATTCTTGTATTTCACGTGTAAATTTATTAAAGTTTTTTAATTATTTGAAATTTTATATTAGTAAATTTCTAATCTTAAGAGCTACTCTCAAGATGGATCTTTTGTAATCCCTAAAAATTATGTTATTACATTCTTTCCATAAACTCCATAGGGTGTGGTGTGGATCCCAACTCCATAGTTTTTTCAAAACTTCACATTTGAAAGGAGCTTTAAAGTAATGCAAAAGCTCAATATTCAATGGAGGGTGACCTAGACCACCTAAAAATTAGAGATAATATTTCCCCAGACTTTGAAATTAAAAGAGTAGTCCATAATTAAATGGAAGTTTGATTCTTCTTCCTTTTAACAAAGAGGACATCTATTGATAGCCACAAGTCCTTATTTTTTGAGATTGTTCATCATGAAAATTTTATTCTAGATAATGAGCCAAAGGAAAAAATTCACTTTGGGGATAAGTTATATAGACCAAATCTTACCCCAAGTAAATCCATCATCAATTCTATCCATCAATAAATTAAAATGATGTTTTAAATTATAATTTCCATCAATTGATTTGACCCAAATGAGTTCATCTTCCTTGTGAAGGTTGATAAGATGGTATCATTTTAGGAGAAGGTTTAGATCCATGAAAATTGTATAATCTTTAGGGTTTAAAATGTTAAATTAAAAATGTACCCAATCCTTTCCCTTGTCAAAAACTTGAACATAATCAACAAATTTAGTCCCAAATATATTATGAACTATTTCCCTAATTTGATGCCAAGGATCCAATTCTAAAGGATGATGATCTAAAATCCAATAATCTTACCAAAATCAAATATTTTTTCCATTTTTAATCCTCCATTTTTTGCCTCTGATGATGAGGTATTTGTTGTTGATAAGATTATTCCAAAATATAGATCTTCTAATGATCTGATCTTTAGGTTACAAGTCTAGATCTTTCTCTAGATTCAATGTATTTGGTCAAGGTCCTTTGATTTGTCTCATTGATGAATATCCACCCAAGTTTATAGATTAATGCTTGGTTCATAATTATTATCCTTCTCAAGCCTAATCCTATAATTTATTTTGGAATACATACCTTGCCTTAGGATACTATATGAATGCTATTCTCTTCTTCCAACCCTGACTAAAGAAATATTTTTTGAATATTTTCAATTTGGTCTACTATTATTCTTAGAATTTTGAAGATTGACATCATGTACACCAAGAGAATCTATAAAGTGATTTTTATAAGGGTTATTTTTCCATCTTTAGACAATATAACTCCTTTCTATACCACTAAGCTTTTTCTAAATGTATTAATTAAGGGGTTTCAAGAATGAATGGGTAATTGATCTACAAATAAAGGCTTACCTAGGTATGACTAAGGGATATTTTTAATCTGACATCCTAATTTTCTATAAACATTTTATTGTCTCACAAAAGGAGCATTAAAAACTAATATTAATCTTTTATTAAAATTAATCATTTACTTATAAATATTTTCATAATTATTTTTTATTTTTTTAAATCCTTAGCTTCCTTGATAGAGGCCTCAATAAGTATCATCATGTCATCATCAAATTATTGATGAGAAGAAGGGTATTCTCTTAAAGTTGGTTTTAAACCTTTTTATATTTGTTGACTAATTGTATCCAAAAAGGATCTTCTAAAGGATTTAACCATGATGATGAAGAGGAAAGGGGAAAGTGGATCACCCTATCTAATTCCACTTTTTCTCCCAAAGTACCAATGAGGGACACCATTAATAAGAAATTAGAACATAGATATAGATATACAAGTTTGAATCAAGTTTATGAAATGAGAATTTGACCCAAATTTACATAGAACCTTGTCTAGGAAGCTCCAATCCAATCTATCATAGGCCTTATTCATGGCATGCTTAATGGCGATACCTAATTTGTTTCCTTCTCCACAAAGTGTAAAGTTTCATGTATTGTGATGATACCATATTGAATTTTCCTTCCCATCACAAATACTCCTTGATGTTTAGAAATAATATTCTCCATCAAAGGTTATATCCTTACTACTTTTTTTTGTGAAAACTTTATAAACAATGTTACAAAGGCTAATGGGTCTAAAATATTTAAAGTCAGAGACCCTTGATTTCTTAGGAATCAAAACTAAGAAAGTGTTATTAAATTATCTTAAGAGCTTACCTAAGGATAAGAAATAATTAAAAAAAAACCATCAAACCCATTTTGATTATGTCCCTAAATTGATGAAATAAAGTCATAGGGAACCCATCTGGTCCAAGGGATTTGTCTTTATTCATCAAAAAGATATCACTTTTGATTTCATCCATGGAAACTTGTTTAAGAAGCTTTATTTTTCCTATTTAGTAATCAACATCATATTTTTACCAAGGAATTTCTCAATAATAATTTCATTCCAAACAAAATTAACATCAAATAAAGTTTTTTAAAAAATTACATCCTCATTTTTTATGATTAAAGGATCAGAACTTTTATGGCCTTATTCAAGCAAAGTTTTAAAAAAATTGTTACAACTTTTATGCTTGAAATATACTATGAAATAATATAATGTTTTAATCTCATTCATTCAACCAAATAGCCTTTGATTTAAGTCTCTAAAATATTTCCCCTTTATTTACAATGTTGTGATATTCACTAAGAATCCTTTTTTCCTATAGGAGGGAGATTTGGTCTTGTCCATGCTCAACTATAAATTCTTATAGTTGAGATAATTATTTGATAGTAATGATCTTTTACTTGAAAATGATTCTAAAAACTTGTTTGTTCCATAATCTAACCTCCTTCACTTATTTAAGTTTTTTGTGTAGAATTAATGTGGTTAATCCTTAAACTTCCTCTTTCCAACACTCTTTCACTTTGTTGTTGAATTCTAGGTGTTAGAACCATATTTGTTCAAATTTTATAGGTGTCTTATCTAGTTTTTTAGTTTATTATATATTTAATAGCAATGATTTATGATATGTACCTATTCTTGGTAGAGAGGAGAGGAAAAAATACTAAGAAGAAATCCAGTTTGACAAAATCAAAAAGTGATACAACCTTATATGAATTAGCTTTCCACAATTCTTTTTTTAAACCAGGTAAATGAATAACCTCTCAATTCAATATCAAATAGCATGTGAGTAGATATAAAATCATTTAATTCCTCATCCTATATAAAATAAAATGGCTACCTAATTTTCTCTATAGTAATAAGGAGCATATTAAATTCTCTTAACATAATCCACCTTAAGTTACCATAATTATGTTTAAATACAGAGAGGTCCTACCACATCTTATGACATCCAAAATGAGTATTAGGAGCATAAATATTAGAAAGTATCCATATATATCCATCTTTCATATCAATAAAAATCATAGACAAATGAGAGGGGATTTTTAAAATGGTCTCGCCCTTAACCTCTTTGTCTAGATAGAAGATGGATAAACCCCCTAAGGATCCTATAGATATAACCCTTGAAATAAATGATTCTTTCTAAATTAATTTATCAATATTATCTAACATAACTTCCTCCATTTTAGATTCTTGAAGAATCAAAATACTAGGCATGTTAATCTTTCTCAAATCCCTTAAGGTTTTATGTTTGATTTTAATATTTAAACCCCTAATATTCTAGATTATGATATTCATAATCAACTAAGAGTCAAGGCAAGATACTTTACATTAACATTTTTGGTATACCATCTACAATATCCTTATCTATTTTCTTATTATTTTTCTCCCTTTGAGAATTTATGCTTTCCTTTTAGATTTCTCCTACATCAACAACTCTACTTTTTAATGTAGTGATTACATTAGAAGTTTATTTGAAATCTATACCTTTATTTATTTATTTATGGAGGGGTCTATATTCCAACTAACTCCTCTATTGATCATGGTACAAATTCTTGCTCATTAACATATAATTCCTCTATGCCCACAAAATAAACATATTGAGTCTTTTTATATGAATCCATGTTGAAACTAAAGTCCTCCTTAGAAGAGTAATTATTACTCACCTTTTTTGGCATCTTTTCCTTAACTTGAGCATCTAAAATATTGAAGTCAATCACCATCTGAGAACACCTTTCCTTGTCTTGATCCTTCTGAGGGGAGGGAGGAATAAAATTCAAAGCTTCATGAGATCTCTCTTTGACTTGGTCAAGGGTCAAATAATTTCCACCTATTTATTTATAATTAGAGGCTACCACTTGTCTTTACTTCTTATTTAAGTATAATTCCTTAACCTTTTCCCATATACTGGTATCCTTAATCTTATTAACATTGTAGGGCCTTCCTTTTCTTTATCAATAGTAGATTCCAAATTCATTTTTGAATTTTTAGTCTATACCTCTATCAAAGAGGTATTTTTATTACTAACCTTGTTTTTTAATCCAAAGCTGGTGATTGTTTCTACCATCACTCTAAATCTTTCTCATTTTTGGTAAAAATTTGGTTCCATGACCAAGTTTATGGCACTTACACACTTGAGGGTAGAATATTCATATTCAATGTATTGTGTCCATTCTCCCTGGGATGAGTTAAGAACTAATATCCTAAGGAGATCCTAGTTAAAAAAAACATTGATACATAACCTTTCATGTATCAGTCTGGTTTAATATTTGGTGGTAGCATCAAATGTTATTAGATAATCAAAAAAATTATCAATACTAATCATCAAGTCTTATTCCCAAAACTTATGGGAAATCATAGAAATATGAACCATATAGGAATCATATTAATGTACTCTTTATCAAGATTGAAATTTGGCTTCCATTTATTCAAAAACAACCTCGATTTAACTAAAAGCCAAGGCCCCAAAACTAGAATATGGGCATAGTCTTCCTCATTATTGAATTAGATTAGGAAAAATCTATTAGTCATGGATGATATTTAAAAATGACCTTTGGGTGACAATTTTTTCTTCCCATTATCTAAACACATCTATATTGGGTATAGCACTGAAAAATTAGGTCTTCTTCCCAAAAATCTAAGGGAAATCCTAGTAATTTGACCCATATATGCATCATGTTAATGTCCTCTTTGTTAAGATTGAAAGTTGGATTTTATTTCTTCAAAAACACCCTTGATTTAACTAAAACCCAAGACACTCCAACTAGAATATGGGTAGTCTTCCTCATTATTGAATCAAATCAAGAAAAATCCATTAGTCATGGCTAAAATTTCCAAATGACCCTTGGGAGACCATTTTTTATTTCCATTGTCTAAACACAACTATATTGGGTCTAGCACCCAAAAAAATACCCACTAAAGCTTCCACCATCCTAGTCAAAGCACTATGGTTCATATAATTAGGAAATTCTATATTGAATCCATTATATAAATTGGAATTAGGGATTACTTGATAAGGAAAATTTTCCTCTTGGTCTGATGACTTGACATTACATTTTTGAGCCCACATATTATTGGGAGACATTTCTTTGGGTCTTTACCTAGGTGGTGAGAAAATATAGACTAATTATGGGCCAAAAATAACCCATTACCTTGTGTCTCTAACCAAATTACCCACCCTAAGACTGAGGATCTATAGCTACTCACCATATCTCTATTGCCATCCCTTTTTTCATGCTTGAAATCATTTTTTGAAAAAACCTCCCACTCCACTAATCTTCACACATACCTCACTCCTTTTTTTGATATTTTTTGTTATCATTAAAGTTAGTGGACTAATAAGGATGTATGAGGGTATTTATAGGAACCCAAAATTACTTTTAATACAACCCATGTTCCCTTTATATCATGGGGAATTGAAATCATTAATGGTCATGTGAAAGCCTTGCTTGCCTTCATGGGTGCATGGGAGTTAATCCATATAATATTTTTTTTAATGACAAAGACATGGAAAGGGATAAGTGTCACCATCCAATTAACCAATTGTATTTAAAATTTCATTACTTTTTCTCAACCTACGCCTCATATGAATTTATATTCTCCTTTTTAGGAGGTTGATTAATTGGTACTTTTGCTTTCTACACACCCTAATCTAGAGACTAAATATTATCATAAATAGAAGCACTTGTGATTGTACATGACTTGAAGAGTATAATGAGAGTGGGGATTAAAGTGGTGGAGAATAAAATGGTGTCAATTTTTTATTGGGCGTGATATACTTTGGGTACATAGAAAGAGTCATCAAAATTTTATTTTAGCATTTTATAACATTGGTCTAAACTCCTACCTATTTTATTTTTGTTTCCTCTACTAATCCCTTGTAACTTGTGATTTTTTCCATCCACTTTTAAATTGTTGGATAAGGCCAAATAACTCTTGAAACTTGAGGTTTCCACACCAAAGGCTTAAAATGCATATCTTATTCAATGCCACCTTCTGCCAACATAGAATCCCTTGTAACTTGTTATTTTATCATGGTGGTTTCTTCTACTTATTCCCTTACACTTGGTATTTGTATGACTAAAAATTATTATGTTGATGTTGTGTACCTTTATGCCACTTCTTAAAATAGAGCTTACACTCTACACTTGGCCTCATATTATTTCCTAACTGTGTCCACTTTGATGGAGGTGGGAGAATCTGTATCGGTAGGATGGATGGGATGTAATCTCACTCTTTCCATGTATAAATAACCTTAAAAAATATGAACTCATTTTTATCCTCATCATATATATCATCCTTGATGTCCTCAATAAATACCCTATACACCTCTTCAAGTGTAACTAAAAATGGATTCATATCATATTCTATTATGATTATGGGCATCTATTTATCACTAAGCCATAATGTAGTTTTGAGAGTTTATGTAGCAAATGATGAAGGTTGACAAATATACACCTTGCACTTGGAGGGGGATACTTGAGACAATAAGGCTAATGGTTAATTTTTTTGATCAACCTTCATTTATTCTCATGCCTCTTTCTTTCACTATGCTTATATGTACACTTATGACTGAGGTAGTGGTTACTCTATTCTAGGTGGCATGGATCATATTGCTATATACATCCATTTTTTACCACTGTCGTGCCAAAATTGCAAGTCAAAATGACTTTCTAAAATAACTCACAAACTAGACCAAATACCATTGAAGAACTCTAGTTCATCTTCACACATCATATGAAAATTTCAAAGTGTATTGATGCATACCTAACTAGGGAGATGTACCATATGCAATCATCACCTTCTTTTTATTCATCTCTAGTAAAATTGTAACCTAGAAATTGACATTTTCAACCATTTTTGCATGATAATTTATTAAATTCCAATAATTAAAAAAATGCTAATCAAGGTTACTTAACTAAGCAAATCCAATAAAATGTTAAGTGAAAATTCCATGGAAATTGGATGAATATCTAATTTTTAAAATTCCAAATTAAAAAAAATATCTAAAAATGACATCAATATGACACCAACAATCACAAAAATCAAGAATCTAAAATATCAAGATAAATATAAAAAATATAAATAATGTTGATCCATGCCTATTAATTGCAATATTAAGTCCAAAATTGAATGCCTTTGGTCGACCAAATTTGACTCATCTTTGGCCATTGATCCTCATCTTGAGATGGATGATCTTCATCACTTTTCCAAACCTATTAATACAAGGGCCACCATAGACCAATTATAATATTTATTATTTAAATTTATGCATAAAATCCTCTAAAAATATTCATATATTCTCTTCCAATTGCTCCAAAACCATACTAGATAGTGTATGGTGAAGGTTTTGATGTATTTCGAACCAAGACATTGCTAAAGAATTAGAGCTCTACATTTGGGCATAAACATGCATGTGAGCCATATTTGATTGGAACATCTAAATGAAAGGTAAAGTCATCTTGTTTAGCCTTCTAGTTTATTACTTATTTATTCATTTCTTTCCTAATACAAGGACCATGATTGATATGTTAGATTTTTTATTATTTTATGCTTGTTTTACATACTAACAATAACTTAGCTATTTCATATATATTTGTGTATATTTGGCATGCCTAGGGGACTACACAACCCATAAATCCTTTTTCAAGTCTTCAAAGTCTTCTAATTACATAATTAGACTATTTTTTAACTCTGATTTTTCATTTTTTATTCTAAATTTACCATGTTTTATCTTTTACATATTGGTGAGTTTTCCCTATGAATCAATGAGATAAACCCCATTAATGGTGAATTTTACCTATGTATTAGTGGGATTACATATTTTTATCCTCTATGTTCTTTGTATGTTTGAATAGGTCAGCAAGATTGACATGTGCATAAGTGGGATTACCCTATATATTAGCGAGGTTGACTACTAATAAGTGAGATCACATTAATTCCATCACTATAATTTCCTAAAATTGGTAGGATTGACCTAAGATTCAATAGGATTACCATGATAAATGAAAATTTTACATTTCTCGCTTCTCTATGTTTTACTACAATCGACAAGATTAACCTACTAAATAGTGGTATTGACTTAAAACTAGTGAACTTGACTTGTTAATCAATGAGGTGGATCAAAATATAATTATGATTTATGTGCTTCTATTTATTGAAAAGGTGAAATTATTTTTTTAAATAATGAGGTCATCCTACTAATTGGTAATTTCCAAAATTGTATTTCTAATTCACTATAAATCAATGACATTGAGATAGAATCATTGGGATCATCCTATATAATGATGAGATCATCCTATATAATGATGAGATCATCTTATAAAATGACAATATTTCCCTATGTGAATTTTCTTGAGGCCTAAAACTACAAAATTTTAACTTATTTTGATATCTAAAATCATAGTTAAAATGGCTAGTCCTTTTTATTGCACATTTTTCTATCTTAAAGGGTTGTTTTACATAATTAATAAGGAAATTTTCATTCATATTTATATGTGGTGTTTAAAAAGGAATATATAATTTAATTTCTTGCTCCAATACATCATTCCTATGAGTTCTTAGGGATCCAATACATCATTACCTAAAATTATTACCAACCCCATTATTTGATAGGGCATAAAAATTGAGGCTACACCATTGCCTCTTATCTAGATTCTCCCTCAGATCTTTGCTCAATTGTTATCACTTCAATGAGATCATTATGGATGAAGTGGTCAAAAAAGGACTAGACCCTTTGGTGAATGGCCTATTAAACCTCAACATCCAATTTATGGATTCATACCCTTTTGGGACCATCTATAAATCCAAACAAAAAATTAGAATAGAAACCAATTTTATTGAAAAATTATCATTAATGTAGTGGTGAAAAGGTATCGACCCTTGAAGATTACCTTTTCATATATACCTTTGAGAAAAGGGTGGAATTAAAACACTACCATAATTAATTTAATTACTTATTGAACTATTAAATTTTTAATCCTCTCAAAGGTGAGTATATCAAAAGGATCACATATTATATTTTAAACCTGTGTCAATTTCTAAGGTATGTTCGTGATTGCTTGAGTGTTTTGTGAAAACTAAATTTGTGATCATAACCACATTCAAACAAGTATTCCAAGCTCTAGAAATAAAAGTCTCAAAACATGTATTTACATATTCGCACACTAAGGTGTTCTGATACCCACTTTTTTAACCATACCTCTTATATTTTGAAGTGTTATTTTCTCTAATTGAAATAATATTTTGTCTCATTTGGCACCATTACGATTCCCATTTTGTTATTGGTTTTGAACTTACATTTTATTGTGTCAAATCCAGTTCTAAAAGTCTAATAGTATTATATATTATTCTAATTTCAAATTCAAAAAATTGAATCAAAGATTAACCAACGTCTAAATATTCTCAAATTCAAGTACCATTTCAAACCATGACTAGGTACACTCGTAGTGGGGCCTCTTATGTCTATAATTTTGAAGAACCAAAATTTTATGATCCTTTAGGATACCTTAGTAATTTTGAAAATAGTGAGGATGGTAAAGACCACCCAATAGTTTTTGAATATCTCCCTCCCATTTTAGGATCTAGTCAAAGATAATTTGAAAATCAAATCATGAAAGATAAATATGAGGTACTCTTAAGACTACTAGAATATAGAACTAAATTACCACCTAACTTCCTCATAGATTAATTACACTACCTTGTTTGGGTAGAGGAGTCACCTCAAATGGTAGTTGTTAACCAAAGTTATCCTATTACACAAATTTCAAAACCATTTATAGTGTCATCTAGCAAAGGAAAAGGACAACTAGTTGACCCATCCCAATATGGTCAGATTATTGCCTCTACAATATAATAAATTAGCTAAAAGTATGTAGATCAACTTGTATATAATTTGAAAACTTCTCTAACTACTAATTAATTTAGTAATACCACATTTGAAGACCAAAACTAGTATCTTGAACAACCACAATAACCCTTGGAAAATTTTACATCTAATATAGATCCATTGGCTCATTTTAAATAGGTAATTCCAAAAAATGCTTCATAACAAGTTATATTTGACACATAACATACCTTTTTCAATCATCAATTGATCCTCTCCAATACATAATAAGTATTTGAAAATTTACAACAATAAGTTGAAAACAATCTTCCACCACAACAAGTGGTGAATGGCTCATAGCATACATTTCCTACTTCTTCTAATTTACAACAAAAATGATATGTTGTAAACTAAGAGAAGATTATTTAGAATCAATAACATATCCCTTTTAATTCACAATAATATATTCTTCATAATCAACAAAAACTTCCTCTATATCCACAATGCCTTATATAAATTCAAATAAAAACCAATAAGTTCCTTATCAAACTCAAAATTTAGGCTATAGGGTGAATATTCCTAATGGAAACATGAAAAGTGTGTCCATCCCTACTTATTACAACTCCAAAAATGACCATCAATCCACCAATACCCAAAAAATTCCTTCCTTTCATCACAAAGTGCTCCTAATATCCAAGAGTGGAATACAATGAAGGAGATTGTCTCAGGACTTAAATTAGGTAAATAAACCAAAAAGTACATTTTTGTCAAAATATTCCCCTACCATTTTGATCTTAGTGTTATTTAGGTGATTTCCTACCTCATTTTCAACTACCAAGGTTTGGCAAATATAAAGGGAAAGATGATCAAAGAGACAATTTGCAAGAATTATTTATCTCATGCCAAGAAGTATCTTACAACAATATATATTTGCTTCACTTGTTTCTATTGTGTATTAAAACACACACCCCATTTGAAAATTCAAATAATGACCCACTTTTGATTTCATACTATTGTTTAGGGTATTTTGAATGGGAATTATAAGACATGGAGTCTGAAAAGTGAAAACTTAAGGAATTTATTTAATGCTAAAATGAATTTATTTACCTCTCTTGATCTCTATTGTTTGATTGACTCGATTGATAGGATTTACTTCAAATTTTTTAGAGTGTTTCAAAGTTATGGAATATTTAAACTATGCATAAGCCATAATATATTATTTACTTTTTAATTTAAATTTTTATTTAACTTATATATATTTACTTGATTTACAATTTAATAGTAATTGGGATGATGTGTTATTCTTTTATTAGGTTATTTATCTATGTGTATCTTGAATATGATATTTCACACTTAGGTATATCTTATGTGCTCCTATAATTTATTTACTCTAACAATGTGACATCAATTCACTAACCCAGAGCCCAAGTGAAGAATGTAAGTTACTCGGTGGTGAGGCTAATAGTTCATTATATGAAGTCATATGAGTAAGTGTATCATCAGGATATTACCAAGTGTCATAAAAATACTAGCCTAGATGTAATGTCAGCATATCCCTTTCTATGAAAAGTCTCAATAAAATGGAGTAGTGATAATTGTCCATGTGTCATTATACTAATAAATTAGTGGTGATATCAACATAGTTCTTTGTAAATAACATCTTGAGTAAGCATATCTCAAGAGTCATCCATGTATTATCATCATGATCATTCAATGGTGATATCAACAAAGATTTTTATACATAAACTCTTAGGCAAGTAAATCAATTAGAATCATCCACATGTCATCATCATAATAACCCAAAGGTGATGTGAGTATAATTATTTTCATAGACCATCCTAGGTAAGCAGAACAATGAGAGTTTCCCACATGTCACCATCCTACTAACCCATAGCTAAAGGGACAAATAAAAATAAGACATAACTCAGATAAAATTGGATTAGTGATACATAAAAACATGCATTTCATATTTAAAATAAAATAACAAAGATACCAATGCTAACCCTAAAAGAGTGGAAAATAGACATTTGCCACACATCTATAACTAAGCATCCAAGAGCAAGCAGATGAAGCCACATGGTATTAAAATTCATGGAAGTCAATGTTATGAATTTCAAATGAAAATAATAAATAATGAATGGAGTAAAGGCATTTTATAAAATTAATTCACATGAATTGGTGAATTAATACATTCATATCTCATAGCTAAAACATCAAAAGCAATATAATTAGAATTACCAAATTTAGTATAATTACATTGCCTTCTATTTTTCAAATTCACATTAAAAATTTTGAGCTTGAGTGAAACATGCAATTCCATAAATCCATTATAACCAAGAGTTTAGAGACTTTTCATAGCAATGGATCCCTCATCTGTCACTTTAGCTCCTTATGCATATTCAATTATAGGGTTAGATAAATATAGTGGTACAACATTTTATTTAGCATCTCTCAATCACAAATTCAAACATTAGTTTGTTATTTGGGATGAGGTTGATGTATTCAAGTTGTACAATAATGAAGGCTAATTTTTAATGTTCACATGGAGGTACAACGATGACTTACTAGAAATAAAAGTGGTCAATCTTGATAACATTGCAACTAAACCAAAGGTAATGCCCTACATTGATTTGTTGTTTGATTTATATGTGAATGATAAAGTTTCTAGGAAAATATTACATTTCATACTCAACAAGACCCCAAAAACATATATAAGTTGCAATAATTTTGAAAGGTATTATAGACTCCTTATTCTCAAAATGACTTAAAGGTAGGATATGGAAAATTTATGGATCCTTACCAACAACATCAACAATAAGTTGTAAGAATGTAATGAAAACCCAACAACTTTATAGTTCAAGGATCTACTTCAACTATCCTTATTATTTTCTTTAGACTAGGGGTAATAATTTCCATGGACCTATTGAGTAGGATATATAGTTTCTCAACCATTACTTATGTCAATGAAGTATGGGTCACTCTATTGGAAATTATTATGACCTATAATAAAATCATATCCTTGTGGGAGATTATCATCTATAACTTGATTCTAGAAATCAAAAACCTATGAAGCTTAACATATGGTAAATTCTATATGATGTCTTATGTAGTAGATGTGTGACTACAACTATGCATTCCTCATATGAATAACCTTGGAAACCATATGCAAAGTAACCAAATAATAGAATTTATGATGAATTCAATGTTATTCATGTGCATAGTTTAGAAAACATATGAAAAGGTTGATTGAGACCTTTTACCCTATGGTATATTAGGCAATATATGAGAATAACATGGCTAGGTTATTTGATTCTATAAAGAAGATCATTCAAAATATGGGTGACTACTGGTTATATCATGAGTACACTATAATCAAGATCAAAATTAATAGTGTGAAATAACCTATGTACCTACCCTATATTGTGCTTGATAAATTGGTTGAGTAAGAAATTATTGCTCAATTGGTTGACAATGTAGATGTTGAACTAATAAGGGGTAAGCAAACATATATCCACTAAACCCCTCTTGGCATCGGTAGAATGAAATATAAAAGGTGGGAACACTAATATATTTTTATAATAATGAGGACATATTATGGATTTAACTAGGCACCATTCAAATATTGGGACACCAAAAAAATTGTTAGAGAACATTTCATGAAATATGTAAGAAGGTGAAAGTCAACTATGGGCACAAATCTTACAGTCATAATAGTGTCTTCATGAATATAGAGAATGACATTGAGGTTTCTATAAGAATGCATAGGATAAATATGTCAATGATAATAATGCAAAGGATCCAATATGATCTCACTATCACCAAGGATGATGTTAAGATAATGGACAAGGAATAATAGGTTTCTAGACATGTTCATGGACCACCTCCATATGAATAATAAGAAATGTAACAACAAGTAGGCCCATCTGGGGAATTTGATATTGAATTAAAAGTTGGGATTGATCCAAGATCCCCTATATATAATTGTTATTGATTATCCTCAATGCATAACTAAAGAGGATAGAACTACAAGTCCCAAAACATCATTTGGATTTTTATCCATGCTTCTTCTACCTCCATTGACCATAATACAATAGGTAAGTTTGCATACTTTATTGTAACATGTTTATATTATTTATCCTCATAGGTCACCACCTATTGTGATAAAAACATAACCATTGGTAATGATTCAATCCATTGGTGTGCCATCTTTTCCACCCATCATTCTTCCAATGGTCACCACTCCTCCCACTCCCTCACCATATACTACCACTACAAACCCTTCATCTCCCATTAAACCTTCTATAGGGCCAATATCCGTTACTACCAAACCAATAATCACATATAAAAAGAAGCCCAAGACTCTTCCTATTATACCCTGGAAGGTAGAGGTAGAAGCGAAACAAGAAGTTCACAAGGAAAGGGAATAAAGAAGAAAGGGTGAAATAAGGTTAGACCCTATTGATATTTATGATAGTGAGGAGGAGGACAAAATATGGGGACATGAATAAGAATGGGTGTCCAAGACTGACACTAAAGAAATAGGGTCTTTTGATGAAACAACTGAGACAATAGAAGATGATTAATGGATGATTGAGGAAAGCACTTTATCTAGAGAAACTAAAAATTTAGATGAATCTAAAGAGGTTGACCAAGGAGATGCTAACTTAAGGTCTACATAAATATTATCAGATGAGGGAAGGGATGTAGAATAATATGTAGAGATAAATATTTAGACCTTAGTATAGGATAAGACATAATGTACACCTCCAATATCTCCACCCCAAACTTCTATAGTGATAACCACAACAACTAATTCCCCATCTATCTCTTCTCATGTTTTAATTTCACCCATTTCTCATTCTATGACAACTTCCTCAATTATTTCTCATATAATTGGTATGCCAAGTATTATTCATTACTTGCATTCTTTGGTCCAAATAAATATGCCTCAAGAAGTTTCAATGCCAATTTTGTCTACCATAGCCCAATTTGTTATTATGGGTCCTATTCTACTAGGTTTTCCTATACATCGATGACATATTATTTGCAAAATTTACTTAGCACTCTAATGACTTATTCATTATTTAGTGTAACAAGTTCTTAGTCCCTTAAGACATCAATGAGGGTAAATTTTGAAAACCTAATGTCCAATTACATTTTTCCATGCAATCCACCCCTTATAGGTCATTTACATAGTTAGAAATGTCCATTGATCAAGTATCTCAAATAGATTCACCTATGGTTTTAGTAAATATAGTAGTAAGGAAGGCTAAATACATAATTGATACACCATTCCAAAAATAATTTAATGGATGGAGGAAATATTACCTCCTTTCCCTATAGATGGAACATCTTCCCCAATATCCATGCTTCCTCCAGGGTAAATCCCCTTCCTCTATTCAAGATGAGAAAGTAGAGAATCATATTTCATAGAACATCCCTTCATGGATTAAGAAACTACAAGAACAAGAATAATTAAGGAAATATCTAGTGATTTCAAGAAACCCACAATCAAATTTCATTATGATATATAGACTAATACCTTAAGAAAGGTGAAAAAAAGACTATGGTTATAGAAGGATAATAGGTTGAGTTGGAGTAGAGAGAAGACATATTGTCTCTGACAAATAAAAGAAAATTAAATCCCTCAAACCTAGATCAGTACATAGAAGATCCTTGTAGTTTTGAGGATGTTATTGGATGAGTTATAAGAGAAATGTTTAAAATATTTGATTAGCCTATTCAAAGGCCACCAAAGATGATAAACATTCATGGTCCTAAAGAGATAATAAATAATGTGTAGGGGTAGTTAGAAATATCTATGATAATATTCATCTAATAATGTTTGTAAAGGCCATATCTCAGCTGAAGTTGGGGGGCATTTAATTCATTTGTTCAATAAAATAAAGGACATTGATATAAACCTTTGATTTCTATGCCAAACAACTAAAAATAAGGATTATACCCATTTAAATTTAGTAATACCATCTGAGGTTACATGGGTCCAAAATGTTTTTGATGCTAAGAGGGATAAATTTATTGAGTGGCATCATGAGATGACAACTCTCATGCAACAATTTTCCAATCAATAAAAAAAGCATTATATATTCTACAAGATATGAGAGTTAATCAAGTAAGCACTCTTTAGAGCAATTGGTTCCTGAACCCATGTTTGAAGATATCCTATAAGCATCAATTGATTTTTTTGAGATGATTTTGAAGGCACAGTATATAGTACTAATGAATAAATAATTCAAATTTTAAATTATGCTAGGGAATGAATCACTGGAATTGAGACACTTCATACATGGAGGTTGCATTAGTTACACATTAAAAGTTAATGCATGATATCCCATAGTTTTTCAAGATATCTTTTCTTGCTTATGAAACTATAGATATAAATTTATAGGATAACCACACATTAAATTTATATATGGAATCAACCAAACAATTAACTTCAATAGCAAGGGAAACATAACAACCTTCTCATGGTACTTAGTCTCTAAAGTACACCCTAGTGTAAGCACATACTAGACCTATGTATGTACCACTTCTAATTTTCACTGATTCAACTACATTAATGAAATTTTTTGAAATATCTATAGGGACAATGCCAATTCCAATTGTAACTAAAGTTACAATGATAGTTCCATCTAATTTATATTCTACAACAACTATTCCATAGTTTTATTCTTCTAGTGGTGCCACATTATCACCCTCTAATTATACATATGTATTTTCATGTTTGGATAGGTTGGAATGTTAGTTACTAGTTTAATTTACATGTATACATTGTATTTTAGTCAAAAAACTCTAGGTATGAGTAATCACCATTGTACATGCATGCAACTTGGCATACTGTGTTATTTTTGTACATGTATTTTTAGAATTCACTTGAGTAATGAGGCCTTACCCATCCTAAGCTTATATATATTTTTATCATCTTGATCCCATAGGGAGGATAATTTTGGATTTTTAAATTAATAGGAAATTATAAGGAAAGTTATGCAATTGATATTAATGTGAAAATATTGACTCTTCTCCAAACCTATGGATCATGTAAAATGTGTTATCATTCTAGTATCTTAGTTTTATGCTTGTGCATGATTTGTATTTTCAATAAAATTATTCTTATTATGTCATTGCTCATTTTAATTTCCTTTTTTATTTTAATAATAATACCCCTTGTAGATGTGCTAAAATAATATTGTAAATGTGGTTACCTTTGACTATAGATGCTTAAGTTTAATGTATTTTTTATTTCCTTGGCATACTATGCTTGATTTTTAGTGTGATCTTAGCATCTTCAAAAAAACATTGGTTTTAATTACTTGTCCAACCTTAAGTTCAAGTGTTGTCTTAGAAAGGTTTCATTTTAATTGACCCACAAGCCTACTTTTCTACCTTACCCTTTCCCTCTATTTGAGTTTATTTTGGTTATATCCACCTTAGGTTAGATCCATCATCAATCCACCCATCTCAATTATATTTAGATTCATCTATAGCCAACCTATTTATGGTAAACAAATTGATTCACTCATTATTAGTCTACAACAAGGTGTTTACAAAACCCAATACCCTATAACTCATTCCTTGGAGTGAATATTTATTCATAGATTATAAAACACTAGAGGCTACATCGTAAGGTTTTTGGGGTGTGCATAAACCCACATAAATATGAATTTAATTTGGTTCTATAATAAGGGCATGAACCTATTCCTCTATTTATTTGAGAATAGTCACTTAAATTTCACTGGAAGCACTCAAAATATTAACAAGGTATACCTCAGACACAAACTTGATACACCCATCTTTATAAATACATAGAAAAGTTAGGTCTAATAAAGGATTTATGAGATGATCCTAGGATCAATAATTTTATCCAAGTAGGCAACCCCATCTTCCATTTTTTCCAATGGTCTAAGCTCCAAATTCGCTAGCTAGTTTTGGTATCAACATTGTTAGGGCCCTACATGATTTACCAAGAAACCCTGTGAACTATCTTTCTTCATTTTTTCCCTCAGGAGGTAAGACTATTTAATAACACGTAAAATCCTTCAAGAACATCTTGGGAATATTTAATATAACCCACAAATACATAGCATGAATAATTTTTCCTTTCACATTATAAAATGCCACATATGACTGGTTTTTCAATATCCTTAAAGGATCACTCATATCTTTGGATCAATGTCAAAATACTTTATTGTCACATTTTGGCCAATACGCTAGTATAAGTATGGTTTAATAACACTTTTCAAGCATGAAAATATAATTGAATGAGCCAATTTGAACTTTTAACTCTATATTACAAAATTTATAGACCCGACTAGAAACTACCTACAAACGTTCTAAAACTTTGGCACTCAAAATGTAAATGAATGCCTAGACCTTATGACTAATTGTTTTATACATAGAGTTTTTGGTGTTTATATGTTTCCTTTGGCTTATGTTGAATCTATCAATGTGGACAAACAATTGAATGCCTAGATGTAATCATTGGTCCCATTTAGCCTGGGTCCTATTCTTTGGCTTTCAACCAAATCCTAAATGTGAATTAGAATGCTATGGCCCAAAAACATAACTAATTATACTCCCATGTGAATTTAACCCATGATCCACCCTATCATCACCTTAGATTCTTGAAAAATTATACGACTAACAAGAAAAACCAAAATTAGTCCTTGATGCTAGTCAATACTGCTACTACACAAGGTATTAATTCTAATTCCATAAAAATAGAATTGAAATCTATTCATAAGATGGTGAAAAAATTAATAAATGAGTTTTTGAACATGAAAAAATGTAAAAAATACATGGGAGGGTATACTATCCATTAGAATTTTATATTTTTGAGGTACAACAAGCCTTTCAATAGGTATAGAAATAGTCCAAAGCACTAGCCACTTAACACGGTGCTAGAAATAAATATCATAAAAGTAACCCTTTTTAACTAGTATTGAGTTCATAAAAAAACACAACATGGTGTTTTATACTACATATACTTTTACACTACTTTTGAGATCTTTTAGAAGGAGATGAATAGGTAGGAAGATTTTGTTAATCAAATAGAACCATCTTCCTCTAATGATCTAGGACATTCTAGTATATCAATGGTCTTTGAGACTTATGATTTATCATTCCTCGTAGAGGATAAGAATAAACCAAAGGATGATACATATGAGATCTATGCAATTTAATATTTATATAGGATCAATTAAAATATAAATAATAATCAACATGATACCACTTCAGTTCCTTTGAATAATAATGATATTAATCCTCTATATTATCAAGCTAGTAATAATCCACCTTCCCCAAGAGGGATGAGCAGTTACAAAGCACATAAATATTGGCCCCTCAATTTTGACTAAGTATTTCTTCTATTTTTGGAAATTAGTGTAAAGGGGCCATTGTCTAATTTCATGCAAGTATCAACATGATGCAAGAGAACCATGGCATGAGACTATTAGCATGGAAGTTGAAGGATGTAGAAGGATAATGGTGTAAAGGACCAATGCAAGAGGACCCAGTCAAGAGAAAGTGTCATGAGAAACTTGACAACAAAGGAACCAAAATAGGAAGTGGAAGACTAGGGGAGTGCGTGGGGAGTGGAGTGTGAGGAACATGGGACTAGTTTAAAGAATAAATTAAAATAAGATACTTTGACCCCACCGATTAGAGGCCTTGAATAGATCACAAAGAATAGAACACTTAGAAAATGGAATCATAACAAAGAGAAGGCATATAGGGGCATAAAGGCCTGAGTCTATAGGAATAATTATTTGTAAAATCCATAACTTAGTCTATTGAGAGTCTGTGTTCCATATGTCCAATTTGAGTTGGGAATTTGCCACTTGGATAGGGAAAAACAAGTATAAAAACCCCTATTGTAAGCATTCATAAAGGGGTAATGGAAGGAGTAACCTTTGAAGATATAAGAAGTATTTTCTTGTAATCAAAAATTACTTAATGATAATTCAATGTTTATCATATGGTATTTTGTGCAATGGATTGTGAACTATGTTGAATATTGAAATGTGTTAATTAATTAAAAGTCATGACTTATTTATAATAAGCTAGTGATGGTATCATAATATGTTAAGAAATAATAGTAGGATATGTATTTGATAAGAAATGAGTAAATACACCATGTGTTTCAAAGTTTTTGGGAACTGGTCTTTCACTACGTGCTTCAAGTGAATGTATGTGACTTATCCCTCACATGATAGGGCTAGTGTGCTAGCCTATTGGGAAGAGGATTTAGCACCAACGTAAAGAGAGAACCCAAATTTTTGGTTTCATTGATGGGACCCAAAGTATTTAAATCATAAGCATGGGAAATGTTTGAGCATATTACATTAGAGAACATTAAAGAATGGATTACCAATGTCGAAGATAATTTTGTGGTTCCATATCTTGATCCTGGA
The DNA here is from genome assembly GCA_037957365.1 of Torreya grandis. Classification (NCBI taxonomy): domain Eukaryota; kingdom Viridiplantae; phylum Streptophyta; class Pinopsida; order Cupressales; family Taxaceae; genus Torreya; species Torreya grandis. The sequence continues at coordinate 244,551 of JARHVA010008234.1, read as the reverse complement.
GTCTCTACATCGTAGTGGGTGGAACAAAACATCTACACCTCATTTTATGAGACTTTATTTTTTGAGGTCCCTATGTTTTTACATTCTTGGATCTTAGCATATGCTCAAGGATGGTCCCAAAACCTTGGATGAAGATAATCATGGAAAACAACATGGCAAAGGAGTTTAACATGACTAAAATTTTCCTAGATGTAAGTGGTTGATTACTAATGGAAGGGTGTTCAATATAGTTACATCCTAGAATATGTTGTGATCACATATTCATGTTTTGAGGAAGCAAATTTTGATTTTATATGAGAACCAAGGGGATGATATCTTTCATTATTTCCTTCTAAAATTAAAAATCTCATTATTGATCTTGGGTTGGAAACACTACCCATGGAAGGATAAAATTTCATGTGCATGAGCCACATATTTAGAGGGGAGACTACTAGTTGGTTTATGATCATGGGTTCAACATGGTAGCAAGATAGTGAGTTCTATAAAAATGGAATTATGATGAAGCTTGATAAAGGATCATGGGAGTTAGTGGCATGAGAAGAGATTGGGATCACTCAAAGAGTGCTATGAAGATCCACAAGGATCTGAATGTGCATGATAAATCCATTACTTATGGGCCAAAACCTTTACCACTATTATCTTATAGAGATACATGCTAGATCACTAGAGACAAACCCAATACAAGTCAACCAAACTATCCCACCATAGTGTATGCTCATGCCTTTGATTAGGATAGGGTACATATTAGGAATTGAGATATAGATAGTATAAATTCAAAAGTTGAATGAATAAGGGAAACTGAGACCAAGCCATTAGGTAATAACTTAGAATCTACATATTTTTATTTTCAAGAGAAGTCCATAGCATAGCTTAGAATGCCTAGAGGATCTAGCTAAGGATATAATATAGGCCCTAATCTAGCAAATCAACCCTCCACCATTCCTTTCCCCATGAGTACTACAATTGGAGGTGTTAGAGGAGGATTAAGAGGAGGTACTGAAGGAAGTGGACCCCCTCTAAGAATAGGAGTTGGATATTTTTAGCAATCATTTGATCAACCACCTATGGTTTATTATGAAATGACATTGCACATACCTAAGTGTCAAGGGGTGGAAAATGTAGCTAAGCATGTTCATAAGTGTGAAATGATTTGGAGGATGTATGGCATCACATCCTCTAAGAAAAAGGAAACACAATTTGTAACCACCCTTTTATAATGTGCACACAAATGGTATCACAAATTTTACCCTCAACAAGCAATGGTCAACTATGACCAACTCAAAGTAGTGTTTCTATAATAATTTGATATTATTGAGTTTGAGCAATAGAGTATAGTGGCACTGAAAGATATAAATTAGGGACTTATAGAGAGCATATGGTAATATGATTATTGGTTCAAAACCTTGATTTTTAATCTATCCTTTAAAATCAATTCTACTCAACATGCATAATGGTTCATAGGAGGATTATTGTTACCTTTTTGATGGACCTTGTCATAAATAAATTTTACCAATGCACATGAGGATCTAGAGGCTGTCCTACATGCTAAAGCGATTATAAGTATGGATACTAGGATTAGTCCATTTATGGAGGGCAAAATAGCATCCATGGCTTCTTAGCTTGAAAAATTGATGGAAAACAATGTACACAAGACAAGTAGTGATTTTTAGTGAACCAATTATGAAACCAAATAACACACAAGAAACAACTACCTACACAAGAACATCTTCATAATCATAAAGCAATCTTACAAGATTTGTCATAATGACCATGATGTTTGTTCCTATCCACTTTTGTAATGGTCCATGAGCACTAAAATATCTATGTATTTTAAAATTTGTGATTCTTATACTCACAACACTAATCATTTCCATCTAATTATTGATATTCATGAGGCTTGAGCATGCAACATGCACCAAGCCTCATTCATTAGTTCCTAGGACAATGGTGGCTATTGTGGGCATGGTGAAGGATGAGGTATTAGGTTTCCACCAATGACTTTTTATAATTTTAGTTATCTAGACCACTATTAGAGGGATTGCCTATGATACCCACCTTGCACTTAATATAAAAAACACCACTAGCTAGAAGAGTGCCTAGATCTATATGCAGCCATTACAAAGGACCAAAATAAAAAAGGTGTAGGTATGATCCATATAGACAAACCACAATGGTGAATTCAACCAACCATCCCTATTGTACAAAAATTCAATATTACTACTCAAATTGGGGGCCAGACATAATCTACACCCCACCCAATTAAAAAGGTATGTTAGCAAGAACCACATGCTAGGAAATACCTTAATGCACTTCAACAAAAGGATGGTATTCAAGATACAATAGAACTTATGCATGAGATCCAAGGTGAAATTAAATACCTTAAGGATAGGTATGTCACATAGTGTACCATAGTGCAAAAGGAAACCAAACCTCCATTAATGCAGGATAGTTTCCAAGAACTATGCAAATGCATGCTTGATGAAGACGTTGTTCCCTAGCTTATTACCTAGTTTAAAGGTCAAGCTCACCTACCAAATAAAACACACACTTAGCTAAGTTGAAAAAGTGAAGTTGATATTTAAACCATGCTCAATGTTAGGAAAGTCCTAGTTCTACTTCCCCAGAAGATGTAAAAATATTAGTTAACACTGCTATCAATGGATGGGTAATCTAGGATATTTTATTAGATATTGGTGCTAAAGTAGATGTTCTCACTAAATATGATTGATAAAATAAATTACTCCAAATTTAAAACCTTCACATCATGTCTTATTCATGGCAAATAAGACTCATGTGCACCCTATCAAAGTCCTTAAAAATACCACTATTGAAATAATTAGGGTTCCCTTCAAAGCAAATTTTAAGGTTTTAGAGTTGGCAGAGGTTGATGATTACCTATCCTTACTGGAAAGGCCCTAGGGATATGAAAGTCATGGAAATTTAATCTTTAAAAATTGATACATTATCTTTGAAAATACTAGTCAATGAATGATAATACCCTTAGACCAAGCCCAAGGACCACCCTATATTGAACCCATAAGCATTAATGAAGACATCAAAAATTTGTATAATATGATTGATTGACATAATGAATAACATTATCCGACACTAGATGGTATTATTCACTAAATGGATAACCAGTGTATCTTGGATACTGTAATCAATGCCTATAACTATTGGGCCCATGGTGATTATGATCTCTTTGGAAGATTGCGCAACACCATTAATAGAGATGAAAACATCCCACACCAGCTTCTTAAGCATCACAAATTTGTGTGCCTCATGGGTTTATTTATGTGAGGACCATTAGAGGGACCACCTTTAAAGATAATTAATGAAGCTCCATAGCTCCAAGGAAAAATTGAAGTGCATGATTTCATCCAACACCTCAAAGAGTTCTATGGTACCAAAAATGAATAGATGAGATCATTAGACCAAATTTTTGATTGCACCGCCATGAGGTGTTGGTGAATGTATAAAGATAACCTATTATATTGGGATCAAGTGTAAGTTTCCCTACATCATAGATTTCACAATGATAATAAGATCAAAGGTATACTTATCTATAGTAGCATAGAAGCACCTAAACCTCACCTTGAGGCATGCAAAACAATATGGTAATCTGAGGAAACATTTTTACCATAATATCTATGGTTCCATACATTCTATGGAACATTACCCACTTGGGCATGATCTTGGTATACACATGAAGAAAGGCACATGGGAATAAGGTTTTGAAGCTATTAGAGGAAAATATGACATCTATGCTTTCTTACTCTTCACCATGGATGGACATGTGCCTTACTCTTAAAACCAAACATGAAGTAATAATTAGAGATCTAAGTCTGGTAGAAGACTACCTGCATCATATTCATCAAGAACTAGAGGAACCCTTGGATTTATTCAATTATCCTCCTAGACAATCAACTCTTTCACCACTAGAAGTATCTAATGAAGAGAGCCATGAAGAAATCCACCTAGGAAAGTAGAATATCATATTTTAAGTAGATGAAGGAGAAGGATCCACTCTACTTGATCTGTTGAGTAACAACTTACATGTGCCTACAAGTATTGGCTCATAAACTATTTAGGGTACCAATTCCCCCATGGATAATCCTTATCATGGGCCCATTCAAACTATTCAACTAAACATTGGCATAGAGTAGTAACCTAAGGTAGTGACCATTGGCAATTATTAGATCAAGATAAAAAATTTGTAACTCTTCTAGCTACTAAAAGAGTATCAAGATGTGTTTCCAAATAACTATAGTGAAATGAAAGGGGTTCACCCTTATCTTGGGAAGATTCATATAAAATTAATTGATGGTGCTCATCTTATGAAGAAATTCCCATACCAGATGAACCCTAACCTATGAGTATGCATGAAACAGGAGATCTATAACATGTTCCACACCAGAGTAATTGTTCTTATTAATGAATCTAGCTAGGTGAGTCCTATGGTAATCAATATCAAGAATGATGGGTGTATTTGTATCTACATGGATTATCATGTTTTAAATGCATCCTTTGTCACTAATCTTTTCCCAACACCTTTCACAGAGGAAGTCATACAAGGTGTTCTTAGTTGTGAGGTATACTCCTTTATCGATGGGTTCTTGGGGTATCATCAAGTCCAAATAGCTGAGAAAGACCACTCCAAGAAAATATTTCCTATGGAAAGGGGCTTTTTTGCCTACACCAACATGCTTTTTAAGGTTGAAAAATGACCTATCAGTATTTTTATGGGTAGCAATGGAGGATTTTAAATATTTTATCTATAAGTTTCTCCAAGTCTACTTAGATGACTAGACAGTATACACACTAATCAAGGACCACTGTGATAATCTAAATCTCATGTTTGAGCACTATCGAGTATCAAAAAATTCTATAAATTTAAATAAATGCATGTTTATGATACCATTTAGGGTACTCCTTGGGCATATCATTTGTAAATAGGGACTCCTCGTGGATCCAACCAAGGTCTCTATCATTCTACGACTACTAGTGCCAAAAATGCAACACAAGGTGCATGCATTCTTAGGACACACAAGCTAATACAAGAATTTCATTCAAGGTTATGCCAAGATTATAGTGCCCCTAGAATAACTATTAAATCTTAATGAATAATTTATATTGACTAATTCTTGAAAAGAAGCTTTTGAAACTTTGAAGGAAAGACTAGTTACCATTCTTAACTCGTAATTCCTAGATTGGATAAAACCATTTCATGTCCATGTTGATTCATCTAGCATAGTAGTTGGCATAGTAATTTCATAACTAAGAGAGGGAAATTTGGGCCAGCCCATCTATTTTACCAAAAGGAAACTCACATCGGCCAAAAGAAACTATACCACCACTAAACATGAAGCCTTGTCTATGGTTTACATGATACAAAAATTTAGACAATACCTTCTCACCATACCATTTATATTTTACACAAACTATGAGGCTTTAAATTATCTCATCAATAAGCCCATTCTCCATGGAAGAATTTTTTGATGGATAGTTTTATTCCAATAATTCCAATTTTTTGTAGTAGTAAAACCTAGGAAAACCAATTGTGGACTTAATCATCTATCCTGAATTAAAAATGAAAAAACTCCACATGCTATAGAAGATGACCTTCCTAAGATAAATTTTTTTGAAGTTGTTAAGGTACCTAAATAATTAGAGGATATTGTGTCATTCCTTAATACTAGTTATGCACCTAATTCTTACACTCTATAAGAAAAGAAACAACTTGTAGTTTGCGCCACACCATATCAACTCATAGCAAGAGATATATACAAGATGGACCATGATGAGGTATTACATCATTATGTAATTCAAGATGAGCACCATGAGGTATTATGAGAATTTCATGAAGGTATTTCTAGAAGACATTATGCTAGGGAAGTAACTGTGTGTAAGGTGTTACTCATCGGACTCTAATGGCTGACTTTATTTAAAGATGCAAAAGCATATGCAAGGCATTGTGATATCTACCAGCATACGAGAAAACCTAATAAAAGAGATACCATGCCATTTCACCCAATTTCATCTCAAGAACCATTCAAAAAGTGAGCTATAGACTTTGTGGGGCCCATCACTCCGTCATGATGAAGAATAGGTTCACGATACATAATTATGGTAATAGACTATTTAACATGCTAGGTTGAGGCAGTCCCAACCAAAGACTATATAGTAACAACTACCATGCAGTTCATTTGGGAAAACATTATAACATGCTTTAGATGTCCTCTAAGTTTCACCAATGACTGAGGAACCCACTTCTTGAATGAGACAATTCGAATCTTGTTGGTTGAATGCATGATTGTACATCACAAGACAACACCATATCACCCATAGGCTAATGGAACAATAGAAGCCTTTAACAAGATCTTATGTACCAATTTGACAAAAATCTACATTATTCATAGAACTAATTAGGATGATAGTGTATCTGTAGTCCTTTGGGCATATCAAACCACATACAAACACCTCAACAAAAATACACCATTTAACCTGATATATGAAAAGGAAACAATCATGCTAGTTGAGTTCCTAGTTACATATATCCAAATAGTGCATATAGGAAACCTTAATGATGATTCATCTTTGAAAGCTCAGATTGATGAAATCATGAAATTAGATGAGGCTTAGCTCTTTACTCACTAGAATCAAGATGTTGAGAAATAGAAACAAAAAGCATGGAATGATTGCCATCTAAATAAAAAAATCTTCAACAAAGGATGAAAGTCCTATTCTATGATTCTAAGTTTGCATACCACCCTACGAAATTCCACATTCATTAGGATGGACCATTAATAATTTATAGTATCCAATTTACTGGTGCATGCTAGCTAAGTGAATATATGGTCAATTCCTACCTAGACAATATAATGGGAGTCAGCTTCAACCATGTTATGATTATGTTTAAGTTTATGATATTTTTAAAATAAGGATTGAGGCCATTAGATTAGGATTTTCTATTTTCAATAAAAAGTACTTCCCTTGAGGCGTGTGACTCTTATTTTTATTTTTGTGGAGGACCATGAACCCTTTTAGTGTGGGGTGAGATGTGCATATGAATACAAGATAACATGTTAGCATGCAAGTTTCAAAGGCAAAAGAATCATACATGGCTTGTAAGTGATTAAATGAACATGAGTCATTTAATAAAAGTAATTCCCATCATTTATGTGATAACTCATCTCCATTACTTTGGAAAAATAGGATAATTGTCACCCACATCTAAGAAAGGTGTGGGAAGGAATGGACCATTAATGCGATAAGGGTAGTCATAACAACAATCATGTGAATAGAATGATGGGACAAGTTTGTTATAACACTAAAGGCTCAATGCAATATCTGAAGTATGGATACTTTTAGAATATACACATTTAAGGCTAGAAAGGATAAGGAGAGGAAAGAAATTAATGAGGTAGATTGGCCAAAGGACCTATAAATAACCATGTCAAAGTCATTTTACACTTTACCTTGTTAAAATATTCAAGTGATTAATGAACAAGAGAACTAGAGATGAATTCAATCTCATTATGAAATAGTGTTTTAGAGATAAATAAAGATGCAAAGAGGATTTCCAAGTAGAGGAAGATTATTAATTACAACCATGTGTAGAAGTGGGTTGAGGCCATTCTTGGTAAAAAAATATGTAGGTTGCAGGTTTCACCATTGTTAAAGTGCAAATATTGAGAGTTGAGGCAAGTTAAATGACACCATGTATTCATTTAGGAATGTGGGATGGCCAAGGGTTAAACTTTAAGTGCCATAAAGGTAATGTGATTAAATAAAAATGCAAAAATACTTGTAAAACTATCAACCATGCCAAAAAAGAGAGAGGTGAGTGAAGGAGCATGGTTCCCTATAAGAGAGGAGCCTTTAGAAGACCTAGAAGAGACACTAAGGCAAGTACAGCATGTGAGAGTTTAGAGTGAGAGTGCAGAAGAGGTTAGGATGGTGAAAAAGGGAAAGCAGGCATAGGCTTGCTCATCACAAAATGTTTCACCATCTCCCCCTCAAACCATTTACATAAAAGAGATGAAATACCTTGAGTCAGTCTTTCACATGGAAAACTAGGTTTCTAAGGTGGCAAATATAACTGTATATGACTATATCCACCACCATCTAGGAAATGAGGTATAGTTGTAAAATGATTATCAGGTCTAGACCACCAACACATGAAACTAGTTGGTTTATGACCTGACCATCAAGAACTAGCTGGATAAAGCTATCCTTTTCCAACTCTTCAAACTACCATATTTTGGAAAGCCTATTGAGGTAGTTCAATTCTTCTTCTCGCACGTTCATGAGGATTACATCTATTTCATAGGGTGAAACATGAAGATTAGCATAGAGAGGGTAAGCAAGGTCATAGGACTCCAATGCTCAGGGGTCAATATATTGGATGATTTGGTGGATATAGAGGAAATTTAGTAGACCACAACCATGCTTATGTATTAAAATTAGGGACATGCAATGCACATCAAAAACCTACAAGATCCCACTCTAAGATTCATAGTGTGGATCATTTATACCAAAATCAGAGGGACCAATCAATGGAAGGAGGTGGATATGGTCCACCTTCATATAGAAAATGAAGTAGTGTAAGGAGTAAAATACAACTAGGCATTGTACTTTACCCAAAAGATAGCTAAAGATGCAAAGAAGGCACATACAATGCCTAAGTTTAAGTTTCCTTGGGGGAAATCTTGTTCTTAATCATTTTTGATGAAATTAGCATGTCTGATTATAGTTTAGGATCTTTGAAGTGGGTATTTTCCCCCACTCACAAGTCCCCCGTTGAGTGCTATAAAGATTTCACTTGCCCTCAACACATCACTCCAACATATAAGTTGAAAATGAAATACTAGTTTGATGGAATGAAGGTGGCTTTTTGGAATGAATGCCACATTCCCAAGGATTTTTCCTCCCAAATAGAAGGTCAAGATAAATTTGTTTTAAAATAGCATTTCTCCCTAACACGTATTTAGATGAATCCTTCAAGGGAGCTCTCAACATGGCTCAAGATACCATATGAATTTTTTGAATACTACTTTATCAATTCCATAAAAATAATATATGATGCATAATTAATCAATATACAAGCAAAATGGATTGATGTAGAGTGACACACCCTCTAAAATATGTTTGTGTATCTCAACAAATAGGCCTATATGGATAAGGGAGAAACTAACATGACCAATATTAGGGTCAAGAATATCCTAGTTGTGTAATAGGTAAACAAATTATTTTATATGTTATTCCCCAACCATTACCATCAATATGGAAAACCCAAGGAGAGGATCCCCTGTGTATCAAAGAAAAGGTCAACTAAGCCAAGTGCTAGCACAAGTGGGTAGTAGGGCCCCCAAAAGTGGTAGAGGATATGGTAAGCATAGCCCTCCAGGCTAGTTCAACAACCCCATTCAGTGCCACCACCACCACCTCACACTTCACCATCATCATCCCCATCCCCATTTCATATTTTACCACCTACATCACCACCTCATAATTCTCCTCCTCATCCAACTCCCCCACCTTCAACTTAACCCTATCCTCATCCAACTCCCCCACTTTCACCTCAACCTTCTCCTCATCCTACTTCACCACCTTCACCAACATGATCACCTTCACCTCTACCTTCTCCAAGGACTACCACTAGGTTAACACCTCATCACCCTTTAAGACAAGTGCCCCAAAAAGACCCCTCCAAGGAGCAGATACATAATTTGTAATCTAATCTAGAGAAGACTCCATACCCAGTGCGAGATGTCCCAATTATTGATCAAGTGAATACTGGAGGGATTAGAATGGATGGGATGGCTATTAGAAGACATCAAGAACTTGAAATAGACCTAGTAAATGGGAAGGGGATAGTTGAGGGGGAACCATAATAGAGAGTTCCATCTAATCTATGCAAATGATAATAATTTGGTATAGATGAGCAGAAAATCTATCTTTAGAAGTATTTCCACCCTAATGATGTAACCCAAGAAACTAGGAGGCAATTATCCTTATTTTTGGAGATGCATAATGAAGATCATTAGTTTAACATTCCATTGGATAGTATTTTTTCTAGCCAAGATGCCCCAAAACTACTAGATCTCATGAAATTTGATCCACAATAACTCTCCCCAATAATTACAAGCACTACATTTTTGAAACTTGCTATGGAAATGATGCGCCAAAATATTTTCTTAGAGTCAGATGTGTGCATGGCAAAAAATAAATATGGTAGGTTGGTGTAAATATATAATAAAGTGTATGCTAAAAGGTAGGCACTAGCTTAGGAAGTGGCCTCTTTGAATCAACAACTTCAAGAGACTATTGAGGCTAAGGTAAGGGTATTAGCCTTTTGTAAAACAATGTTGAAAGAAGAGCTAGAACTAGCATATGGCATAACATTTGATGGGGATGCCATAGGAAAATTAGAAACATTGGTTGAGCTTTTGCTCAAAAATAATAAGGAGTACCTTACACCTAAATATTAATCTCAATAACTTTTGGATCAGTTTACCACTATAGCAGGTATCTACCATAGTAATTTAGAAAGAGTCTGGGAGGTTGTTCCAATTTTTGATGGTATTTTTTCACACATGGCACACCCAAATAAAATCATAGAGGCATGGCTAAATGATGAGAAGGTTTTTAGGGAACAATCCATCGATGTAACTATACTAATAAAGGATATCACTGAGTGCATGAAGGTATTCAAGGACATGGAAATAATGGAAGACACTATCAATAACCATTATCAAAAAAAAAATTCTAGTTTTGCCACAATCTAAGCATAGGTTGACAAGGAGGTACCTAAATTGGAGGATATCCAAAAGGAACATAGATTATCTCTAGAAAAATAAATTAATAATATTGAGACCCTAATTCAACCCAAGGAGTTGAAAACAATAAATGAGTCCATTGAGAAAATAATTGCCAAGGTTCTAGATGCCTTATCCCATTGGGATGAGCTAAGGAAAGAACTCGAGAAGAAAGGGCTTGAGTTCCTTGAGGATGCCATTATAACTTAGTCTAGAATAGACTAATAGCTTAGTGTGGGGTGATGTTGGCCCCTCAATTTTGAACAAGTATTTTTTCTAGTTTTGGCAAGTGGTGCAAAGGGACTATTATCTATTACATGCAAGTACCAGCATAGTGAAAGAGAACCATGGCACAATACTATTAGCAAAAAAATTGAAGGATGTAGAAGGAAAATGGATTCAAAGGACCAGTGTGAGAGGACCCATTCAAGAGAACGTGGCATATGGAACTCAAGAACAAAAAAATTGGAATAGGAAGTAAAAGACTAAGGGAGTACGTGAGGAGTGGAGCATGAGGAACATGGGATTAATTTAAATAATAAATCAAAATAGGATACTTCAACCCCACTAATCAGAGGCCTTAAATAGCCCATAAGGAATCGAACACTTAGAAAATGAATGCATAACATAAAGCAGACATTTAGGGGTGTAGAGGCCTGAGTCTATAGAAATAATTAATTGTAAAATCCATGACACATTTTTTTGAGAGTCCATGTGCCATATGTCCAATTTTATTTGGGAATTTGACACTTAGATAGGGAAAAATAAGTATAAAAAACCTTGTTTTAATAATTCATGAAGGGGGAATAGAAGGAGGAACCTCTAAATATATAATAAGTATTGTCTTATAATCAAAAATTACTTAATGAGAATTCAATGTTTATCATATCATATTTTGAGTAATGGATTGTGAACCATGTTGAATATTGAAATGTGTTAATTAATTAAAAGTCATGAGTTCTTTATTTTATAATTATCTAGTGATGGTAGCATAATATGTTAAGAAATAATAGTAGGATATTTATTTGACAAGAAATGAGTAAATACACCATGCATTTCAAAGCTTCAAGAACGAGTCTTTCACTACATGCTTCAGATGAGTGTGTGAGGCTTATCCCTCATGTGATAGGGCCAGATTGCTAGCCTATTTGGAAGAGGCTTCAAGTTTGATGTAAAGAGAGAACCTAACAATAACCATAATGCAAATTTGGATACAACATTATTGAGGATATGAATAATATCAAGGTTAATATCACCCTACATGAAATGGTTTAGATCACTAAAAAAATTGATTTATTACTCAAATCCCTAACTGAGATATCCTCTAAATCTAACAAATCTAAATTTATGTATGAAAATGAGATGGTATTTAAAGACAAACTTGAAGTTCCACCATTTGTATTAACTATCTAAATGTTTGGGAAAGAACATGCACAACTATTTGGTTGACTCAAGTACCTTAGCTAATGTGATGCTGACAACTATGTGCAAAAAATTGGGTTTGACCCTAGATAAGTCAAAGAGTGGTCCTAAAATTGGACAAGTCTTATGTAAATACATTAAAGAACTAACAAATGTACACATCTAGCTAAAATGAAAGCCATGGGTATGATTATATATATAATTTGTTGACATCCTAGAAGCTTATGGCTTGATTATGAGTTGGAATTGGTCTAAGAAATTAAATGGATACATGGAGAGACATGGGTAAAATAATATATAGATATTTTTGTTGTTGACATCCTAAAATATTATGGCTCGATTATGATCTATGATTGATCCAAGACACTAAATAGATACATGGTCATTGATTTTTCACACATGTGGTTTCCATAAAAAGGAATAGCCTATTAGATTTAGATGGATAGAGAAATAGATATGAAGTACTTGATTATTGATTACAATGCCAAGGATGATAAGGTTGACTTCCCATATCCACATGTAGGAGTATACACATTCACTACCAAGCATGAAATTTATGAACAATAAATAAAAGGTACTTCTCAGTTGTGGATCCTCCATTTTGATAGAGCTAGATTAAAATAAGGTTATGGTGTTGGCATAGCCCTAAAAGAATTAGATGGTAAGAAGTACCTAACTACCTATAATTTAAAATTTAATTTCACCAATAATAGAGCTGAGTATTAATCTCTAATCCTTGTTCTACAATTCACATTGAAGTATAACATCAAGAAATTATAAACATTCAGTGATTATAAGTTGGTTATTAACTAGATCAAAAAGAGTCAATGGAATCTCCCCTAATTGAAGAAGTATAAACACCAAGCATAGTACTTGATTGAGCGCATTGAAGGATTCAACATCAGAGATATCCCAAGATAACAAAATTAGATGACATATTCACTAATAGTTTCAACTGCTAATATAGCCCCACTTTAAGAATCCAAAATACATAAATTCTCTATGGAGTTAGTTCCTTTCCCCTCTATTATAGACAACTTGGATATTTTCAAGGTGTTTGAGGATGATCAATATATTGTATAATTCATGATCAGTTATGAGACCTTTTAATCTTAGCCAATAGATGATAAATATGTAGATCCCATGCATATTAAAAACCTAAGAGAGAAGGGTGTCCTACAACTAAAGTAAAATTACATCCCTCTAGAAATGGTTTTCATAGAATGAGATTTTGATGTAGATCCACAAGATCAAAATAAAAAGTAGTATAAATAAATTTAGTCCTATTTCATCAAAGAGACTTTGGAAACTAACCAATATCCTCAATATGTGAACATTGGATCGATCTGTATTGAAAGTGAGGAACAAAAATTAAATAGTCTGCTAAAAAAATACAAGGATGTGATCACTTGGACATATGAATACTTGAATATCTTTGACCTCATAATCATCACTCATTCCATCCCATTTATGTTAGAGCATAAGTCCTTTACGTATAGATAGAATTTAGTTAATCCAATACTAGAACCTCTTACCTACCTAGAAGTACAAAAGCTACTAGATGTCAGGATTGTCTTTCTGATTAGGCATTTACTTGGGTAGTTAACCTGGTACCATTCAAGAAGGAGATTAGAGATATTAGACTCTATGTTGACTTTATGAATCTAAATCAAGCATCACAAAAGGATAACTATAGTTTTACCTCCATATATGAGGTTATTCATATGGTTAGTGGATCTAAGATGATGTCCTTCCTAGATGGATTATCAATCTATAACCAAGTGTTAGTATAATAAGCACAAGAGAGAATTAAGATTTCCTTTACTACCAAGTAGATAAATTTTGCATATAAATGGATGCCTTTCATCCTAATCAATTCAAGAGTAACCTTGCAAAGAGTGATGGATGTTGCCTTTTAGGGAATTTTTGGAAAATGCATCATCATATACATGGATGACTTGATAGTATATTCAAAGGATAGAGCTTATCATATAAGTCACTTGCAATGATTATTTGACAAATGTCAAACATATAGAGTCTCTCATAATCCAAAGAAGATAATATTTAGAGTTATTTAAAGGAAATTACTAGGTGATGCAGGAGCATCACTTGAAAAAAAAAAAAAAAAAAAAAAAAAAAAAATTGCTTTGTTTTCCCTCCTTTTTACTTTTGCATTTTGAAAATTTATTTTATTCTTCATATTGTTTTAAGCCTATAGTTTAGTTAGAATCTCCTTATCTTGGGAGTTTGTTTTAATGCATTTTGGGCAGATTGTTGCGCCCAGCCCAGCCATGTTAATTTTAAAAGCTTTTTGGTAAGTATTCGGTGTTTTCAGGTGTGGAAAAAAAAAATAAATAAATAAATAAAGAAGAGGATTTTTGTGAGAAACAGGGGAAGGCGATGAAGAAGAGAACAGGGGCGTCTTAATTTCTCACAATTCATCTATGTTATACTAAAATTTGAAGCTAAGTATGATTCCTTTGTTCCTTTCCATTATTAAAATATTAATGCTTAAGCATTTCAGTTTGGCTGGACCGTAGTTCTTTTTGTTTTTCTCTGTATTGATGTCACCAAATTAAGTCTATTCTTTCGACACAAGTAAAAGACAGGGCTACGCTTCAGGGAAGAACTAAGCAGATGGAAACTAACCGCTCTACTCCTAGAAGGCTGTCTACGGAGATTGACAAAGATCGTGCTGAGGATGAGCCAGAGTTATGATCAACTCCAGCAACATCATGGACTTCAGATGTGGAAATTTCTGCAAAATTTTCAAGTAAGATCTGATTTATTTGTCTCCCGCTCAGTTTCACCACTTCTTGGCTTATGCATCAAATGATCAGAATGGGATGCAACTTCGCTTGTTTGTGCTTGAAAGAAACAATTGGATGGTGAGCGCTGGTGTTGAGTGTGGCCACCTTTAATTTCCTTTACCTGATACTCTTGTAAACTTCATTAGATGATTAAAAAGTCCAAGGAAATTCCGATATGCTAGATAACAAACAGTTTATCAACGAAGTTGCTATTTTCTCTCAAGTTAATCACAGAATGTTTTCCCTCCTTTTTACTTTTGCATTTTGAAAATTTATTTTATTCTTCATATTGTTTTAAGCCTGTAGTTTAGTTAGAATCTCCTTATCTTGGGAGTTTGTTTTAATGCATTTTGGGCAGATTGTTGCGCCCAGCCCAGACATGTTAAGTTTAAAAGCTTTTTGGTATGTATTCGGTGTTTTCAGGTGTGGAAAAAAAATAAAAAATAAATAAATAAAGAAGAGGATTTTTGTGAGAAACAGGGGAAGGCGATGAAGAAGAGAACAGGGGCATCTTAATTTCTCACAATTCATCTATGTTATACTAAAATTTGAAGCTAAGTATGATTCCTTTGTTCCTTTCCATTATTAAAATATTAATGCTTAAGCATTTCAGTTTGGCTGGACCGTAGTTCTTTTTGTTTTTCTCTGTATTGATGTCACCAGCATTTAGAGTTCTCTCTGTATTAAATGAAACAAAGACTGGCCATATTAAATCTGTTTGGGCGCTTAAATGAAGGCTGGCCGTATTGAATCTATTTTGGGCGCTTAAATGTAAAGCCTGTATTCATATAAATTGTGTTGAGCGCTAAACCTCCTGACTGGATCGTGTAACCTTGCTGGGACGCATTCAACGCCTTGCAAATAAAAGTGACGTGGCATACCATATAAGTTCTGCTTTGGTAAACGTTGCATTCAGTATATGAGTATATAAGTATGCAGCCGGTTTCACACTAGTATGTTAAATATCCTTGTGCTGTTTGTGTAATAGTGCGCCTGGAAAAAGAAAGAAGATAAAATTTGATCCTATCATAATATTCTGACTGTTAATCATTTTACAAATGATGCTGGGCGTCCAAATATAAGGAATGATTGTCATTTGTTTTCTTTGTGAATTCAATGGAATTTCAGCATCTGTCTGTAATATCAGATGAAGACCTTTAAAATATTATCCAATTTATCTAAGTTGTGGACTCTGTCAGAATATATGCTTTTCTGTTCATGTTTTAAGGATTAATAAAGTGTGAAGTGCTGTAAGGTCATCAATTTTGGTATCAGAGCCTGTGATCCAGGCCAAAGAGAAGCAGAACCAGATTTGTGGACAGAAAACAAAGATGGCCATGAGAATCAGGAACAGAGGTAGAGCTAGAGGAAGGAGACCTGGAGGACAGGTTGCATTGGCAGAGGAGATTAGGAATCTGACAGCTAGGCTGCAAGACCTGTAGATGGCTCAAAGAAGGGGCACTGACATGGGTGAAGTCAGTGACAGAGAAGAGGAACCACTAGAAGATGAAATGGTAGTGGAAGAAGAAACAGCTGAAGAGAGGTTGATCAAAGCCATTATGAAGGTGAACACCAAGCCAAAAATGGAGGTTCCAATGTATGAAGGTAATTTGAATGTTGAAGAATTAATTGATTGGATTAACGCATTAGACAAATATTTTGAGTATGAAGGGATTGAAGAAGATGAAAAGAAAGTCAAGTATGCCATGACAAGGCTAAAGAAACATGCATCCCTGTGGTGGGATGGAGTGCAAGAAGAAAGGAGAAGAAAAGGGAAGCCAAAGATCAGAAGCTGGGACAGAATGGTAGCAAAAATGAAAGGTAAGTTTATGCCTAAAGATTATCAAGCAAATCTTTTTAAGCAATTACAAAATTTGAAGCAAAAAGAATTGTCTGTGAAAGAATACACTGAAGAATTTTATAGGTTGACTATAAGATCAGGTCACATTGAGGATGACACAGAAAAGGTAGCCAGATACACCAATGGCTTGAAATTTGCCATTCAAGATGAAATTAGTCTTCTCATTCCTAAGACAGTTGAGGAGGCATATCAATTTGCCTTGAAAGCTGAGGAGAAGATTGCAAGGAAACAAACATCTTTCTCAAGAGGAAGGGGTAGGTTCAACAGAGGTAGAGGATTTCAAGGAGGTAGAAGACAGCTGCAAACATCTCATGAAGAAGCCAGCAGCTCACAAAGTTCAAGAGGCAGCTATATACCAAGAGGAAGAAGACCATACCAAGGATATCAGAGAGGAAGAGGAAGATTCATGGGCAAATGCTTTAAATGCAACAAGTATGCAGGGCATAGGGCATATGAGTGTACAGAGAACCCTTCTACCAGCCATGAGAGAAATGTACATGTGATTGAAGGTGAAAAACAAAATGCAGAAGTTACAGCAGCTTATGAAGATACTCCAGAAGAAGGTGAGTCTCTTTTGATGAAAAGAATATTGCTAAAACCAAATAAAGAAGTTGTAGAACCACCTCAAAGAAAAACTTTATTTAGAACCACATGTAAGAGTAAAGGGAAATGCTGTAAAGTCATTATTGACAGCGAAAGTACTGACAATCTTGTGTCAACTGAGATGGTGGAGAAACTAGGCTTGAAGAAGGAGGTACATCCTACACCTTATCAAGTCTCTTGGTTACAAAAAGGACACAAACTTCTGGTAAGTGAACAATGCAAAGTAGATATTCAGATAGGAACATATAAGGATCAAATTTTATGTGATGTCATGCCCATGGATGTATGCTTGGAAGGCCTTGGCAATTTGACAGGAAGGCCATAAATGATGGAAGGCGGAATACATACATGTTTGAAAAGGATGGGATCAAGCATACACTTACACTATTGAAAGAAGAGGCTGCTGCTGTTGTTGGACAGAATTCTAAAATTTTGATAGTAAGTGGCAAAGAATTTCTACATCAAATAAAGAAAGAAGAGGTAAACTTTGCTGTAATTGGTAAGCCAAGGAGTGTAGTCACTAGTACTAAGCTGATTGAGTTGCCACTAGAGATTCAAGATATGTTGAATGAATACATTGACATTGTGGTAGATGATTTACCTGATGAGTTACCACCATTGAGAAGTATTAGTCATCACATAGACTTGATTCCAGGAGCAAATCTACCAAACAAGGCTGCCTACAGGTTGACACCAAAGGAGAATGAAGAAATCAAACATCAAGTTCAAGAATTATTAGACAAAGGATTGGTAAGAGAGAGTTTAAGTCCTTGTGCTGTCCCTACAGTGTTGAGTCCTAAGAAAGATGGGAGTTGGAGAATGTGTACAGACTCCAGAGCAATCAACAAGATTACTATCAGGTATAGATTTCCATTGCCACGAATTGATGACTTACTTGATTGTTTAAGTGGAGCTACATATTTCTCTAAGATAGATTTGAAAAGTGGTTACCATCAGATTAGGATAAGAGAAGGGGATGAATGGAAAACAGCCTTCAAGACTAATGATGGACTCTATGAGTGGTTAGTTATGCCATTTGGACTAACCAATGCACCAAGCACCTTCATGAGGCTGATGAATGAAGTGCTAAAGGAGTTCACTGGTAAGTTTGTGATAGTGTATTTGGATGATATTTTGGTGTTTAGTCAAACTAAAGAAGAACATTTGAGACATTTGAAGATGGTGTTGAGTAAATTACATGAGGAGAAGTTGCTAATAAATGTCAAAAAGTGCAGTTTTCTGAAAACGGAGTTGATATATTTGGGATTTGTGATTTCTAAAGAAGGATTGAAGATGGATAAGGAAAAGATTAAAGACATACTTGAGTGGCCTACACCCAGGAGCACATATGAGGTAAGAAGCTTTCACGGTTTGGCTAGCTTCTATAGGAAATTCATAAGAAATTTTAGTGGAATTGTTGCTCCAATGATAGATACAATCAAGGGTGATAAAAGAAGTTTTTGTTGGACTGAGGCTACTGATAAGAGTTTCAGATTGTTGAAAAAGAAGGTAACTGAAGAGCCAATCTTGACCTTGCCTGATTTTAATAAGCTTTTTCAAGTAGAATGTGATGCTAGTGGAATTGCAATAGGTGCTGTTTTAAGTCAAGATGGGAAGCCTATAGCATACTTTAGTGAGAAATTAAGTGATGCTAAGAAGAAATATTCAGCTTATGAACAAGATTTCTATGCTCTTGTACAAGCTTTGAAGAAGTGGAGGCACTATCTTTTGCCTAAAGAATTTGTTTTGTTCACTGACAATTATGCTTTACAGTTCATTAGCAATCAAGATAAGTTGAATCAAAAGCATGTCAAATGGATTGAATTTTTACAAAGTTTCACATTCACTATTAAGCATAAGAAAGGACAATCTAACAAGGTTGCAGATGCCTTAAGCCGGAGAAATCTGATCATACAAGAGTCTCAAGTAAGTATTATGGGATTTGAAGATTTGAAGGAACTATATAAGGAAGATCCAGACTTTAAGGAACCATATGAAGCTTGCATGAATCCAGTGGGGGTTGAAAGAAGTCCTTGGATAGATTTCATGGTTCAGGAGGGTCTGCTATTCAGAAGCAGCCAGCTTTGTATTCCCAAGAGTTCTATGAGGGAAAATTTGTTGAAGGAAAAACATAGTGGCAGCTTATCAGGACATTTTGGGCAGAACAAGACATTAGCACAATTGAGTGCTCACTACTATTGGCCAGGTATGAGTAATGATGTTAATAAATTTGTTGAAAGATGTAAAATATGCCAATATGCCAAGGGAAGCAGTCAAAACACAGGTTTGTATCAGCCACTACCCATTCCAAATAGACCTTGGGATTCAATAAGCATGGATTTTGTACTTGGTTTGCCAAGAACTCAAAAAGGTCATGATTCCATATTTGTTGTGGTAGACAGGTTTTCAAAGATGGCTCACTTTATTCCATGTTTCAAAACAAGCGATGCTACTCACATAGCTAATCTATTCTTCCAGGATATTGTTAGATTGCATGGATTGCCTAGAAGTATTATTTCTGACAGGGACACCAAATTTGTTGGACATTTTTGGAGAACCTTATGGAAGAAATTGGGAACACAGCTAAGTTTCAGTTCAGCCTATCATCCTCAAACGGATGGCCAAACAGAGGTTGTCAATAGGAGCTTGGGCAACATCTTGAGAAGCCTGGTAAGTATGCATCCGAAACAATGGGATCTTGCACTTGCACAAGCTGAATTTGCCTATAATGATTCTCCTAATAGAAGTACAAGATTGAGACCATTTCAAATCATGTATGGAATGCATCCAAGAGGCGTGTATGAGTTAAGAAATTTAAGCAATATGGAGACAAGGAGTGCTGATGCGGAAGAATTTGCCAATGCCATGCAAAATTTGCATGAACAGGTAAAGAAGAAACTTGAAGAAAATACCATCAAGTATAAGCTAAGGGCAGATCAAAAGAGAAGAGAGGTCAGTTTCAATATTGGAGACCTTGTTCTTGCTCATCTCAGAAAAGAGAGGTTTCCAAAGAAAGAATACAACAAGCTGAAGGTAAAGAAAATAGGACCATGCAAGGTAATAAGGAAATTTTCAAATAATGCATATGAAATAGAACTGCCAAAGGGGATTGGAATCTCTCCAATTTTTAATATTGCAGATTTATATCCATACAAGGATGAAGGACAACCAGACCAAAAAATTGAAACAGAAGTGGATAAAGTTATCCAATGGGAATAGCAACTACCAAAGGAAGTGCCAAAAGAAATTGAGAGTATTTTAGAGAAGAAAATAGTTAAAAAGACAAGAAACAAAGAATACTTCCAGTATCTCACTAAGTGGAAGAATCTACCAGCTGAAGATGCAACATGGTTGACTACAGATGATATCCTTAAGATGGGCACAAGTATAGACGAAGTGATGCAGAAGAACAACAAGTGAAGAACACCTCTTCTGCTGATTGGAAGAATGATGCAGGAGCATCACTTGAAAAAAAAAAAATTAAATTGCTTTGTTTTCCCTCCTTTTTACTTTTGCATTTTGAAAATTTATTTTATTCTTCATATTGTTTTAAGCCTGTAGTTTAGTTAGAATCTCCTTATCTTGGGAGTTTGTTTTAATGCATTTTGGGCAGATTGTTGCGCCCAGCCCAGCCATGTTAAGTTTAAAAGCTTTTTGGTATGTATTCGGTGTTTTCAGGTGTGGAAAAAAAAAATAATAATAAATAAAGAAGAGGATTTTTGTGAGAAACAGGGGAAGGCGATGAAGAAGAGAACAGGGGCATCTTAATTTCTCACAATTCATCTATGTTATACTAAAATTTGAAGCTAAGTATGATTCCTTTGTTCCTTTCCATTATTAAAATATTAATGCTTAAGCATTTCAGTTTGGCTGGACCGTAGTTCTTTTTGTTTTTCTCTGTATTGATGTCACCAGCGTTTAGAGTTCTCTCTGTATTAAATGAAACAAAGACTGGCCATATTAAATCTGTTTGGGCGCTTAAATGAAGGCTGGCCATATTGAATCTGTTTTGGGCACTTAAATGTAAAGCCTATATTCATATAAATTGTGTTGAGCGCTAAACCTCCTGACTGGATCATGTAACCTTGCTGGGACGCATTCAACGCCTTGCAAATAAAAGTGACGTGGCATACCATATAAGTTCTGCTTTGGTAAACGTTGCATTCAGTATATGAGTATATAAGTATGCAGTCGGTTTCACACTAGTATGTTAAATATCCTTGTGCTGTTTGTGTAATAGTGCGCCTGGAAAAAGAAAGAAGATAAAATTTGATCCTATCATAATATTCTGACTGTTAATCATTTTACAAATGATGCTGGGCGTCCAAATATAAGGAATGATTGTCATTTGTTTTCTTTGTGAATTCAATGGAATTTCAGCATCTGTCTGTAATATCAGATGAAGACCTTTAAAATATTATCCAATTTATCTAAGTTGTGGACTCCGTCAGAATATATGCTTTTCTGTTCATGTTTTAAGGATTAATAAAGTGTGAAGTGCTGTAAGGTCATCACTAGGCCACATCATCATTAAGGATGGGATATTAATTTATTCATAATTTGTTCAAGCCATTATATTATGAGGAACAAAACATACGCCATCATCTTAGACAAAACAACAAGGAAGAATTGAAGTCTTTCTTTGGTGAGATCAACTTTGTAAAAAAATTCATTTCTAGTTTTGTATATATTGAATACTATGCTAAAAAAATGCTAATATAGAGTGGACAATAGAGGCTGATGTAGAGAGAAATAAATTAAAACACTAGATAAATTTCTTGATTTAAGCCTAATTCTTATAGCCTTTCAAAGGCACAAATTCAATTGAGTTGAGAAACACACAATTTTTATAATAAAAATATCACCTTTTACAAATACCCAATATCCTATTTTGTCTCTCTGCAAAGTTTCACACTTAAACTCTCAATAGAAATACCTTAACTCGCATTGTCTCTTCTCTATTAGGTCTCTTTTAAGCATAGTGTTCTACCCAATATTGGATTCCATAATTATCCATGTTTTTCAATTCTAAAAACCTTAATATTTTTTATAACATGTCAAGGTAAACTATATTACCAAGTTTTAATAAATTCTTAGGGTGGAATCTCTAGATATTCCCATTTCAGTTTCAAAACCCTATCTCAGGGTTATATAGACTTGTGTGACCTTAAGATAGATAAAATGAGATTTATTAAATTTTGAACTCCTTTTATCACTTTTAAATATTTTAATATGTATACCCAACATTCCTATACCTTTCTCAATCATTAAGATAGTATGAGTGATCTTCATGAGAATTAAACTTGAGAAATAGTAGAATTATAAAAACTACATAGGATCATGTGCACCTTTATGGAGTTATTGAGTTCCAAATTGATCTCAAAAGGATTATAAATGTTAAATAGAGTTACTAAAACTATTTATATTTTCTACCTATCACACTTATCCCTTTCAAAAACCAAAATGAGATTTAAAAGACTCATTTGATCAACTTGTTTGACTGTGTCAAAATAGGGCCTATTTAGAATTGACTATTCTGTGATTAGGATCTGTACCTGTAAATGAGAATAAGTAATCACTAATTTAAATGATAATATTAATAACAAAATTATCACATACCATAAAATGTTATAAATCCACAAATACTTTTTCTTTAATCATCATCTCTCTCATACATTGAAAATAACTTCACATGAAATATGTATACACAAAATTCTGAACTTGGACAGTCCTTTTTATTGAAATCTTTGTCTTTTTTCCTTCTCTTAGAGTTTTCACCTTTGTTTTTCCCCTCTTTACTCCTCCTTCAAGCTTCTATAACACTTTATACTCCTATAACTTTCCAACTACTTCTTGATTCCCTCTAAATATGTAGATGGATTTACATGTATGCATGGTTTGTCTTCAAACAAGAGAGAAAACATTAAAAACATGGAAAAGAAAATGAAAATAAAGAAAGAAACATCCCTAAGGATAGAATAATCCTGATAAAACTAAAATCTAACCTTCTATTCAAATAAAAACATGCTTAAGACCATAAGAATATAGAAAGAAATTAAAAAATTTGAATTCTGAGTTTTGGTAAGAAAATGCCTAGAGAAATCCAATTTAAATTTTATGAATACCTAAGACCTATAAATGATTCATAAAGGATATCAGAGACTAATAAGACCCCATAATGACTCAAAAATAAAATAAAAATAAAAATTTCTATCATAAAGAGTGATGATCCTACACATACTCCCTAGGAACAATAAATTAACTCATGAACTCCTGTTCATGAGGTCTTCAAAATTACCTCCATTATTGATGATGTCTATTATTGTCATAAAAATGGAATATTTCACAAGATTATGTTTTTAATGATAGTATTCTTTTAATCTTATTATATTTACAACTTTCTTGTCTAAGATAAGCTCAAGTTCTTGTTTTGCTTGAGGTAAATAATTTTACCACTCTTGCACTATTGTGTCTTCATTTATAGATACATGACCACTATTATCTCATTATTTATATGGATCCAAAGCCTCAACACTATGCTTACTTTTTTCTCTATCCTGGGTCCCATGGTGTTGTTAGGAGTGATAATTCTTTGATTATTTTTGCATTATCTTCAAATGAGTAACTTTTATCCTCTTTACTGTCAATATTTCATTTTAAACTTTCTTCACTTGTAGCTTCACATACAGTAAACATGTTAACGAAAAATACTTCTTCTTCACACTCTTTATTCACCTCCTTGGTATTTCTTCTCTCCTTGGTCTTCTCCCAATCTCTACTATCATAATGGACTTCATGATGTCTATTCCCATTCTTATCTTTCTTTATTGTCTCTGTACGATTTATTGATCTAAAAACACCATCATTATCATGTTCCTTATTCATGTTAATACTCTCTTTAGTCTTATCCATAAGCCTTAACAATTTTGTTTTCCTCCATTTATTTTGTCCTTGTTTTGAATTTTTCCTTCATTTTCCATTTTTAGGATCATCCTTTAGTCTTTTGAACCTTTTATTCAAAAAAAAATTAGAATACCTTAATTTCCATCAATTTTGAATGCTCTTTTCTATCTTGAGACCATTTTCAAATGTCTTGTATATCTCTGACTTAATTAATAAACCAAACAACATTCTCTAAGTTACTCTTAACTTCTTGCTCAACCATAGATCTTGATTTCTATTTGATTATCTCAAAGATTGAATACTTTTCCCTCTACCTATATCTTGTTCCATATCCTCTATTTTTATATTTATCTCCTTGTCATTTCTCTTGTACCTATCCTTTCATTCTATTACTTTATGGTGGTTGCTTTGACCACCTTGAAGTTTTCTCAATGTTTATATCTCTTCAAGGCTATTATGCACCTTGGAAACTCATTATTATCATTCATTTGCCTTAAATTATCCTTATTACTTTCCTTAACATATATAAACCTAACATCACTATCACAAATCTGAGATGTTTCATCAATTACTCTCTTTATATACATCCATATCTCACCAATTTCTTGCTCTTGGTTGGTTATTCCTATATTTGACCTTATCACATAAATTTGCTGACATTGAGAAGGTGTCAAAATCCTTCCTTATTTATTGATGAATCTGCATGACCCTTCAAGGCATGTACCTAAAATTATTATTTCCAACATTTAAAATGAGTTCAAAGTTTTATTTTTTCACTTAACCTCTTCTCATTGCTATATACTTTAAACAAGTACTGATTTAAGACTCCTTTCACTTCATGAAATACTCGCCTTTCATAATGATAAAATCAAACAATATATGACCAATTCTTACCTTCTAACTGATGACTTAACCCAAAATCTTATGGGCTCCATTCTTTCATAACTATTATGGAGTAAAGATTAGTTATAATCTGCTCTTTTTTCATCATTGCTTTAGTTTGATTGTCAAATATTATGATATATTTAAAGTCTTCATTTCTCCATGCCTCTATTGGTTTGAACTGAGATATTACTCATTTCATTCTCATTATGATCTCTTTATAAAAATTTTGACCTAAAAACATCATGCTTGCATAGTATCCTTTGTCATGGCATATAAAAATAAAAAATGTAGGTGTGAGGAATTAAATGAATTCAAACCAAATTTAATCCACCATAAAATGTTCATTTAAAACACATAAACCAGATTTTAAATGTGTAAAATCATATTTCACTATGCACTACTTGCATCACAAAATCAATTCTTCAAATCATAGTAAACAAAAGAATTAATGGAGAAAATAAAAACAATAATAAATACCATAACATAGATACATCGTGGTTCACCTAATGTGGGCTACATCCACTAAGAAAGTTCTCAATAAAATTAATGACAAAGAAACTCTTACAAAGATTAAAAATATCTTATATAATTCACATAAGAAGTCTCTAAATTTTTGATCCAATTATGAAATCTATCAACAATTCTTCACAGATGTTCTGCCACACTTGTACCTATATATTAACTACCACAAGCTACTATACCACACCTTGTAAATAAACACATCACCCTAAAAAGTCATAGCACACCTATATTTCTACAAAATGAGGAGAAATCCAAAAAACAAGGATAAATACACCATGCTCATCCAAGATAAGCATTATCCACAATGAAACACCCATACTCTACCTAGTCATGCTTATCCAAAACGACACCTAAGGAGGAACACACCATCATCATCTCTCCTTCATAAAAGGATCTCACAACTTTTAAGGAGATAACGACTAACTCCAAAAAACATGGAATTCAATCCCACTTCCACAAAATATGGAAGTCAACATGGAAATTAGATACATAACAACTAATTCCATAAAACAAGGAAGACATAGAAATTAGAAAAATATCTAAGAATATTCCACTCATATGGAATCAAGGTTCCATAAAAGGTGGAGTGGGGAAAATTGTGATCCTCACATTTTTGGAGCTATCTAAGCCCCAAAAATGTACCACCATGGTCATGTGATATCCCCAAAGGGCTCCACATTCAACAATCTTCCACTTGGAGACTGTTTCTCCTAAACAAAATCTATCACTACTCCATGACCACTAAGGCCAACCAAATCTAAACATAGTCTCAACTTATCCAATGTGATCACCTTGGTCATCATATCCATATTATTCTGGCTACTATGAATATTATCCAAATTCACCAAATTCTCCTATAAAGTCTTGATGAAGTGATAATGTAACTAAATGTGTTTTGTCCTTGAGTGGAAAGTGGGGTTCTTT
This sequence comes from Torreya grandis, assembly GCA_037957365.1. NCBI lineage: Eukaryota > Viridiplantae > Streptophyta > Pinopsida > Cupressales > Taxaceae > Torreya > Torreya grandis. The sequence continues at coordinate 217,801 of JARHVA010008234.1, read as the reverse complement.
AAAAAATGAATAGCACTCTGACTATCACTGTGTAGTCTCCCAACTTATTTTTCATGCCCCAACTCTCAAAATAATTTATATAACCAAATCATCTCCTTGGTATCCTCTATGGCATCAACATACTCTACCTTTGTGGTTGACAAAGCCACTACCTTTTATATCCTATAAACCCAACTAACCATTGTATCTCCAATAGTAAATATATAGCTTATCATAATTTTCCTATTATTAATATCCCCTACCATATCCATGCCCATATAACCACACAAAGTGATATATAATCCACCATAACATAATCCAACATCCATGGTTCCTCTCAGATATTGAAGAATCCATTTCACTGCTTGTCAATGATCATAACCAGTATCACTCACATATCTACTCACAACTCCCACTACATGGGTAATATCTAGCCTAGTACAAGCCATGACATAAATCAAGTTTCCAACTATCGATGAGTAAGATACCTTGGGCATCTTAATCTTTTCAACCTCCATCTTGGGACACTACTCATTTGATAATCTAAAGTGGCATACCAAAGGAGTACCAATAGATTTAACATCCAACATACTAAACCTTTCCAAGACTTTCTTCACGTACTCTTATTGGGATAAAATCAACTTCCACTCCTTTCTATCATGAGTAATCCTCATACCAAGGATTTGCTTTGCTTCACCCAAATCCTTAATAGAAAAGGAGTCACTAAGTTATTTATTTAGTATATGAATATTTTGTATGTTCTTTCCTACAACTAAGATGTCATCCACATATAAGCATAATATAATAAAATAACCATCATCAAAATGTTTGATGTACATGCAATGGTCAAAATTACACCTTTGATAACCTTGTTCCAACATAAAACAATAAAATTTCTTATACCATTTCCATGTATCTTATTTCAAGCCATACAAACTCTTTTTTAGTCTGCACACATAGTTCTCCTTTCCTTTGACCTCATATCCCTATGGATGCTCCATATATAACTCTTCATCCAATTCACCATGAAAAAAAGTTGTTTTCACATCCAACTATTTTAAGTTCAAATCCTCAACTGCAACTACACCAATAATAGTCTTAATAGAAGTCATTTTTATAATAAGAGAAAAAAATTCATCAAAATCAATACCTCATTTTTGTGCAAACCCCTTGACCACCATTTTATAATTATACCTTTTTCTCCCTACATCTTCTTTTATTCTAAATATCCACTTGTTTGGCAATGCACTCATGCCCTTGGGTAGCCTTACCAAATATCACATTTGGTTTTCCATGGGAGATCTATGCTCCTCATCCATGGCTTTCTCCCACTTCTTCCTGACATCTACCTGCATTACTTCCTCATAAAACTCTAGTTCTCCATTATTAGTGAGTAATAAATAATTCAAAGGAGAAAAATGTTTAGGTTCTCTTCTTACCTTAGAATACCTTCTTACCATAGGAGTTTGGGGTCCTTGTGTAGAAGGTTCTTAAACTAAATCACTAGATACTTTACCATTTGAAATGTCATCCAATACTATATACTCTTTTTATTCTTATTCCCATTCCTATAACTAATCTTATGCATGACTTTTTCATTAAATATTACATCTCTAGGCCAAAATATTTTCTTATCTCTAATGTTCCATAAATGGAAACCAAATTCATCCTAACCATATCCAACAAATGTGCATTTTTATGATATTTTCCTCTAACTTGGTCCTATCCTTTTTTTAATGATAAAAAAAGCCTCACATCTAAAGACTCTAAGAAAATAATAATCAACATTCTTACTAGGCCAAGCTTGTTTAGAAATTCCTCCATCCAAAGGCATTGAAGGTCCTTTGTTAATTAGATAAAATATTGTGTTAACTACTTCTTCCCAAAATTGTAATGGCAACCCTGCATGTAACCTCATGCTCCTAACATGTTCCATTATTGTTTTATTCATCCTTTTAGATACCCCATTTTGCTATGGAGTTCTTGGAACTTCCCTTTGCCTATGGATTCCATTGTTAGAACAATAATCAAAGACAATATTACTACAATACTCACCTCCATTATCTTATCTAACACATTACAACTTGAGACCTATTTAATTCTTAACCAAGGATTTTCACTTCTTAAAAGTGTCAAATATAATATATTTTATTTTAATGCAATAGACTCAAACTTTCCTAGTTGCATAATCAATAAAAATGACATAATAATTAGAATCACCAATAAAAGATACCTGAGTTAGTCCCCATACATCTGAATATACTAACTCTAACTTATGTTATTTCTTTATGGGTCCAACTTTTAGGAACTTAACCCACTTTTGTTTCCCATACACACAATTCTCACAAAATTTTAAATCAATTTCTTTTAATCTAGGCAACTTGTCATTCAAGATCTCCATGTCCTTATGGCTCATATGACCAAGACTATAGTGTTACACAGTTACATTTCCATATGTAACAACTAAATTAAAAGAATCAACACTACTAGTCAAATATAAAGTACCAACTTTATTACCTCTTGCAACCACAAGAGCACCTCTGGTAACTTTCCAAGAATCTATAGTAAAGATTACTAAATAGCTTTCACTACCCAATTACCCCACTGAAACCAAATTCCATCTTAACACATGCATATGTCTGACATCCCTAAGTAACCACATGTTCCCATTATACATTTTCACTTAAACATGGTTCATCATCACCAAGATATATGTATCCTAAATTTTCTTAAACATAATTAGTAAAATAGTGCATATGTTGGGTGGCATGAAAATAAGCACTTGAATCTAATACCTAAAACTCAAAAAAATAATCCAAAAAAAGAATTAAGGAATCCTAACATGATTCACCTGATGTCATATTTACCTCATTCATTTCCTCTTTGTTTGCATTCTTATCTCAAAGTGACCAATAATCCTTCTTTGAGTGTCCACTCTTCCCAAAATGCCATCATATCATCTTGGCTCTAGATCTAAATTTAGATCTACCCTTTGACTTTCCACAATTGCCTTTGATCTTATCCTTTTGCCTCCCTCTAGTTTCAATACAAAAAAATTACATAAAGATGATTCACCAGTGCTCTTCCTTTGCATTTCCTTGCTAATCATCACACCTACAACATCCTCAAAATTCAAGCTTCCCTTGGCAGGGACTGCATTACTCATAGCCATAACCAAGCTATCCCAACTACCAAGAAAAGAACACAAAATCAAAAAATTCATAACTTCATCATCAAAATTAATTACAATAGAAGTGAGAATACTTAAAACTGTATTAAAATTATTTAAATGACTAGAAATAGAACTATTCTCAAACATTTTCATATTAAACAATATTTTCATAAGAAAAATTTTATTTGAGGCAGAGAGGGTTTCTCATACAAATTTCCAAGTTTATCCATGATATCCTTTGTAGATTTCTCATCTGAAATGTTAAATGGAATAGAAGATGCAATGCATAACCATATGGATCCCAATGCCTTCCTATGTCAAGCAATGTCCAATCTACATCACTCATGGCTATAGGTTATCCTCCTTTCCCCTCCAAGGGGAGTTAAAGTTCCTTTTGATAAAATTAATCTTCCATTTGTATTTTCCACAATCCAAAATTTTTTCCATCAAATTTATCAACTCTAAATCTGATCTCTTCTCCCATTGTTCCCACTCAAGCTAATAATCCTTCATGTGATTTACCATTTTAGCCAAAACACCACCAAATCTCTAATACCAGTTGTTAGGAATTAAATGAATTCAAACCAAATTTAATCCACCATAAAATACTAATTTAAAACACATAAACTAGATTTTAAATGTGTAAAATTAGATTTCACTAAGTACTACTTGCATCACAAAATCAATTCCTCAAATTATAGTTAATGAAAGTATTAATGGAGAAAATAAAAATAACAATAAAGACCATAACACAGATATATCTTGGTTCACCTAATGTAAGATACATCCAACAAGAAATTACTCAATAAAATTAATAACAAAGAACCTCTTACATAGATTAAAACTCTCCTCTAGAATTCACACAAGAAATTTTTGAATTGTTGATCCAAATCTAAAATTTGTCAATAATTCTCCACACATACTCTACCACACATGTACCTATATAATAACATACTAAAATATATTATAACACACCTTGTAAATAAACACATCACCTTAAAAATTCACACCACACTTGTATAAATACAAAATGAGGAAAAATCCACCAAACAAGGAGAAATACGCCATGCTTATCTAAGAGAAGCATTATCCACAAGGAAACACCCATCCTGTACCTAGTCATGCTTATCCAAAATCCCACATAAAGAAGAACACGCCATTCTCATATCTCTTCCAAAAAGTCTCTCACAAATTTCAAGGAGATAACAACTAACTCCACAAAACATGTAAGTCAAGATGGAAATTAGATATCTAACAACTAATTCCTACAATAAGGAAGGCATAAAAATTAGAAAATTATCTAAGAAAATTCCACTCATATGGAAGCAAGGTTCCATAAAAGGTGGAGTGGGGAAAAATGTGCTCCCCACATTTTTGGAGCTCTCTAATCCCACAAAATGTACCACCATAATTATGTGATACCCCTAAAGGGCTCCACACTCAATAGTAGGTTGCATAGTCCAGTTTATATTCATGTTTTCTTTTCCCAAATCTCTTATATCTTCCTCCTAATGGATATACTGATCTTATCATATTTTATTGATCTTTAAATCCTATTTAAGCTGACATATATATCTTTTAAAGATCATTTTATCTCTTTATTACTCAAATTCAGATATATGATGCCCTGTTTCTAAACATGCCACTTTTTCTTTGTCTTTCTCTCTAAATTTTATACCTTGCATGGCTTTTAAATTTTTTATGGTCTCTATATACACATAATATTTTTAAACTTGTATTGATTACTAACACTTTTTATCTTGTAAGAACCCATCAAGTCTCAATCTCTTAAAGTGCATGCCCTAAGGGGTGCACCAAAAAAGGGGTGGGCATACCATTAGTGCTTCATAGGATTATTGTCCTTCTGCCACTTGTGATCTACACACTTATCTCATAAAACCATTATCTCTAAGTTTATTATTCTTTGTTTTACCCATTCTAGGCATTTGCTACATTTTATCCTCATCTTTTTCACTTAAATCCCATTTTGTCAATTAGTTGTGCTAGGTCGATTGGATCAACCCTATATAGTTTTAGGATATTTTCACTTAGGAATTAGGTTAGAATTTGGTTGACCTAGTTCAGGCCTAGTGAATCATTCTTTGAAATTATGCTAGGTCGACCCTATTGGCTAGGATTTTTGGAAGGGTCAAGTGTCAAATATAACTATAAATACAAGTTCATTTCCATCATTTATTAAGAAGAAGTGAAATAAGAAGTAAGAGCAAATGAACATCTATTGATTGACCATTATACTTGAGAAGAATATCTTAGGGTTTCATACTTTCTTTGGAGATATGGATCTTGTGTTGTGAAGTATTTTGGATGCATTGATAGGTTGTGTATCCTAGAGTTGATTTATCTTTGTCATCCTTACATACCACAAAAAATTATTGTGAAACACCTTTTCCAAAGGATATATTGAGGCTCGATGGGTTCATCTTCAAAGATAAGTATTACTAACTTTATTTCTCTTTTGTAAGAGTAGATAAATATGCATTTGTACTTCTCTTACATTTATTAAGATTATGTATACATTGACGTGAGTATATGTCTCCTATGCATGTTTAGTTTTATTGTTTATAACCCCCACTTTGTGCCACAAGATTTGGTGATCACTAGATTATATTTATATTAATTGTTATTAGTTTAGGTGAAATATCAAAACTCAGGACCCCTTTAGGGTTATTATGTGATTGTGTTAGAATAGAGGCTTTGGAACCCTCCATATCATAGTTTATTATGGTACGAGATCCCATAATTAGGTCTAGAATATCCCCATATTGGTCATGCTACCACTTAACAAAATATCCCCATTCACAAGTGAATGATATGATTTATCTTTTCCGAGTTAGTATTGATTTATAAAAATGATGTATTTATAATTATATACATTTTGGTGAACTTGATATGAATCTAACCCTTTCATGATTTGTTTCACTTATTTTCATCATTTAATCATTTTATTTTTCATATATTTATGATGTTGGTTTGACTATATCTGCATAGTACTAAATTCTATGCACAAGTTTGACACATAGTCATATCAAAATGACTTTTCTCTATTTGTACAAGTTTTTTAGAATTCTAGTTTAGACTACTAGGTACACCTAGTCGACCTTGTATACTTTTAGGTATTATATTTAAACTACTAGGTCAACCCAGTTGACCCTATACATTTTAGGCACTCAGTAATAGGTTTTTGCAAAGCTTGGTCAACCTAATTGACATAGTTTGTAATATTTTCAAGTATTTAGAAAGGTTATTCAATATTAATCTCAATTATTTACATCTTCAAACCCACCAAGGTTCCTTTCTATCTTTCTCTCCCTTTCCTTATAGTTTTGTTTTTCATAGTTTACAGTCTTTAAAACTACCCATGTACAACCAACTAGGTCAACCCTGTCAATGTAGTTTTGTATTTTATGTGTAGTCTAGAAAGCTAGATCAACTCTGTTGACATAGTTAACTTTCAAACATTTTGATTTGGGTGACCTTTTCGACCCTATTCTATATTCTCTACATACACTATTGATTGAATTGACACTTTATTATGCTTTAAAATCAGAATTGACCCTTATATGCTAGTAATTAACTCACACTTTCATTTCTTGTTGCTTGCATGCTTAGAATAGATCACATAATCTAATTATGTGGTTTTAAATATACTCTTTAGTTTCACTATTTTCTCTTTTATGCACACATAACCAAATCACAAAATCTTATTAAGCATTTTAATAATTGTCTACCCAAGGCTAACCTACTTGGATTTCATCACCAAGGGGGAAGCCAACTTAATTTTTTTGCCAAGTATAAATATATGGCTAATGGTATATTTTTATTAAACACCTGACACCCTCAATGTTGTGGTGTGTGAAGTTAGGGGATAGGCCCCAATACCAAGATTGTATCATTGCCAATACAGATCCCTTTTAGGCCAAATATCATGAAGCCATCATTAGATTTATTTCTAGTTCCTTGCTTAAATATAACTTCCTATCACATTTAAAACTATACTATAATAATCTAACAACATTAAAATTGACCATTTAGTTATCTTTTTACTTTCCAAGTTGATTGCTTGCTCTTTTCTCAATTGTGTGTTGTATTGTAAAAACTTGCATCAGCCAATGTTGGTGTATTGATTATGTGTTTTACTTTAGTTTTTGATTTTCAAAATACTTGAAAAATTAATTTTGTTTTAGTACACAATTTTTTTATTGATACAGTCTCTTATAGACTATCTATTTTTTCCTATCGATTATGCTAAGTCAACCTAGTCAACCTGTACACTTTTCAACCTTTTATAGTTTGAAGGCCCTATTCCCTATGCTAGGTTAACAAAGTTAACTCTATATAGTCTTTGTCACTTCTTATTTCCTTGTTTTTTCATCACTTTTTCCTAGTTTAGTCTTTCTCCTTCATCATAAATTTTTTGTTTGAAGACAACATTGAGTTGAATTCAAAAAACATGATGAGTTTCACCAATCCTCATACAAAGAGTATGGATCCTCTCTTAGATGAAATTAATGTTCACATAAACACTTTCACAATAAACTATGGGAACCTTCCTCATTCCTCTTCATAACATAATCATCTCTTCTCCCTAGAAGATCAATCTGAATTAAAGTATACCCCTAAAATGCTATTTTTTATCTCCAAATTTTCTCAACATTGAGGAAAGGATCCTTTTACCATTTACCATCTCATGATTCATGGTTAATTCAAATAATCTCATTCACCTAATCCCATATTCTCAAAGGTATTTGGGGGTACCACTTTCTTTTATTCTCATCCTCTTCCCTCGATTATGATCTATTCTCAAACCATGACCTCTTCTTATTTAAATTATTTTACTTCCATGCCTAGTATCTCCACTAATATGGTAGGTTCTACATTTAGTGGGCCTCTTATAAGATCCACTCTTATTAATCCTTCCATTAGTGAATTTTCTACTACCCAAGGTAATCATGATTCTAGTGCTTCCTCTTCTCATCTCTTCACTAGTCCATATTTTGCCACACAAGAAAATTTTGCCATTAGTGCCTCACATTCTCATAGTTCCTATCAAGCTCCTATCAACACCAATAGTGGTACCCATTCCACTAATACCAATTTTAATGATTCAAATAATGATAATAATGCTAATCAAACCCACCAAATCTTGTTACAAATACTCAATCAAACGAATACTTTTCAAGATCATAATACAAATCAAATGATAAGAATGCAAAATCACCTTAGCCATATTCAAACCCACCTTCAACCAATGACTTGGGGTACACATAATCAAAATGGCCTCCCTCCTCCTCTTTGATATTATCAAGGTAATCTCATCCATCAATCTCTTTTGGTCAACAAAAGCATTAACCATCTTCAAAATGAACCTCTTACCACTCAAATTGCTAATATTGATATAGGAGGTATCACTCCTACCATTTCTTATAATGGATCAAATAATCCTACCCTTCATCTTAAAACATTTAGAAATATTTATAAGGATTGGGTCAAATTGAACACCATTGCTTCTACCAAGCTCTTAGATAAAACTCTTATGGGTGATGCCTTAGATTGGTACAACCAACTTAGAGTTAGTTCTATTACTAGTTTGGAAGATTTAATAAATGCTCTAGTCCAAGAGTTTCAAACTAGTGACCTCCCTAAAAACACTTTGGCTCACTTCATAAATTGTAAACAACTTGAAAATGAAACTTACCAAGGTTTTGTTAAAAGGTGGAAAACATTTTCCAACATATTTGAACATAACATGGCCAATGATAACCTTTTCCATATATTTACCAATGCTCTTTTTCCCAAGTTCTAATATTAGGTCCACACTCTCTCTCTCTCCATGTACTTTGGAGGAGGCTATTAACCAAGCTAAATTTCAAGATTTTCTTGTGCATCAATTTGATCCACCCTAACCTTTTGTGGGTCCTCATTTCTTACTTAAGAACAAGAATCATAATTCTACCAATGATGGTGTCACAAACTCTTATGATACCATTCACACTATTCAATCTATTGATCCTAACCAATCCTCAACAGTATCTCCCCCTTCTAAAAAAATACACCAATCCTCACTTATCTTCAACTAATAACATCAATTTTCACAAACCCCTATCCTTAGTTTAATTACTTAAACATCCACATAGACCTCTACCTTGAAAAATTGATCCCACTCATCCTATGAAATCTTGGTATAATCCTAACAAGTTTTGTTGGTTTTACACTAGTTGGGGTCATTCTCATGAGACCTGTAGGTAGCTTCATAATTCATCTATGGATTTTCTTATTGGTCCTAATTTTGATCATGATTATATCATTTGAAAACATTGACAATCCTATGATATTGATTTTAAGGATCATAAAACACATACTAAATCTCAAGATTTAAACCAAAATAATGCTCATTTGCCTATCTATAAAAACCCTCTTCCTAATAATCAACCTAATTAAGATACCCAAAATAATCCCACCCATTCTACTAATAATATATAAAGTCTTGTTGACCCAAATCTTGAATAGAATATAGTTGATATGACTAATATGTGAAGGGTGGTTGTTTTTATTTATCATCAACCCATCTACACTCTTCCATTGTTTCAAACATTTCATGTTATCCAAGATTCTTCTCCAACTCACTTAAATGAGTTTGGGAAAAATGAAATTATAACCTTTGATGAACACTTATAACTCCTCCCTTGGATAACACTTCCCATTATATTTCTACCATCTATCCATCTTCTTTACCTCAAACCACTGACAATCAAGTTTATATCAACACTTCTACCAATTCTCAACACCAACCTGAACCAACTGCTTCATTTTTATAGCATAATTTACAACCTTGTTCTAAAACTTCTCTTATCAACACAAATTACAACTCACTTCAAATCCTCATTCTGAGGACCTTCTTAATCACTATGCACCTATTTCTAACAATCTCCTCATGGGTTATGATGAGTGGGATCACATAATAGAAATCACTAATATCTCATCCCAAATTCCATTTATTGAGCTAATGAAGACCTCTCCATGTAATCAAAACCATCTTATGCATCTCTTGTTTAAAATTAACATCCCTCATACTCCCCTATTAGGACATGAAGCAACCTTATCTGGATCTAAAGATAGCATACTGCAATAATGTGAAGAGATATCCATCCATGTTAATGAAACAATGGACACTTATCTTTCCTTAAAATTTCCCATCACTTCTATGATTCTTGATGATATTATTATTTTTGTGGATGATCCTCTATTTATTAGTGTCCAAATTAGAGATATCCAAGTCAAGCATGCCTTGATTGATGAGGGTTCTAGCACCTATGTTTCCTCTCTTGATTTTATCAAAACCCTTGGATATTCTGAATGAAATCTCAAATCCATACGTACCACATGCCAAGGATATGATCAACATAAAATTCATCCTTTAGGTTATGTTTGGATTCCCATGACCATCCCAACTATCACCATTAATGTTAAGGTGATGATAATTAACTTTCCTATTTCTTATAATTGCATGCTTAGTAGGCCATAGACTCATTGTATAAGATCAATTACTTCTTCCACTTTCCAATGCATTAAATTTCCTCAAAATAGAGCTATCTATAGGATTTAGGGTGATACTAACACTTGGAATTTTAAATAATTCTAAGACCATGTTGTCTTCAAGATTCCTACTCTTGAACCTTTGCTTAGTGTTACATTTAGTGAGTCTCAATTATTTAACTTTCCGATCAACTAAACTCGAGGTTAAAATGGTCATCCTAAACTCATTGGGAATATTCCTCCTAACACTTGGATTTTTATGATGATGATGAGCCTAATAAGATTAACCTAAATATTAAAACTTCAAATCTCTCACCTCATCTCATCTCTCATCTTCCTACTTCTTTGTAGCCTCATTCTCACAAACCTCCTTATGATGATATTCTTGTTGTCTTGACTACGACTCAGAATTCTATAAATCAGACTTCATCAGATGATAAGGTAATCCATACATACATCATTGATATTCATACACCTTAATACTATAATGGTTACACCTTAGATGATCTATTCCTAAGCAATCTTGTTCAATCCTGTGATGCTGAGATTATCCATTATCATTCTTCTTTGCTTCCATATTTTAGTGATTCTTTGCATGTTCCATCATTTATAATTCCTAATTTTAGTATTTTTCCTCTTTATCACAGAGTAAAGATGATGCCAACACCTCCATTTTACAAGTAACCTCATAGGAGTATGCTCATATATCATGTTATTACTGGGCCTTACCGCTTTGCTAGGTACCCTGATCCCTATAGATTACTTATCCCTAAGATGCATGTGACCATTCTTTAGCCTTATATAGACCCCACCCCTCCCTCAGTGGAGCCCACATAGGAACCCATTCCTACTCTTTCTACAATTGAGCCTATCCTTTCTTCTACTATAATTGAGTTCATTTTTGCTGCTTATACTATTGAGTCTATACTTGATTCTGATCCCGTTACTCCTTTTATTGAGCCTAGTCTCATTCTTTCCCCACCATCACCTTCTCTTGGTGATGGCTTTCTTCCTTTACCTTAGATGGCTCTATTTCCTACCAAATGGGCTGATGAGCCTTCCCAAGTTCCTCATACTCTTGTTACACCTCCTCTTATGAGTACTTCTATTAATATTACTCATAGTCATATCTATTGCTTCCAAAAAATGGATAAACATTCTTCCATGCATTGTCATAAGCTATAACAATATATTCATACTTTGTATCCTTCTTCCTCTTAGTCCTTAAACAAGGCCATACATCCCCTGAAGGTACTCCCTAAGTATATTTTGAAGTATGGTGAGGTGTATCATCTTTGGCACTAATGTGGTACCCATCACACTGATCATTATCACATCCTTAAACAACACATTAAGCATCATCTTATAGATATTATTTGACCTTCTAACATTACTCCCATAGGTTGTTCTCATAATAAGGATCCCCCTTCTTCTCCCATGGTTTCACCTTCTATGGTTCCATCCCCTCCTATGGTCCCTTTATCATCTTCTATTTCTCCACCTATGACTAATTCACTCGTGGACTTTCCCTCACATGTGGATCCTCTTCCACCTATGAGTTCATAACCTATGGATCCTTCTCCACTTGTGACTCCCTCACCTATGGATACTTTCACATTGTTGATTCCTAAATCTTCCATATAGTTCACTCCATAAATTATTTTGAGCATCCCTTGCCTAATATGCCTCCTTAGCATGATCCATCCAACATTCCTACTTTTTATGTTGAGGAGATTAGATGAGAATTATTTTACCAATTTTCACTAAATATTGATGAGACATTAGCATCAGTTCATATCCAACTTCATAGAGATCTATTTGATGTTTTAGATAATGTGTGTGGATAGATTTATTAGTATTTATGAGCATATGCATGGTGATTTTACATTTTAATTTGGATTGGATGTGTGCTCCAATCCTATATTTATCTATTGGTTATATCATTTGACATTGTGTCAAATTCTTAATTATCTTACATGATGACATTACTCTTGCACTCTATATTTCTTATATTGTCATTTATGTTTTCTTATGGATGACTTTTTAATCATTGTGTTATTTTCCTTCTTAATTTTCTTTCTTAAAACTCCCTTATTTTCTAATCATTAGTGTCTTCTTTATTATCTCTATTTTTCATGGATAATTGTCTTTGTGACTTGGTCATACACACTTGGTTTCCTTAATTCATTCCCTTTTTACCATGTGATTGATAAGCAAATAATTAATCTCATTATATTTTCCTTTCATTGGTCCACTTTGGATCTCCTTTATTCTCTTTCTTCCCTTTTCACTAACTAGTTGGTTCATTGTTAAGCCTAATTTTCTTAGTTAGTCTTATCTTTGGTTACTTAGCTTCCTTTAGCCTAGGCCTACACCTCAGTCATGTGTATCAATATATCTCTCATGTTTGGTCATTCTAAGCTTGTATGGAGGAGGAATCTCAAAAAGCCTTCAAAACATTTAAAAACCAAATCATTTAACAAAAGGTAATGATATAGTAGGAAATAAATTTCAAATTCTTAAAAGTCAAATCACACTTAAAGACATGATTTAAAGCACATCTCCTTCTTCTATTCAAATCTCAAATTCCATAGTTGGCCTCATAGTAGAGTTGAGGTCCATTGGGGTGTGGTAGGCCAGTAGATTATAAAAAGAGAATAAAAAAATATTTTAATGCTACCTATTTTCTCATGCAAGTACCTAATCTTCACAATAGACTAATGACTCTGTAAGGGGTCCTAAGGAATGGTGAACATGTCATGGGAAGGTAGGTCTATTTTAATTTTCTTTTACCAATCTACCTTCATGAGTTGATCTTATTATCACACTTATTTGCCTACATAGCTTTGTGTCTATAGTAGATAGGTTTCCTTTGGACATTGATGATCATTAGTCACTTAGTATCTTTTCATGTCCTTAGTATGCCTCCTGTCTCCTAAGGTCTTCTAATAAGATGCCTATGTTATGATTTTTACATTCCCTTTTTCATTCCATACATTCCTCATATTTCCTATTGATAAATATTATTTTTTTCATTAATCACTCCCCTTGGAATTCCATTTATGAGTTGCATTATAAAACCATGGATAGGATCTGGCCTTACTCACAAATTATCACAATTTCACATTTCTATTACCAACATCCTTTGTTATCAAATTTTCACATTAAATTCCACCTCATTGGTGTTACCTTTGTGATTTTTAGTGTAAGACCATGGATAAGACCTAGCCTTCCTCATAAAATTTTCTAATAATCCAAGTCACAATCAAAATTACATGTGTCAAATATGAGATAAGATGTGATTGATCTTGAAGCTACACATTATTGACATGCTTCCCATATTGATTTAGTATGTTTTATGCTTACTTTATTTCTCTTTCACTTTTATCTTCTTATTTTTTTGATTGCATGTCAGAATCCAACCATTTCTTGAATTTTTCATACTTCCCAACTTGACTTAGTGTGATAAATTTAAGACCATTTTTTCCAATTTTGTTTTTCTATTATACTTCCTAACATGATTTAGTATTATCGATTGATATAATCAAATTTGTTTTTATACCATGTGTTCTGTTTTAGATTTTCCACTTTATTACATTATTTTCATACTTTCCAATGTGATTTAGTGTGATTTTATTTTTTTTAATTTGGTGCCCATATTTTGCTTGGTTTAAAAACAAACATTTTACCATCTTGTTTATCCCTTTTGGTTCTTTATACTTAGTCATTTTTTTATTAAACATTTCCCAATGTGAAATAGTGTGTAGTATGTTTGTTTTTGATTGATTATATTTTACCAAGTCCTTTTTGACTATTTATTTTTAACCATACACGTGTTCTATATAATTATAGAAAAAAACCATACCTCATATATTTACCATAGCATATACAACAAAAAAATAAATAAATGTGCTATAAATAAATATATCCAAGTATTAAAAACCACATCCATAATGAAAACACATAAAATCAACATCCAACTACCAAAATGAAACATATATATATATATATATATATATATATATATATATATATATATATATATATATATATATATATATATATATATACACATACATACATATATATATATATATATATATATATATACACATACATACATATATATATATATATATATACACATACATACATATATATATATATATATATATACACACATACATACATACATACATATATGCATCCATACATACATACATACATACATACATATATATATATATATATATATATATATATATATATATATATATACACACACACACACACACACACACACATATATATACATATTTATATATGGTCCAAAATATGGCACCCTGCCTGAAAGGGGGCCAAAATGAAACATACAAAATCATGTAACTAAGGAGGCAAATATATATGGGAGAAAAACATACAGACTTGTATTAATGTATTATATACCAAGTAAAACTTTTTTGACATATTTTTTTATATATTGTCTGAGGCATTGGAGGCCTATGGCCCTCACCTTAGTCTATTGTAGGCCATGGCCATGGGAATGGGAAATGATTCCTAAACCACCTTCATTAAGGAGTCATCGAATGTGCTTGTCAATGCATATAGTCCTTGGGGCTTCTCCTACTCTGCCTTCCCAGTGAAGACATTACTCATTTAGTCCCTCATTTTTTAGGAGGGTGCCTATGCTTAAGCTTCTCATTTTTGCATCACCATCAAGCATGTTCATCAATATTTAATGACAAATGTCTGCTATAAAATGATCATAAATATATATTCATCTATTTTGTCTCTTTTGAGATGAATCTGTAGGGATTCCCCACCATATAAGCCTCTGGCTTAATAAATTAGCATCATTGCATTGTAATAAGTCATGCATAT
Source organism: Torreya grandis (assembly GCA_037957365.1). NCBI lineage: Eukaryota > Viridiplantae > Streptophyta > Pinopsida > Cupressales > Taxaceae > Torreya > Torreya grandis. The sequence goes on along the minus strand of JARHVA010008234.1, from coordinate 202,215 downwards.
AGTTAGATATTCTTTAATTGAAAGGATATATAGATGAGGATTTTTTAAAAATAATGATTATTTTGTTTTAATATAAAAATTTATATATTATACCCTATTGTTTAGCTCTCCCAAAGTAATGTGATGAAACATGGAATCATCATGGAAAAGTAGGTGTAGGTCTGTCTACTCTCCTTGATACTTCCAAATAATGAGCACGTAAACTAGGTGGGCAACTAGGTGGGCAGTGAATTACAACAACTATGTATCAGGAAGGATGATTTGCTAGTCATAATTACCCTTAATTCTATTCATTTTCATTTATGTTTCTTGCAAATTGTTTTTGTTGGCATAGTGGCAACTACCATGAATCATGGGAGGTCATATGTTTGTGGTGCTTACAAGATGCCCAAGTATAGATAAAGTATAATAGATAATTATTTTAGGAAACTTTGGGATTCACCATCAATGAATTGGTCCCATAGGTCTTCTTTCTCCCCTACGTGTATATATATTATTTTGAATAGAGAGAATATCTCAGTTTCATCCTTGATGGAGTGTCTTAACCCTCTCTACTCTAATGCCTTCTTATAGTCTTTATGTAAAATAAAAATGATAACAACATAGATAATCACATTGATTACTTCAAATTTAAATTGAGATAATTGATATTTTTGTATGCAGCTTCAGGACCTTTGTAATATATAAAAATTAGTTCATATTTACTATTAGCAGAAAGTGGTACACAACATAAATAATGTGAAAACTAAGTGATTTGGATTGCAATAATTATCAGTCTCTTTCCTTATGGTATTTGTTTTCTATATTCTATAGGTGCATAATTTTCATTAAATCTATTTACCAACCTCATTCTTTATAGATATCTCAGGAAATTTTAATGCGTTGAGGATTAGCCTACATTGTGGTTTCAATAGCATTATTTGATGAATACAACAATGACCTTCTATACTTGCAAGAAAGAAAACTCTTTCCAAGGTAATGGTTGTGCTTCCTAGTGGATGCAAGAGGAAGTCACTATAAATATAAATATAAATATAAATGGAGGTCATGACTCACTACAAATGTTATATTTTATAGAAGATAAAATCTTATCAATGATAATTTGACTTCCTTTGAAAAATTATTCAATACTCATGTCATTATTGGCTCCTTTTTCAATTAATGACATTAAATATGGCAAATAAAGTGCCTTTGATGTTATCCATAATTTATTTCAAGATGATTCAATTCACAAAGTTCAAGCAAGTTTGCATTGGCTATGCATATTTGTTTTATTAAGTATATAGTTGGGTTTTGCATAGTTTTAGTTTTAAAAAAGACTAAAAAGTGTACTTTCAAGTATGGAATATTATCTTTGAGGTCTATAGGGAGTTGGGGAAATCTCTTTATTAAGCGATTGTAATTACTAATGAGGATATGAAAGACTAAATGCACTCTGACAATATAATACTCAACTTTTTCAACACAGGTGAGTATATACATATTCTTTATGGTACCGTTGCAATCCCCAAATTTAAAATCTATACTATTTTTCCCATTTGAACAAAAAAAACCAGAATAAATAATTTTTTCTTTTGAATTTTTTTCTATTTATTGATATATTTTAGGGAAAAAAAGCTTCTAGAGCACCACTACCTCAGTTTTTTCATAATCAATCATGATCTGTGTCGAATGGATTCTGCTAGTCACACATACAAACAAATCTGAGTTTGTTACAACAGTGAAGATGTTGAATTTTCAAGCAAATCTCATGATAGGTTCAGGGGTATCCACGTAAATGATGAAACAGAGGTGACAAATAGTAGTTGGTTATCCCACCCTTCTGACATTCAAGAACACATGTCAGCATTTGAATCATTTCAAACAACATCTTCCCATTTTGTCTCTTGTGAGACGAATCTTGAAGCTTCGCCCCTCCATAATAAGCCTTTGACTTAATCAACATAAAATGGTTGACCAACTAATGTGGACCATTATATATGCTTACCCCAAAAAAACCATAACCTTTGACATGGAGAGATTTGGGATTATTTTTAATTAGTCATAATTTCATATTATTTGTGTAATTTTTTTATTTTTTTTTATTTTAAAAAATTAAAATAATTAAAACAACTTAGAAGGATCTTTTATTTTGGTGGGAATTTTAGGTTGTTTTAATGCACACCAGTACTCAAGCAATGGCTTGGGACATAAAAAATAATTTAGTAGTGATATTTTCGAACTAGAAATTTATTATGTTTTAGATGGTTTTGTTTATAATCATATGAGTATTTTATATGGATATCTCTAATATATTATGAGATTTATGATAAATTTTATCATTTTTTAAAGGTTTTTTACAATAATTTATTTATTATGAAGATCAATGACATGTAGCCCTGTTCATCAAAGAGATGGCCAAACATATATTTGGCCACCTTTAAATTTATTATCACAACTCTTTGTTTCATTTTGTAACTTGAAACTTTTTTTTTTAACTTCAATTTCAAAGATATAACTAGACACACATTTATGTTCATGAGGATTCATAAATTGTTAGGGGAAAGCTCTCAATAGCTTACCTCTTATATTTTATGTTTTATCTTTCTGTTATCTTATAAATTCTTATTAAATATGTTCTTTTATTGTAACCTTATTACCCTATTATGGTTTTATATATTTGGATCAATTTTAGGCACAATATTTACACCATATTAACAAGTTAGATGTGGGTTTCACAACTTAAATTTGGGATTCTATTTTTTTCTATTTAAAAAATGAAATAGAGCTATATTAATTTAAAAATATATTACATGATATTCATAAAAAAAAGTAGATCGTATGTGAAAATGCTCCTAAGTCCAACATACTAGGCCATAAAGACTGGCTTGGAAAACAAAAACAAAAATAAGTTTATAGGACCGACAATTATACTAACCATACATAATATAACTAGAAACTAAGTAGCCATAAAAAAAACTGATGGTAGGAGTTTCTTGGCCACCTAGTTTTTTCCAACTCACATTTTATAGATCAATTCCCTTAAGCAAGGGATCACCCCTGATGTTTGCATTATTCACTACCTCCTTATATTCCTTAGTACCAATTTTTGTCAATCCTACATTTCATGTATATAGTGTTACAAATTGGGTTGGGTTAACGTCAACCATTTACCTTTATTTAAGTTTTTTTCTCATTCGTGTCACAAAGATTATGCAAATCTAGTGATAATATAAACACAAAACTTGGCATAAGTTGCATTTTGTTTGCATCATAAAAATATCTAAATTTAAAAAATAAAAGCGGACGGGTCCATATGCCCTCCCATTTCATTTTTATTTTTTATACCAACGAGTGAAGACAAGAAGAGCGAGAAAGAAACGAGTGGAGGGTTAAAAAAGGCCAACAAGAAGGAATAGAGGAAAATTCAAGGTCAAGGGGAAAGGAGTGGAGGCCAAAGCAAGGACAATGAGAAGGAGTAGAGGGAAAATAAAGGGCAAGAAGTGGAAAGCGAAACAATGGAAAGGAGAAGGTTTGGAGGGAAATGTAATGGAAAGGAATATAGTAAAAATCAAAAGCAAGGGAAAAGAGTGAAGGTTAAAGTCACCCTTATAAAACCAAAGATCTGAGGTATACAATTTTTTAATTTAATAGGTGCATTTAGTTTAGATTAATTTAATTTATTGAAAAATATTATGATATTTTTAAGGAAAAACACATTAAAAAATTGTCAAAAATCTTAAGAAAAGCTATTTAATAATTATTAAAGACCACATGTAGAAATCCCTACGAAAAACCTAAATAAACTTCAAAAAATCCTACAAAAATCCTTGCTAAAAAATATGATTTTCTTTGAAAGTTTCATTCTAAACCATATCTTGTTCACAAAATTGACTCAAAGAAAATTTTCTAAGTAAATAAAATTTCAGCTATTTTAAAATTTTTTTTTCCATAAATACAAAATTTGTTTTCAAAAATTTCCACATAATTATAAAATAAAAGTGATATAATATTATTTTAACTAATATTAATAATATTAAGAATAATTGTAAGAGAAATTTTATCTCATAATCATTAGATTAAAGAAATTGAAGAATCTTCTTAAAATATAAAATTATAATCATATATTTAATTATAAATATTATAATTATTCATTTATTTATTAATGTAATAATTTATGGTTTCTACCAAATTTAGTTTTCATTTTTTATCATCCATTCATACCCTGACATTGGTATTAGAATAAAGGCTTCATTTATTATTTTTATTATTTCATTTTCAACCAATTAAATACTTTCAAAATAATTTGTTCTTTTATGCTTAAGGACTGCAAATTAGTTCTTCAAAATAATTTGTCTGATTAAAAATTAGCATATTAGCTCTTCATTTAGGAGTTTTACATTTTATATAGCTATAGCAAATATTTTGGACTATGTGGATGATTGAAGGAGGAATTTTTTTTTATTGAGACAATGTTTTTAGTTTGCGCTTTGTTTCCTTTCGACTACGTACTTTAAATCAATGTTTTAGTCCATTAACTACTCAGCTGTTTGTCAAGGCATGTGGATATTTGAACCTATTTTAAACTACATTAAACCACTTTTTGACACGCTGACATAGGGCTGATTCAAATTAAAACTTGTTTCAATCAATATTTCATCCACAAGGTACATGTGGGAGGAGAAGGAACCTTTAAAAGGATCAAATAAATTTAGTTTTATTTCTTTGACATTTTTAAAATTAAAAGTATTTTATGGAGGAATTTTAATATGTTTCTACATTTGAAAAGTATATAATCAAATTTTGGAGGATATTCTCGATGAAATTAAGGGTTTTTTTTTTTTTTTTTAAAAATAAAAAATTATTTTATATTTTAAATTAAGGAAAATTAAAAAAAAAGTTGTGTAAATAAAAAAAATACAACATTCCATATCAATAGTGTATTTGGTTCATGTTTATGAGTCATGTTGTCATTATTGAACTATTAAACTTATAGCTTAATGTATTTATAACATTAGAATTTGTGGTATCATCTTTATGAGATTTTATTTACAAATAAGGAAAATTTTATTTTTCTATCCTTTCGTTACCCATTTGTGATTATCACTAGATGTAAACCCTGAAAGTGAGTAAGAATACTCTGAGTATATAGGGTTATCACACCTGACTAAAAAGGCTTCTTGCTAAGTAGGTATTATAGATAGATCAAATAATTTTCATGTACTAATTAAATACCACATACCATTCTACTCTCATGTACTTTAACAATTATGTTGTGTACGATAGAGTATATAAAAAGGATGAGCTTCTTCCATGTGTGATAGATATATAGGAAGATATGGTATATAGAAATCTTTGGTACATCATTTGGATGGCATATAGAAAAGTAACCTTTTTGAAGAAATAAGTAACAATTCCATCGCATTATAAAACAAATATGAACTTAATTAAAACTATTGTTGGTACAACATTAAATGAGAAAGATACTTGGTTAGATTGGTCAAGATAGCTGGAGAATACATTCATTTTCAATTAATTTTGGTTCAACATCTATGACGGGGATGAACAACCTGCTAAACCTAAAGAAGCAAAGGAGATACCATCTTGGAATTAAAATAATTCAAAAGATTTGGCCTTGATAAAGGCCTCAGATGATACATAGGTTGTTTTGTCACATACAAGGGTGCAACACTCCTTGAGAAGCATTTACGAATTTTAAAGTCATGCATTGTTCTCACTTGAAATTGGATTTCATATAATTACAGTTGAACCTATTCAATATCGAGGTAAAAAATAGTAATGTCATGAGTTTTCCTTATAAACTCCATGTAATCAAACATGATGTTGATGCAAATGGTATAAAAATTGATGTTGTCGACACATAACATTAATCATTAAGTGCTTGACCATATTTATTTTTCACATCCTTACCCTTGCTTGGTCCAATTGCCATTTTGATAACTCACAATCTATAAGAAAACCTTCAATTTATTGTAAAATTTACAAATATTATATATACATCCCTATTTTAGTTAAATTCATTCTTATTTATCCCACATGTTCCTATTAGACCTGTCCTAATGATATATGGTCTTCTGGAATAAGTTTGTACTAATAGGACATGACCACACTATGGCCTTATCCCCTAGTTTAACCTTGTCTCATGTGTTCCAATGGTTATCTTTTAGAATTTAGACATTTTATAATGGCTCTCCCACACATTTGGTAAAGTTAGTAAAATTATTCTAAATATTATCTTAGAAAAGCACATCAAGGCTACTCATTCTACCCCCTCTAAATCTTTGTAACAAAATCATTGCAAACTAAGGAAAATAGTACTCTTTTATCTCATTCAACTTTGAAAGATTCTAATAGTCAACAAACAAGTCTAAACAGTGTTTAATGCATGTCAAAGGCATATATTGTCAGGCATTTGAATTAATAATGTAGCCAAAGCATCTAGTTACATCATCACAAATCATGTAATCACTCTAGGAAGTATATCTACACTGACCTGAGGCCCATTTGAGATACATATGCAATGTTAAATTATAAGGGGTTTCTGAGACTAGTTTGGATATTGTTACTAACTTATATTTATTCTATTTTATTATCTAATTACTATCTAGTACATGTGTAGGACTAGGGTTTGATAATTGTAGGTCTTCCATATGACATAGTGACATACAAAGATATACAATCAACCTTCAGAAGTAGTTGCAAAAGCCCATATCTGAAAACCTAGAATACAATCAACTAGGTTATGGCCACAATAGCCAAACAAGGTTGTAATGTGTCCCTATCTACCTCCCATAGACTTATCCCAATGAATTATATTTTTTTTAAAAATATAATCGTGCATGTAGGTCAATTTAACACAATTTTCACTTACATAAAGTTTACACAGTTATATCTATTATTATTTTGAGGGACACTCTCTAACCCTAACTTAGTTTACTATTTTTAGTAAATTCTTGATTTCAGTAAATTTTGTAGTCTACTATAAATTACTTTATTTTCATATTAGATCAGTAGATATTAGCATTTATATTTCAATAGTTTAATTTAATTAACTTTTAAGTGCTTCTTAAAATAAAAGGGTTAAACATTCTAGTGAACCCACTATTTTTTAGAACATTGCTTGTTATTTTTCTTTAATTTTTTGAATAGAATTTATTTCAAATTTATGTAAATTCCTAACATTGAAATAAAATGGCCTTCGACCTTGAATAATATCTAATACAAAACTATTCAATATCTTTGAACTTTGACTAAATCTAACACTGCAAATATTATCTTGTCACTGTGCATCATTCTAAAACATAAGCTCTTTCTTTTGACCTTGGGTTGAAATTTACTTGATTTTTGAATAGAAAAATCTTTCACCTTTATTTTCATTTTATTTTTTATTTTTGTTTGTTTGTTTTAGAAAATTTGTTTTGACAATTTTATAACTACTTAGTAACTGTCGTGAAGGGTTACTTGGTTTTATATTTATATGCATCATGCTGTGAAGGGTTTTCTTTAATACTCATAGCCATAGTAAAAAAATAAATTTTGTGTCTAGTTTTTCCATTCTTACGATGTATTAAAAATATCTAGGGTCCCTTTTTATACCAATAGAAAGCCTCTTTTATCAATATTTTGTGGTGCACCTCAAAAGATCATATTGTCTAGGAAATTCAGTTAAAATCACCCTCAAAATTAAGATTAGTGGGTTATAGGCATGGTTCTACCTATGTAAATAGTTATTTGAAATAGTGAGCCAACATTAATCAATGAACAAGAAATTATATTTGAACGCCTACAAATTATTTAAACCCTTACCTAGATCAACCTTATACCTTAATTTTCATTTTTATTATATTCATAAACATTAGGATTGCTCTATTTACATTACACTATATTCAGAGTCATTAGCATTTCTTAATTCATAGTGCATCATACTTATAATAGGTTCAATAAATAAAATTATCTTTCATATGTTACATAGGTTTATGCATTTTCTTGTAAAATCTTATGTTACCTTTCAAGATGCTATTTATTTCATTTCTACATGCTTAAAATATGTTAATGTTCCAAATATTACTTTAAAGAAAACTCCATTTCATTAGACTACAGATTGTTATAACATGAAATAGAACACGTAGGCAATCTTTTAAAAAGCTTCACAATTTTCATCATGTATCCACATGGTTAAAATGCGCTAATGTCCCAACTTAGGATATTATTCTTTTAAATAGTTGAAATGTCATATCACAAGGTATACAATATTCAATCCACTCTTCCTTATACTTTAATAGATATAGCTTTCAATTTACATATTTAACAAAGTATAAGTGTGCCATTGGGCAAGGATTGGGTAAGTATGATCAAGTGAATACTCATCCTCTTTCTCTTTCTACTAAAAAAGGGTATGTAGGTCATGAATATAATGTCATGTCTTCCACTCATATACCAAGTCAAGATAAGCCCTCTTCCAAGATCATTTTTTTTACAATACCCAATCTACAAAGACTTGGGAAGAAGAGAAAGCATACATAACAAATGGCATCACAAGTGAAACTTCAAATGATCTTACATTGATTACTTTAAGCCCTATTTCAGGGCATATCATGACTATTGCTTCAAAATCTAATACTCAAGAAGAGGATGATGATCTAAATGATGATACAAAAATCATACAATATTTTTGTGAGCATCTCAAAAAGATTGGTTTGTTATTATGTGTGGCTAGAGATGTGTTGTCATTTGGATTTGCACCCTTTGAGGAGATTTATCAACTCTCCTCATCCAATTGGCACAATGAAAACATATCAAAATATATGGGTAACCAATAGGTGAGATGGATCTCTAGATTTAAGGGCTAGGTCCCTAAATGTGTCTTGAAATGCTTTCACCTATACTGACTGATTATTTATGGAGAAAAGGGTTAGAGTTTGCATGAAATAAAACCTATTATAGAGGGTGATGCACCAATATGTTTACCTCAATACTATCACACTATATTACAAAGAGGCAAGGCATACAACACTAGTTTAAGAGTCCTAGAATACACTAACATTAGTATTTCAATATGAAGGTGACATGTATGAAGACTATCCAAGGTAAGTGAAATCATATATCAGTTGTAGATATTAAGGATTCCTTTTACACTTAATAACATATACATATACTTAACAACACTTCATATAACCTGTTAGGATGGAATCACTTGCATCAAACATGGAAGGATTGAGAGAAAATAAGGATAGGTAAATATATTTTAACCATTCACTATACATCTCTTCACACACTTTGACAAGCTAATATATAAACTCAAACTAGATTTAATTTATTAAATAAGGCAAGTATAATGTCAAAACCAATAGAACTTCACCATACATGGTGTGGTATTAGATTACAAAGTCCAAAATGGTATCTACTTATAGTATTTGAGAGAGAAGTAAGAAAAAAGGAGTCCAAAGGTCACTTGAACACTTGACATGCTGAGAGGAGGAGTTATATATGTATAATAATGAAGTAGGAGATAATCCATGCAAGTTTTGATAGGATAAATGGCTCTCTAAACTATGCAACTTAAGAAATGTGGCATGAAACTCCTTATTTTACACAAGAAAACTATCTTCATCATTCCCACTTTTTGGAACATCCCAAAACTAACTAGGGATAGATATAATGATTGAAATAAGAGGTAAGGGTTATAAAAATACTTGTCTATGCATTATCTACATTCTTAATCATCTGGATTACTCTGAAAGTAAGCTATCATTACATGTAGTCAAAGAAACTTCTTTTCTAATCACGCCTTACACTTGGCCTCAAAATTTGATTTAATATTCCATGAAAATAATTAAAATGAGTGGATTAAACTTTAAAATACCCTCCATGTCCTTATATTTCTCAGTTACACCTTAAATAGGCTCCCACTTGAAGTTTTCACACTTCTCACTATCTTGCTCATTTTGCTAATTTTGACTAGTTGAGATGAAGCTGATTGTAGGGACACTTAGGTATTTTTATGAAGATTTAAATAGGCATGGGGAGTTATATTAAGTCTTAATATCACTCTCAAATTTTATTTCATCTCTTTAAACCTCTTAGAACTTGCACAATGCACAAAATAGTCAACAAAACCAATTTTGTATCATGTCCATATAGATAAGGCAACATAAAAGTTGATGGGGGAAGACCAAAAGATTCCTTTACAAACTCCATCCAATTTAAAGTTCATTATGGTCCATTTTTATGACTCTTTATCTTCATTTTCCCAATCGGGTCATTTCCAAGGATTTGCAAGGGTTTTAGGTCATTCTTGCTCTTAAGCTTTGTTCATAAAGCTATGACATTAGAATTGAAAAAAAATTACATAAGAGTGATTTTTAATACCCCTATCAACCTCTCCAAACTCTTTATATATCCATGCACAACCTCCAAGAAGATGTAAGCATTTCAATTTAGCCTATTAAGCTTTGACCTTCATTTTGCATACCCCTAAGTTATTTTTGAGGTAAAAAATGGATTCCTTGTGCTTTTTCTAAAATATGGAAGCTTAAAAACATCTATCATTACCATATAAACTTGATATAATAGGTTATAATTATCTCCTATAGTTGGAAGTGAAAGTGACTTCTCATTTGGGCTTTAGGCCAAAACCTTGCCTAACAGACCTGACCACCCTATTGGGATTCTCGCTTTTGTGCTTATTTTTACATATTTGTTTAGATGTAATTTATCTTCCCACACCATTTTAAATTTTCATTCATCTTTTATTTCAACCTTAACACCTTCCTTCTTCAACACTTTCTAGTTTGTGCATAAAGGGAGTGCCCTCTATCTGAGATAAAATAGAGGGCACTTCCCCTATTTCCTCAAACCAAATGAATGTTTTAAGGTATTATACAAGTTTGAAAGACACTTTATAATTTTTTGGCCTTTTTTCATATAATTTGACCTTAAAATTCTTATAAAATTCAAAATAGATTGTGCAAAAGGGTACTATGTGCAGGGTTTAAGGTCTAAACTATGCATTTCTTGATTGGAGCCCTTTCTTCCCCTATTTATTTTCTATTGGTGTATCATGGGGTTTAAATTTTCATTATAATTTTTTTTTTAATGTTTAACAACTCTTTCAATCATATGTGTCTACATTTTCAACCTTGCTTTTACTTCATTAGGTTTGACTGATAGGCTAATACTGTTTATATATCTCTCATGTCTGTAGGTGTGTATTACATGGATAGAGTTGATTGAATTGATATAAGGTCTTATCTAAACCATTAATTCCATATAATAGTCAATCTATTCACATATACCATGCATTTTCTATGCCAAATACCTAGAACAATCATCACTTGGGTCATTATCAGCTACAATTGACTGTAGCTAGCAATTGTTGGGGAAACAAGAGTACTATAGGCATGCATCATATTTGGAATCACTTTTAAATTCCTTTTATATCCCATATAGGCCTTAGGATCATTCATAATTATCAAATATTGGTGTCTCCTAAACTCTCTTCAAAGATGATATATGGTTTCACAGTCAGTTGTAGGTGGATAGTCTTGGAGTTAAGCACCCCTGTAGGTGTAGATTAAACCCCAAACAATTCATTTCAACCTATATTAATTATTCTTATGCTCCTTGAAATGTATTTTCACTTGGTAAGGTCATTCAATCATGAGGATATATTTCACTTGCAACCTTGGGTCTAAGGACCTTATTTAGAGCTCAAAATCCTATAATGTCAATGAAGGATTTAGTTTTTAGATGAGCAACTTTGAGCCTTCCAAAAACCACCTTTCATTAATCAAATTACTCACTCCTTTCTCAGAGCTCATCTCCTATGTAGATTTTGCAATTCATAGTCATTAGGATGCACCAAAATTCTTGACAACCCTATTGTATGACTTTGACAAAATGGCTTAGACCTCTATTTTTATCTTTTAGGAATTAGATCCCTGAAAATAGTCATCTCATGTTTTAAGGTGATTTACACTTCCATTTGCCAAATTTATACTTAAAATAGGTGTGTCATGATAAAAAACACATACTAGGACTCTAATGAAGGTTTCACCATACTCCAACTTATCCTTAAAAGTACCTTCATATCTCTATGGTACCACCTATAAGTGGACATTTTCACATATAGGTAATGAAGATGAGAATTGTAGGCAATATGCATTATTTACATGCTTGTGATCAACTCTAGGCCTCTCAAAGTTTCCAAATGTACTATTATCATTCCAAAGGGTTTGAAAACACCACTAAGGCTCTCATTCCAACGTAACATCATCTTGAGATACTTGAATTGTATGCATGTAGTGAATAGAACTAGACCAATGTGCATAGTGAATGGTCTCATAAATAGACTTAATCTCCTTACCAATTCCTCAAATGTATGTTTTTCACTATGTGGATCTTGAAACAATTCTCAAAACCTTGGCCCACATGTCACACTCTCTTATGGGCTATACAAGTGCCAAACTCTTCCTTTTTTAGTTGATTTCTTGATTTTCAATTAGATAATCTAAAAGTTTTAGATGGTAATAGCATTAATAATAGGGAATCTAACCTCTTGGATATTTGAAAGAAAAATAAGACACTTGGACACCTCAAAAACCATGTCACTTATATATATGACCCCAAATTGGCTATTAAATGACTCAAAATGACATATAAACTAATTAGACCATGACCAAGGATAAAATGGCATTAAATAAAATAAACTATAACACACCCTATGACAAAATATTAGACCCATATATAAGTTTTTACTATAGGGGGGTTGACCCATTTTGACTTGTGGTCAAAATGGTCAACATCTTTGGTGATTTCCTAAGGGTGGTATTCTTGTTATGCCATGTCCAATTACATAATCCTATCTATTGGGATATGGAGTCACATGTACATGAAGTTTTACACACAAATTACCTTTTAAAAAACACAAAACATAATAAAACCAACAAGAAGCAACACACAAGACAAGAAACTAAGGAAAACCACACTTTTGCTTCATGAGCACTTATGGAATACACACACCAAACTAAACAAACTAACTGAAACACTAACTAATCTGAGATGAAAACTCCCTCCTAGATCTTAGGGGAATTTTTAAACCTCTCTTGCTTCATGAAATGAAGGATTTAGTGAGACATGTAGCCTTTTGACCTTTAGCATTGATGCTTCCATTTTCTTCATGGTGTTTGCTAACTTCATTAGCATGATATTCAATGAGAACCAAGCAACTCCAAATAGGTTGGCTATGGAAATGAACTCTTCTTGCATCTAAATAGCCTCAAATTTCTCATATAGATCCTCAATTACAACCTCCAATGGTGGTCTAATAAGGCATACCTTCTTGATTTCTATAGTGCTCTTAATAAGATTAGGTTTCTTCTCAGCTGCAAGTTCTTCTAGGTCAAATGTAGCTAAAGGTGATTCAAAATCAGATGGAGGTATTGAATCATCTCAAATAACTATGTATTCTACATTGGTCTCATGAAACTATTTTAGGACTACCACTTCTTGAGGAGTTACTTGACCTTCATCTTTGATAGGACACTCTAGATCATGCTTGAGATGATCATTTGTAACTTCATGATCAAACATGGAGTTTTTTTCAAATACTTCTCTCTTCATGTCTTGGTCACATTTCTCATAGATAGTTGTAAAAGAGTCTATAATATGTTTCTCCTCATTTAAAAAGGAATATTTCCCTTTTGTTCACCAATGGGAGTCCCTATGGTGATTTCATCCTCATAGTCACTCATGACATCTTCTTGATAAGCTATGAATTGAGTTTGATCTTCTTCACTTGCTTCTCTCAAGATGGGCTCTTCCTCAAGAAGGGGTGAGGTGGAAATTTAATGTATGGGATAATGTGAAGGAGCTAGAATATGAGGTGTAGTGTAATATTGATAAGTTAGAGATGGAGTGTGAGGTGAATAAGAAGGATTAGGAGTATATTTAGGAAAGATAAAAGCACTAGTAAGCTCTTAAGGAAGTAAATTCTTGGACTAATTAGAAGGACTAACATCTACATAAGTAGGAGCTACATCTAGCCAATAATTTTCTTAAAATTCTACATCCATAGCATGTTCATTTTTTATATCTTTATCCTCCCACATACTTAGCATTTATATTGAATATTTATGACACTTCTTTGCCAAGTCCATTTGTTCTTTGATCTCCCATTGAGTTCCTTCTAACTCTTCAAACATCTCCAAAGTCTAGATATGACCTTGGGAAACACCTCTCAACAATTTCATGAGATGACTAGGGAGAACATCATACTCATCATCCCATGTTTTCATATTCTCTTCATTAAATGATAACTATGGTATGTATGCCAACAAGGACTTGATATAAGATGGACAAAATGAAGGAGGATGAGGATAATGATGGGGATTAAGACCAAATTCAACTTGTTGCATTTGAATCTCTAATAATCCAACCCTGGAATCTTTATATCTTGATATAGAATCCATAGAAACATCTTGTTACTCATGACAAAACTAATATTAGTACTCGTGAGTTTGATAAACATCATGGTATGGCTGGTAAGACTCATATTGGGATTGGTAGGAAGGCATTTCTTGATAGGTATCTTGGCAAACTTCCTCATAGGGATTTATAATGACATGGTGTCTATATGGGGGGAGGTGGGAATGGAGGACTATATGGATGCCATGGCTCATAGGATTGATAGACATTTTGATAGGACTATTGAGGGGTAAAAGGTGATTCATAGCAAGGCTGATAAGGAGGTTCATGATAGGGGTATTGGACATAGATATTAATATCAACCTCATATGTTATATGAGAGACAAAAATTAATAAAAAACATTAATGAGATATACCTAGGATATTTACAATTGTAAGTTATCATTTAAATTCATCATTGGTGCTAACTTGCTTGCTTTCAAAAGATGATAGAGGAAAGACACACCAAAAATCTTCCCACTCTCTTAGAACTTTGTCCCATTAGGCATGCCAAAAACTATTTTCACTTGGATTTTCACCCTTTGAGGAGATATATCATCTCTCCTCATGCAAGTGGAACAATGGAAACATCTCACAAGATGTGGGTAACCGATAGGTGAGATGGATCTCTAGATTTAAGGGCTAGCTACCTGAATGTGTCTTGAAATGCTTTCACCTATACTAACTAATTATTTATAGGGAAAAGGGTTAGAGTTTGCATGAAATGAAACATATTCTAGAGTGTGATGGACTAATATGTTTACCATAAGACTATCATACTCTATCACATAGAGATAAGGCATAAAACATTAGTCTAAGAGTCGTAGAATACACTAACATTAGTATTTCAATATGAAGGTAACATGCATGAAGACTATCCAAGGTAGGTTAAACCATAGATCAATTGTAGATACTAAGGATTCCTTGTACACTTAATAACATATCCATACACTTAAAAACACTTCATATGACCTGCTAGGTTGAAATAACTTGGATCAAACATGGAAGGATTGAGAGAAAACAAGGATAGGTGAATACCTCTAAACCATTCACTATATATCTCTTCACACACTTTGACAAGATGATATATGAACTCAAACTAGATTGAATTTATTGTCTAAGGCAAGTAAAATTTCAAAAATAATAGGTATTTTCCATACATGGTGTGGTATTAGATTACAAATTCCAAAATGGTAACTACTTATAGCATTTGAGAGAGAAGTGGGAAAAGAGGAGTCCAAAGGTCACTTGAAAAATTACCATGCTAAGAAGAGGAGTTACATGTGTAGAATAATGAAGTAGGATGTAGGCCATGTAAGTCCTAATAGGAAAAATGGATCTGCACAAGAAAACTATCTTGGTCATTCCCCCATTTGAAACATCCCAAAAATAACTAGGGACATATATAATGATTTAAAAGAGAGGTAGGGGTTATGGACATGATTATAAATGAATTTTATGCATTCCTAATCATCTGGATTCCTCTAAAAGTGAGCCATCACTACCTACAGTCAAAGAAACTCCTTTTCCAGTCAGCCTTTACACTTGGCCTCAAAATTAGCTTTAGTTTTCCATGAAAATATATGAAATAGAGTGGATTAAACTTGGAAAGACAGTCCATGGACTTATATCTATTAGGTACACCTTAAGTATGCTCCCACTTGAAGTTTTCACACTTCTCACCATCTTGCACACTTTGCCAATTTTGACTAGCTAAGCTAAAGTTGTTTGTAAGGACACATAGGAGTTTTTATAAATAATAAAATGGATGTGGGGAGATATATTAAGTCCTAATATCATTCCAAACGTTGATTTCATCTCTTGAAACCTCATATAACCTACACAATTCAAAAAATAGTCAAGGGAACTAATTTTGTACCCTGTTTGTACAGATAGGGCAACACAAAAGATGATGGGGGGAATCCATAAAGAGTAATATATAACCTCAATCCACTTTCATGGTCACTATGGTCCTTTTGGATGACTCTCTATCCTCATTTTCTCAATTGGGTCATTTCCATAGGTTTGTAAGGGTTTTAGGTCCTTTTTGCTATTAATCTTTGTTCATAGAGCTATGATGTTAGAAATGAATAAAATTACAAAAGAGTTATGTTTGAGACCCCTTTAAACATCTCCAAAACTCTTTATATCTCCATGCACAACCTCCAAGAAGATGTAAGCATTTTAATTTAGCCTATTGAGCTTTGACCTTCATTTTACATATCCTTGAGTTATTTCTGAGCTCAAAAATGAATTCCTTATGATTTATCTACAATGTGGAAGCTTAAAAAAATATTTCATGACCCTATAAACATGATATAATAGGTTAGAAATATCTCATACAGTTGGAAGTTAAAGTGACTTCTCATTTAGGATTTAGGCCAAAACCTTGCCTAACAGACCTGACTGTAACCTTGAGGGTCTAGACCACCCTATTTGATTATCCCTTATGTGATTATTTTTAAATGTTTGTTTAGATTTAATTTAACTTCCAAAACAATTTTCAATGTTTAATTATCTCCTAGTTCAACCTTAAACACCTTCCTTCTTCAACACCTACCAGTTTGTGCATAAAGGGAGTGCCCTTTGTCTGAGATAAAACATAGGGAACTTCCCTTATTTCCTTAAACCAAATGAATTTTGTAAGGGATTATCCAAATTTTAAAGACAATATATACAATTTTTGGGCCTTTGGTCAATCATTTGACATTCTAACTCTTGTAAAATCCAAAATAGACTATGCAAAAGGGCACTGTGTGTAAGGTTTAAGGTGTGAACTATGTATTTATTGATTAGAGCCCTTTCATCCTCTATTTATATCCTATTGGTTTATCATTGGGTGTAAAATATAATTTTAAAAGTATTTGACATGTTTACCAACCCTCTCAATTATTTGTGTCTGCATTTTCAATCATGCTTTTGCTCCATTAGGTCTGATTGATAGGCTGATAGTATTTTCATATCTATCTTACATGTAGGTGTATATTACACATCTAGAGTTACTTACATTGATATAAGGTATTATTTAAACCCTTAATGACATCTCATAGTCCCTTGATCTACCTATACCATGCATTTTATATGCCAAAGACTTAGAACAATCATCACTTAGGTCACTATTAGCTATAATTGATTATAACTACCAATTATTGGGGAAACAAGAGTATTATAGGCATGCACCATCTTTGGAATCATTGTTAAATACATTTTTGATCCCATATAGGTTTTAGGAGAATTCATCCTTATAAAATATTGGTGTCTCCATTTATAAAATCTCTTTAAAGATGATGTATGGTTTCACAGTTAGTTGTAGGTGGATAGTCTTAGAGTCAAGCACCCTTGTAGGTGTAGATTATACCCCAAATAGTTAATATCAACTTATATTAATGATTCATATGCTCCTTAAAATGCCTTTTCACTTGGTAAGGTCATTCAATCATGAGGATATATTTCACTTGCAACCTTGGGTGTAGGGACCTTCTTTAGAGCTCAAAATCTTGCAGATGTCAATGAAGGATTTTAATGTTCAGATGAGCAACTTTGAGCCTTCCAAAATCCACCTTTCATTAGTCCAATTTCTCATTATTTTTGTAGAGATCATCTCTTATGTAGAGGTTGTAAGGCATAGTCATTAGGATGCACAAAAAGGCTTGACAACCCTATTGTATGACTTTGACAAAATGGCTCAGAACTCTATTTTCATCTTTTAGGGATTAGATCCCTGAACATAGTCATCTCATGTTTGAAGGTGATTTACACTTCCATTTGCCAACTTGATACTTAAAATATGTGTGTCATGATCAAAAACACATACTAGGACTCCAATGAAGGTTTCACCATGCTATAACTTCTCCTTAAAAGTACCTTCATATCTCTATGGTACCACCTATAGGTGGACATTTTCACATATAGGTTGTGAAGATGAGAATTGTAGGCAATATACAAGATTTACATGCTTGTGATCAACTCTAAGCCCTCTCAAAGTTTAAAAATGTACTATTATCATTCCAAAGGGTTTGAAAACATCACTAAGGCTCTCATTCCATCATGATGTCATCCTGAGATAGCTGTATGTGCACCTTGAATTGTATGTAGGTAGTGAATAAAATTAGAGCAATGTGCATAGTGAATGGTCTCATAAACTGACTTAATCTCCTTACCGATTCCTAAGATAAATGTTTTTCACTATGGGTATATTGAAACAAGTCTCAAAAACTCTATTCCAATGTGATAGCCTTATATAGATGCCAACACAGTTACAGACCAAACAATTTGTATGGTGCATGAACTTGCAACCAATCTTATATCTTCTCTAAAAATTCAAATGGACTATCTTTATCTCTTTATTACTTGATATAAGTTTAAATAACTTCATTACACCTCCATGATCACACTAAACAAGTCTTATAGACGTGATTCAACATGGCTACAATTGAAAGTGGGTAAAGAGTTGATTGTGAGTATGATAAAACTAAAAGTTTGATCAAAGCATGATGTTATGAGACCAAAAATGGAAGGGAGGTGGTCATTATGGAATTTATAAATGGGAAACATCATATCCAATTCACATGAGACCCTTTCAGAGAACCAAGCATTCTATAAATAAGGAAACTTTATTGAGACCTCACATGGTGGCTCCTTCCTACAACATGAGATTATTTGCATATAAAAACACCTTTAAACATGAAACAAATAATGTAAATAATTATAGTAGGGATTAAATATCCTATGGAATCAATATAAACAAATGGATTGTACAGAACTATCATATAATATCAAAATCTGTAGGGTATGAGAAATAGTGAGTAAAAAAACATAGTCAACTTGTTAGAGATGTTTCATAAATAAAAATTAAAAAATATTAAAAATATTTTTATGAAAATTAATCTCTATGAGTTTAATATCACTCCCCAAAGGCATTTGGTTTGAAACTTCTCCAACTGGTTGTACCAAGCACAAACTTGCTGACTAGTTCTATGTGTCTAGAAGGGCAAAGGAACATAATGGTTTTGGACATTTTTTATCACTTAAAAAGCATGTAAATTACTAATATGAGTATTATAAATATTAAAAGTCTTATCAAAACCTTCTCCCACATGTCATACTCTTTTATGGGTCGTACAAGTGCCAAACTCTTCCTTTTTTAGTTGATTTCTTTCTTTTTAGTTAGATAACCTGCAAGTTTCAAATGGTACTGACATTATTGGTATGGAATCTGACCTATTTCATGTTTTAAATAAAAATAAAAAACTTATACACCTTGAAAATCATGCCACTTTCATATATGACCCCAAAATGGCTACTAAGTGACTCAAAATGACATATAAACTAATTAGACCATGACCAAGGCTAAAATGCAATTAAATTACATTAAATAAACTGTAACAGACCCTATGAAAAAATATTAGACCCATATATAAGTTTTTAATATAGAGGAGGTTGACCCATTTTAACTTATGGTCAAAATGGTCAACAAGATGAAAACAAGAAGGGCATCCAATACAACACTTCTAATGTTGTTACTTATAATGTTGTATCTATTCCAATCATTAATTCTATAGAACCATATCTTAGTTTGGGGACATTATTTGGTATAAAAAATATATCCATGCCCATTCCAGGTCATGAAACTCACACTCCACTTATTAAATCTTCCAATACTATTCTAGAGCATACCATTTTTTCATTACAAGTGAAGTTGGCTCACATTGAACAATCTATTTCTCATGCTAGTTGGAGCCTTTACATGGACTCATATTATTTGTTACATAAAAATTTGGAACTAAAAATTGCATCTTATCAGTTATTAGTTGTGTTTGTGGCTCCCAAGATTCCTCTTTATGAAGGCAAATGTGATCCTAAATAATATTTACATGCCTTTCATCCAGCTTGTCTAGATTACACAAAAAATGATAAATTGTTGACAAAGAGTTTTCCAAGAAGTATAAAAGAGTGTGCTATTATATGGTTCTATGATATTCCACTTTATTCAATAAAGGATTTTAATTTTTAAAACCAAAATTTGGCACCTTTTTTTGACATTAGAAAAAAATTACCATATGCTCAAATTTCAAAGCTCAAACAAGGGTCTAATGAAATAATCAATGAATATGTGCTAACCTACAAAACTATACTTGCCAAAATGACAAATCAAATGGATGATAATTAACTTCAAGATAATTTTATGCAAAGTTTGATTTCTCCTCTTCAAGAGTCTATTATGTTTGATAAGTTCAAATCCTTTGATGAGTTATGCCATATAGTTAAATAACCTGAATTCAAGTTGCTTACTTTGAAGAAGCTAAATTATGTTTAAATTATTGCTTATACTTCAAATGTCAAATTTCAAAGAAAGCTAAATTATACAGGAAAACCAAATAAAAATGATAATGAAGTAAAATTCATAGTTAATGTTATATCACAACCACATAAAAAGCTTCAATTACAATCTCCAGCAAGGAGGCAATTATCACAGTTGCCATCACCTTATGTTTTGTTACAAAAGCTCCTAGAATGCAATCTAATCAATCTTCCTCCACCCATTGAGAGATAAATATGTAGGTCTATCCAAATCCATAAATTTTGGTGGAAAATCATATTGTGACTATCATAGATGTATTGGGCATTATAAAAATAGATGTTTCAAGCTTAAACACAAGATTAAAGATCTCATTGATGAAAATATAATAGCTATCAGTAAACCTATTGTAGAAGATAAGCCACAAGTAAATGATGATGAAAAACTCAAAATGTACAAAGATATTTTTTCCAATCATGAATCAAATAAAAAGGAAAATTTTTAAGTTCATTATGCATACAATGCTCATCCTCCTCTTTCTACATATAAACATCCACTTGATAGCATTATTGGTACATTTACAATAAAATAAGAATCATGTCCTATGATCAATTTGATGATAGTGAAGATGTTTATGATGTTTTATATAGACATTCATTCTTTATTTGAGTATATGTTAACAATCAGTCTATCCATATTGTCATGCTAGATAATGGATCAAGTGAAAATATGTGCACCATAACACTACTTCATTTGCTTGGTTATAATGAACAAGATTTACAAGATACTTCTAGAGTTGTAAAATAATTTGATGGGCATACACAAGATAATATTAGGTATATAGTGTTTCCTTTACAAGTGGGCCCTCTCATAGTGCCTACTCAATTTATAGTTCTACCAAGAACATGGGTATTTGATATGCTACTAGGATGGCCTTGGATATAAAAGCTTAAATCAATACCTTTTACATGAAATAAATGCTTCAAATACATTCATGATAATCAAGTGGTTGAAATTTAAGGAATTCTATATGAATATACTTTATAACAAATGGTGCTTACTTCATCTATGGAATAGATACCCAGTAAAATTATTGAGAAACATGGAAATCAAATATTTTACACAACTACTCAAGAGGATGATCAATATATTCCAAACTATATTACAGTTTTTAGAGAGCATGATACTATTTTAGAATCAGTCTTTTCATTTATTTATGATCTTGATATAGTTTGACATGAACACAGGTAGTTTATTCCATAAAATATGGTCCATCCTCATAAGTGAAAAGTGGCACATAAAAATACCCCTCCATCTCTTGAGGAAAAATAGGTATTGATACATGTTGTTACATGTTCTTATCCCACAAATGAGGATACATGTTTACATGAGCATATGAGTAGTGATTCAAAGGGTTATATTATTGCACATAGATTATATTCATATTAATAGGCCTCTACACTGAGCACTTATTCATCACAAGAAGTCATTCCTTCATAAATTATAGTTGGATATATCTATTTGTATTCTCTTGATGGGGTAAGTGCACAAATTTAGGGGACAAAAAGTGGCCTACCTGTGGACATGATTTTCCTAAAATTTCAAAAATTTGAACTTCTATAAATAATTTGAGATATCTACACTCAAAATTTGAAGATGGTTTAAGAACATGAAATGTCGTGTTTTGAGTCTTGTTTCCAAAAAACCATTTTTTTAAATGGTTAAGTATAATTATGTCAAACATCTAAAATTTGAAGAGGATCTCCTTTTTTTTAGAAAACATAGTAGATAGATGGCTGCGTGGTGCACCAATTTTTGAGCATATTTTAATATTATTTGAAACCCTTTTGGGAAAATTTAGATAAGACCTTATAGTTTTTTACCTATATTTTTTATATTTTTCAATGAATACTTTTTTTTATGAATTTTGCAACTAAATAGATCCTAAAAATAGATTAAAAAATGGATAGTTGTCTGTGTGGTGTGCCTAACTACCTCAAAAAAAACTAAAATCAATTTTGTTTGAATGTGTGTAGAATTAGGCCTAATTTGTGATCATATAGTTTTTTTTTCACTTGGAACAATGAAAGACAAATTAAATGAACATGTATGTGTATGTATTTTTGTAGTATGTAGTGGCCTAAAAAAGATATAGTTAGAAATCAACATAGTTTGAAACCTTAAATTATTCCAAAAGTTATAAAAATCATATTTTTTAAAGATGAGAGCATGATCATCATGATGGTATTAAGTTTTTGAATTTTCATGTTGAAATTCTTAGTGTATTTTTAAATCAAAGTTGATTTTTGTTGTTTTTTATCATAACTCTCAAAACTCAACTTTACATTGATAGTCTAAGCATTTGGCTTGGGAATCCAAGCCATTCCCAAGCTAAAATTCATGGGAATTGAAATCATATTCAAATAACATGATCATGTTTATAAATTAATCATGTTATTAACTACATTAGTAACATGATCATTTTATTAATGCGATCATGTTATTAACTGTGTTAGTAACATGATCACATTATTAATTGTGCTAGTAACATGATCATGTTATTAACATGATCACATTATTAAATTCATTATTAACATGATCACATTATTATTTACATTAGTAACATGATCACATTACTTAATAATGCAATCACACATGAAGGCAACTTTGGCTAGAAGCTTATATTTACTACTCTAAATGTCAAGTATAAGTTTATTCTATTTGACTTTAAATTTATTTTATTAAATATAATAAATTAGGGTCACTCAGTATCTGATAGAGTTGGTCTCACAACTACACACCTTACAATGTGGAAAATAGTTTTTCAAAATGCAATATAGTCAATACTTAGGCATTTTCAAGGTTTAGGTATGAAACCTAAGGATTTTAGTACATAAATTTTGTAATTGATATCCATTTTTGGTAAAAATATAATCATTTTTTAGGTTTTTGTGCCTTCTATATTGATTCTTGGCATTTATAGGAGTCTTAGGTTTTTCAAAAAAACTACCCACTTTAAACTTAATCCAAAGTGGTGTGATTGGGGTAGTGTAGGTCATATTGATGACCTACACACATAAAATGAACACTTTGTGTTAATTTTACTTGTTCATCATCTATACCTAATCCTTGATCACTTCTTACTCATCCCTCATTACCCCTAATCACTCTCTCATCTTTCCTCATTATTCCTAATCACTCTCTCATTGACCCTCACTATCCCTAATCATCTCTAATCACTCCCTTATCATCCATAATCACTCCTCCATTGACCCTCACTATCCCTCATCATCCCTAACAACTCCTTCCCCATCATTCATAATCCTTAATCACTCTTTCCTCATTACTCATCATCCCTAATCTCTTACTCATCTTGAATCTCTTCCTCATCCCTAATCATTCCCTCATTGACCTTCATTGTCTCTCATCATCTCTAATCACTTGGGCTTATCATCCCTAATCACTCCTTTATTAATTATCACCATTCCTAATAATACCTAATCACTCCCTATGTTAAGGTGTGGAGCCTAAAAGCTTCACATATGAGCGCATTTAACAGTTTCGGGTCTACACAGTCACCGGCATCGGTCAGGAGTGACCGACGTCGATCCAGTGCAGTTGAAGAGACACCGGCGTCGGTAGAGGATCGGCCGACATCGGTCACAAGCAAGCAGTCAGGAACCAGCGTTGATTACCTGTGCATCTAGAATGCTATTTCCGAGGACAAAAGTGAGTGTTTGCATGATGAGTTTAAGTCTTAGTCTTAAGTTTGCGTTTCTATTATTAGCAAGATTGTTTTTAGAGCCCTTGTTCAAGAGGCTTAACTGTTGGTTGTAAGTGCATGCTCAAGTCTCCTAATTCTATATGTATAATTAGATCTTCTTAGCTTTGTGTTATTATTGTAGTAGTTCATTGTATGTGAATGTTGAAGAACAGTACAGAGTTGTATCAATCCAGGTTGTTGGAATTGATTGTACTTGAGAGAGAGAGCTCTTAAGGGATAGAGATCTAGAGAGAGATCGTGTGCATTTGAGAGTGGTGTGGAAGAAAGAAGTTTCTTCAATTGTATTCCTTTTGTAAAGAGTTTTAATACAAGTTTTCAGGGTGGTTTCTTGTATCTCTTGTTCTTTGCTTTTATTTGATTCTAGTTACTTATCTATCTGATTTAATTCCACAGTTTATTGCTTTCATAAGTGTAATCTATTATTGGTTGACCCCCAACAAGTGGTATCAGAGCCTTGGTTGTAGGTTTAGAGTTTGATATCTAATAATTGGTATCAAAGCTCAGGTTCACTAACAGGTGGTTTAGATCCGTGTAGTGTGTATTGATTACAGGTTCTCATAGGGGTTTCTGTAGGGAGTTTTGTTTGAGTGGGAGAAGCAATGGCAGATGAAAGTAAACTAAGAATGGAAAAGTTCAATGGCAAAAACTATCAACATTAGAGAATGCAGATAGAGGACTATCTGTATCAAAAGGATTTATACTTACCATTAGGTGGGATTACAAAGAAGCCCACAGACATGGAGGATGAAGAATGGGAAGTTCTTGACAGAAAGGCTCTGGGGTCTATAAGACTGAGTCTTGCATCTACTGTGATATCTAATTTATCACAGGCAAAAACAATGGTAGAGTTGATGACTACTCTAGCAAATTTATACAAAAAACCCTCAGCTTCTAATAAGGTATATCTTATGAAGCAGCTATTCAATTTGCATATGCAGGAAGGTAGATCTATATCTAATCACCTGAATGATTTCCATGGTATTGTAAATCAGTTAAGTTCAGTCAAAATTGTATTTGATGATGAAATAAAATCTCTTTTAATATTATGTTCTTTGCCTGAAAGCTAGCATAGCTTAGTAATGGTAGTTAGCAATACTGCATCTGCATCAAATATTTTAAAAGTAGAGGATGTTGTTAGTGTTATCTTGAATGAGGAAATTCGCAGGGAAAGCATAGAAGAGACATCTGGGAATGCTTTAAGTTTTGAGAGTAGGGGAAGGCAAAAAGAGAAGAGCAAGAAAGGGAGATCAAGATCCAAGTCTAAGGGGAAAGGCAGATCCAAATCCAGAAATGGCAGAAGGCCACAATGCTGGAATTGTGGAAAGATGGGGCACATAAGAAGAGATTACTGGTCAAAGCCTAAGGAGGACAATCAACATGAAGGAAAGGAAGAAGCCAAGGTTGCAGGTATTACATAAGATGCTTTAATATTCTCTCTGCATAATAATATAGAATCTTGGGTATTAGATTATGGTGCATCTTTTCATGCTACCCCTAATAGGGAATATTTCTGTGACTATATCCATGGAGATTTTGGAATAGTATATCTAGGGGATGATGAGCCCTGTAAAATAATTGGCAAAGGTAAAGTGCAGTTGAAAATGCAGAATGGCAACACATGGGTGTTGAGAGAAGTTATGCATGTTCCTAGCTTGAAGAGAAATTTGATTTCTGCAGGAAAGTTAGGGGATGAGGGTTGTACAGTAACTCTCATAGCAAAATCTTGGAAGGTGACCAAGGGTGCACTTGTTATGGCCAGAGGTAAGAGAGTAGGTACTCTCTATTTATGTAATTGTGTTACTAACAATTCTCCTTTTGTATTATCTACTTCAGATGTGGACGCAAAATTATGGCACTCAAGGCTTGGCCACATGAGTGAGAAGGGGATGTCAATTCTTAAGTCTAAAGGTAAGCTTTTAGATTTGAAAAGCATGGATCTAGAATTTTGTGAGCACTGTGTATTTGGAAAATAGAAAAGGGTTAGTTTTCTCAAGACTGGGTCTACAAAAAAGAAGCATAAGTTGTAGCTTGTTCACACAGACGTGTGGGGACCAGCTCAGGTAGCTTTTATTAGAGGATCACAGTACTATGTTTCGTTCATAGATGATGCTACAAGAAAGGTATGGATCTACTGTATTAAGAAGAAATATAATGTATTTGAGACTTTTAAGATTTGGAAAGCTATGGTTGAGAATGAAACAGGCAAAAGATTAAAGTGCCTGAGATCTGACAATGGTGGAGAGTTCTACAGTTATAAGTTCAACTAGTATTGTTACATGCATGGGATCCACAGGCAAAGGACGGTTCCAAGGACACCTCAACAGAATGGAATTGCTAAAAGGATGAACAGAACAATCATGGAGCGTGCAAGATGTATGAGATTGCATGTTGGTTTGCCTTTAGAGTTTTGGGCAGAAGCTGTTGACACTACAGTGTACTTGATTAATAGAGGACCCTCTACAGCTCTGGATGGTGAGATTCCAGAAGAGGCTTAGACAGGTAAAAAGGTAGATCTCTCTTTTCTCAAAGTTTTTGGTTGTGAAGCCTTTGTGCACGTAGACAAGGAAAATAGAAAGAAGCTCAATGCCAAGTATATGAGGTGCACATTTATTGGCTATGGCTCAGATGATTTTGGTTTCATATTTTGGAATCTAGGAACTAACAAGGTTATTAGGAGCCGTGACATTGTTTTCAATGAAAAAGTGATGTATAGTGATCAGCTGAAGAAGCCGAATCAATCTGGGTAGAGCAATAGTGAATTGGACGAGGTGATGGTCCAAAATGAGCTCACAATAAAAATAAATAATCAATTTCAGGAAAACACAGAGACCGACATCGACAGGTTAGGAACCGGTGTCGGTAGAACAAAAACCGAGGTCGATCATACAGAGACCAATGTCGGCAGGACAGGTACCAGCATCGGTCAGGTAGAATTGATGTCGGCCAATAACAGGTCTAGAGGTGACCGAGGTCAGTCACTGTCAGAGAATTTGGGTGGATAGCGTGTTGTGAATGAGTCTCAGACACCCATCAAGAGGTCAGAAAGGGTAAGCAAGCCTCCAATTAGATATTCTCCTTCTTTATTTTATTTATTGCTAACTGATGGTGGAGAACCAGAGAGTTTTGAAGAAGCAATATAGGTGGAGTCTAAGAGTTAGTGGGAGCGTGGCATGGTTGAGGAGATGGAGTCCTTAAGAGAGAACCAAACATGGGATTTGGTTGAATTACTAGCTGGTAAGAGACCACTGAAGAACAGATGGACCTACAGGTCGAAAGAAGGTGAGAATGGACAAATGAGATATAAGTCTAGATTGGTAGTGAAATGATTTGCATAAAAGCCAGGAATTGATTTTGGTGAGATTTTTTCTCCTGTTGTTAAAATGACTTCTATACGGATTGTATTGTCTTTGGATGCTGTTGAGGATTTGCATCTTGAGTAGCTAGATGTTAAGACAGCGTTTCTTCATGGAGATTTGGATGAGGAAATTTATATGGAACAGCCAGAAGGATTTGAGGTCAAGGGTAAGGATAAGTTAGTGTGCAGATTGAAGAAAAGCTTGTATGGCCTCAAGTAAGCTCCTAGGCAATGGTATTTAAAATTTGACAGGTTTATGACTGAGCATGGCTACAGTAGATGTCAATCTAACCATTGTGTGTATTTCAAGAGATTTGATAATGGTAGATATATTATTCTATTGTTGTATGTAGATGATATGCTGGTTGTAGGATCACACATGCAGGATATCTCTGAGCTTAAGGTGAAATTAGCTCAAACGTTTGCTATGAAGGATTTGGGAGCAGCAAATAAAATCCTTGGCATGAGCATTAAGAGAGATAGAAAAAATCACAGGTTGATATTGTCTCAAGAGGATTATGTGGACAAGGTGTTGAAATGGTTCAATATGCAGGATGCTAAACCAGTAAGCACACCTTTGGCTGGACATTTTAAGTTGAGTAAAGAACAATGTCCTAATTCACATGATGTGGTAGAGTACATGAGTAAAGTTCCATATTCTTCTTCAGTAGGGAGTTTGATGTATGCAATGGTGTGTACTAGACCAGATATTGCCCAAGCAGTGGGAGTTATAAGTAAGTATATGGCCAATCCAGGTAAGGAACATTGGAAAGCAGTTCAGTGGATCCTTAGATATCTGAGAGGAACCAGCAGTAGGCACTTGTGCTATGGAGGTTCAGATACTTCTCTACATGGTTATGTAGATTCAGATATGGTAGGTGATTTGGATGGCAGGAGGAGCACTACAGGATATGTTTTCACTGTAGGTGGAATGGTGGTTAGCTGGATATCTAAGCTGCAAAAGGTTGTTGCCTTGTTAACTACAGAAGCAGAGTATATTGCAGCCACAGAGGCTAGCAAAGAGATGATATGGATGACACGGTTCATGGATGAGCTTGGTAGGGAGCATGAGAGTTGCAGATTGTATAGTGATAGTCAGAGTGCAATCCATTTGGCTAAGAATTCAGCCTTTCATTCAAGAACAAAGCACATACAGCTAAGGTACCATTTCATACGATAGGTATTGGAAGATGGTGAGTTGAAGCTGGAGAAGATCCATACAGATAGGAATCCTGCTAATATGTTAACCAAGCCGGTCACAAAGGAGAAGTTGAATCTTCATTCAACTTCTATTGGTCTTCATGATTGAGTTGAAGATGGAGGAGCTAGAAGATGTTGCTGTACAGGTACTGGTGCAGCTGTTTATCTCCAAGTGGGAAATTGTTAAGGTGTGGAGCCTAAAAGCTTCACATATGAGCACATTTAACAGTTTTGGGTCTACACAGTCACCGACGTCGGTCAAGAGCGGCTGACGTTGGTCTAGTGCAGTTGAAGAGCCGCCAGCGTTGCCAGAGGATCGGTCGACATTGGTCACAGGCAAGCAATTAGGAACTGGCATCGATTACCTGTGCGTCTAGAATGCTATTTCTGAGGATAGAAGTGAGTGTTTGCATGATGAGTTTTTGTCTTAGTCTTCAGTTCGTGTTTCTATTATTAGCAAGATTGTTTTTAGAGCCCTTGTTCAAGAGGCTTAACTGTTGGTTGTAAGTGCATGCTCAAGTCTCCTAATTCTATATGTAGAATTAGATCTTCTTAGCTTTGTGTGATTATTGTAGTAGTTCATTGTATGTGAATGTTGAAGAACAGTACAGAGTTATATCAATCCAGGTTATTGGAATTGATTGTACTTGAGAGAGAGAGCTCTTAAGGGATAGAGATCTAGAGAGAGATCGTGTGCATCTGAGAGAGGTGTGGAAGAAAGAAGTTTCTTCAATTGTATTCCTTTTGTAAAGAGTTTTAATACAATTTTTCAGGGTGGTTTCTTGTATCTCTTGTTCTTTGCTTTTATTTGATTCTAGTTACTTATCTATCTGATTTAATTCTGCGGTTTATTGCTTTCATAAGTGTAATCTATTGTTGGTTGATCCCCAACACCCTACTCACCCTCATAATCCCTAATTGATATTTATTCATCCATCATCATCATCCCTAATCACTTCCTTATTGACCCTCACCATCCCTCACCATTTATCATCACTCCATTATTGATCCTCATCATCCCTCACCATCCCTAATCACTCCCTCACTATTTGACATAAGAATATACTCTAAAGATATATTTAATTCTAATCATATGTTATTTAATCTATTATAATAGAAATTAACTCTTTTCTATGACTTGTGTTGGTAATAACCATTTATAATAGTAAATTTATTACTGAATGAATTGGATGATCTTCCAAATTTATAGTCAAGTAAAATAAATACGAACATAAAATAGAGTTTGAATTTTAGTTCATCAAATTATCTTTGTTGTACAACTGACTAGATAAAAATTTATTTGGTTCCACCTTTGGTAGTTTGGTTCAAAAGATAAAAATTAAACAAAAATCTTTTGTATAATATTTGAATTCTACAAAGATTTGAATCAGTTACAAAGTTATTTAGTGTTTCCCATTCTTGTATGACTTGAATCTTGGTCAGGTTAACACATGCACTCCTTGTGTGTGTACTATGTCTCAAATATTTTATCTCTTGCATGAAAAATGAACATTTATTCATGTTATCATAAAAATATGTTTCTACAAAATGTGAAACACTATTTCAGCATGGTGTAGATGTTCCTCTCATGTTTTCTAAAGATTAAGATGTCATCAAGTTAGATTTAAAAAATGACATAGGTAAAGGGCCTAAGGATGTCGTTAAACATATTGAAATAAATTAATTAATTACATGAGTTAACATAAAAGGCATAACCAAATAGTCAATCAATCCTTCCTTTATTTTTAAGACTATATTCCAAATGTCTAGAGGTTTAACATTAATATGCTGATATCCAAACTTAAGATCAATTTTGGAAAATACTTATACACCATGGATATAAAAAGAAAATTCCTTAATATTTAAATGAGGATAATATCTCTTCACTTTAATCTTGTTAAGATTTTTTTAATTTATTCACAACTTCGGCATAAACACTATTGGGATTTTACAAGGCAATGATTTGGGCATGATGTGTCCATTATCCATGATTTCATGGATCTACCACTTGATCAATTCATTCTCTAGAAATGATATGTAGTATAAAGAGGTTTGAGGTAGAGGTATTTAAGGATCAAATCAATAATATTGTTTAGTGTATAGTATGTAAAAACTTATTTAGGTGGCTGAAAGATATCCTTGTACTCATGTAGTTTATGGTTCAATTATTTTGTCTTTGTTATTTTTGGATAAACCAAACTATGATATGGTGACATAAGGATGTTATTATATTTACTTCTTACCATCAAGAGTATATTTCCTACTATAACTAACAAGATTCTTGCACTTCCTGGCACTAATGACTGAAAGCTTATGAACTAACTATGATATATGCTATTTTATATCATGACAATATATCACAAAATTTCAAGGATTTAATTCATGTACTACATGTCAATGGTAAATAAATGGTTGAACACATGTAAAAATTCACACACCTCTAATGGTGAGATGTCATAAAGGATTGCATCTTTAAAAAGTTTGATTTTATACATCAAGTGACACTACTAGGTGAACCATTTCTCAAGGTCTATACTAGACCATACACTATCATATGGTTATGGATGATGTATAAATTTTAATTTAAATTTTTGAAAATATTCTTTATAATAAATTAAATTATTCTAATTTCTATTGTAAATTATGAATTGTATTGGCTCACCATTGATCCACATTTGTTAATGCAACAATATTTTTAATTCGTATAATTTCTTATTGGGGGAAGTAGAGATATTTTTAGTACCCACCATATCATTAGGTTCATAATTTATTATCTACTTACCTTTTTATAGTGATAGATAACTTCTACCCCATTTTTGAGATGTGCAAGTAGAGAGCTCATAGTGTGACACTCTTCATTGGATTGAATATTGAATTTATGAATTAAGCACCACTTTACAATCTTGGACTACTTGTTCTAATCACTTGAGAATTATTTTCCAATCTCTGATATGATGACTCAATCAATAGACATACAGATATAAGGCCTTCAATGTAATGATTTGGATCATAAAGTGTCATGTTGAAAGCAATTGATTTGTTTCAGGAAATCACATAGCTTGGTGATCCTCATGTATTCACTACCCATTTTTGGTGCTATGTTGGTTTTACTTGCTTATCTTTTTCTAGTGGATTTTCAATTGTGAATTACATCATTTCTAATAGGCCCATATTTTTTCATAGGTGTTAAATATTTATGTTTCAAATTTGCCTCCACATCATTTTTATCACTATGTCTTATATTTTATTCTAGCACTCAACTCTCCACTTGTATGTCTTAACATTATTAAACCCAAGCAAAATACCACCATTAAGGAATTGGGTGGAGTGACTAAAGATGATGAGGAATTGAGTAGAGATGACAAGAGAGTAAATATGGATGATGAGGGATGGTGAAGGTCAATGAGGAAGTGATTAGGGAGGATGAGGGAGTGATTAGGGATGATGAGGGATGGCAAGGATTAATGAGTGAGTGATTAGAGGTAATGAGGGATGAGGAATGGATTATTAGAGATGATGAGATATGATGAATCAATGATTAGGGATGATGAGGGATGGTGAGGGTTAATGAGGGAGTGATTAGGGATGATGAGGGTCAATAAGGGAGTGATTAAAGATGATGAGGAATTAATTAGGGATGATGAAGTGGTGATTAGGGATGGTGAGATTCAATGAGGGTGTGATTAGGGATGATGAGGGATGGTGAGAGATAATGAGGGAGTGATTAGGGATGATAAGGGAGTGATTAAATATGATGAGGGATTATGAGGGTCAATAAAGGAGTGATGAAGGATAATGAGGGACAAGAATTGAGTGATTAAGGATGATGAGGGATAGTGATGGTCAATGAGGGAGTAATTAGGGACGATAAGGGAGTGATTAGAGATGAATAAGTATAGTAAGGGTTAATGAGGGAGGGATTAGGTACAATTAAGAGTGATGATAGAGTGATAAGGGGTGATGTGGCAAGAGTAGATAGTGATCATGGATGAGGGAGGGATGATGAATAAAATAAATTACCATAAAGTGGTCATTTGATGTGTGTAGGTCATCAATGTGACCTATGCTACTCTAATCACACCACTTTGCATCAATTTTAAAGTGAGTAGTTTTAAAACTTCAATTTTGACAAGCATAAGACTCCTAAAAACGTCATGAATCAATTTTAAAGGCACAAAAACCTAAAAAATGACTATATGTTTACCAAAAATGGATATCAATTGCAAAATTTGTCTTGAAATCCCTAGGTTTAATACTTGACCCTAAAAATGCCTAAGTACTAACCAGATTAGATTTTGAAAAACTATTTTCCACATCAAAAGGCATGTAACTATGAGATGAACTCTATAAGATGCTGAGTGACCCTAATTTATTATATATATTAAAATAAATTTAAAGTATAAGTTTACAATGTAAACTTATACTTAACATTTAGAGTAGTAAATATAATCTTCTAGCCAAAGTTGCCTTCATGTGCAACTTCCACATGCTTTTATGTGTAAAATAACAAGAATTCAATCACATTATCGATAACACAATTGTGTTACCTATTAACCAACATCCACTCCATCTACATGTTCATTGATTTAATATGTACAAAAATAGTAACACAATAACCATATTATAATTACAATAATATGATTATGTTATCTATTAATGTGATTGCATTATAAATTAACATGATCACATTATGGCTTAGTAATTACTGAGCCATAATTTTATTAATGTGATCACATTAATTAAATAACTTGATTTCATTATTTATTAACATAATTGCATTACCTAAAATGTCTATGAAATCATCCCCCAACTCTTTTCACTTACCTAATGATATCCTTTGTTTGGTATAGATTCCTATTTCTTCCCAACATACTAGTTGGGTTTCATCTCATGATTATCCACTTTAATTTTACTTGTACATAGATTATTTAATTTATTAATAATTATTCTCTCCCTTATCCTAACATTATTCAAGATTCTTGGATTTTTTTATACTATGGGTACCTACCTTATTAATTTTAAAATTTATGGGTACCTACTTTGGGTACCTACCTACATTATTCTAGCTTAAATACTTGACCAAAAGTGTAAAGTGCCACTCATTTTTGTAACTAGTGAAACTAGAGATTTTTTGAAAGGTTTAAAATCACCTTAAATGTGAAACTAGTGAACCCCCAGGGAAAACCTACATCGAAACATCAAAAAAATATTAATAGATTAAAGACCTAAGATAACTTGTAAAGCCACTTTAATACATATGCCAAACCATTAATTATTTTCATGGGAGAGAGAACATCCATGCCTCCATTCTTTTGACCTTTTGATATATCCTCCTCATACATAATCATATCCTTCCATTGATCACCTTTATTCAATCTATAATGAGAGGGAAAATAAGTTCAAATTTAAATCTTTGGCTCGAGTTGTTTCAAATATCCATCTATAATTTATTCGTAGTTCTTAGGCTTCTATGTGGGAATATGGATTTGACTTACCTAAATCATAATACATAATCATATCATTCCATCAATCACCTTTATTCAATCTATAATGAGAGGGAAAAATAAGTTCAAAATTAAATCTTTGGCTCGAGTTGTTTCAAATAGACATCTACAATGGATCCTTAGTTCTTAGGCTTCTATGTGGGAATATGGATTTGACTTACCTAAATCCTAATAAAAAAATGATGATTTTAAATATCAAAAATGGTTTTACCTAGGAAATAACTCTGGTAGTGTGGATTATATGGTATGTGCTGATGGTGATGGAGTATGTTGGAAATATTGTCATTGATGTCAAAGGTCAAGCATTATTGGTGATTAAAGGCCCCATTTCATTTAATGGTGTTTTTAATATTCATATCTTAGCTAATGTGTGTTAATATTTATTTAATATTAATGAATATATTTTTCGTTGCATATAAATCAAAAGAGGGCCCATGGAGAAGTCAAAGAGTCACGGGGTAAAGACAAAAGAGGAATGAGATGCATTTTCTCATGAAGCGTCATCTTGAGGAATTCCAAGAGTCACCATGTGAAGAAAAAAGAGGATATGGTGCATTTTTTCATCAAAGGACACATTGAGGAATACAAATAGTCACCAAGATAAAGACAAAAGAGGAAAAGACACATTTGCTTATGAAGGGTCACCATATGAATTTTCAAATTTAAGGATACAAAGGGTCGTGCAAGTTTGGCACCATTTTACATGAGGATTGAAAGGTCACAAATGGTGAATGCTAAAGGTCATTTGGAAAGCTATAAATAAAGGCTTGAGAAGCCATTTTTTATATGCAAGAGAGTGCATGGTTTGTATTTATTTTCAAAGAGAGAAAAGTAGGAGATATTGTAGAGTTCTATCATTTTTTGAGTAAGCAACATTGAGAGATAGTTGTGTTTTATACACAAGAGGGGTTGGTGCTCTTGTGGGTTGGTGCTCTTATGGGTTGGTGCTCACAAATAGTTTTTGTGTTGATACTCGGCAAAGGGTTTGGTACTCCTGAAAGTTGGTGCTTGTGAACTTTGTAATTTGAGTTGGTGTTCATTCATATACTTGAGATTTTTCTCTATGGGTTTTCCCACTTTGGGTTTCCACATAAAAATATGGTCTCTCTCTCTCTTGTGTGGTCCATATTATTATTCCAATTTTATTACATATCTTAAATGTGTGATTAAGTGGTTAAAGAAAAAAAATTAGATTAAGTAAAAGATAAATAATATAATGATTCACCCCCCTCTCAGTATATTTTATGCTTAACAATTGGTATTAGTGCAGGTTCCTTTTGAAAAAATTTTACAGCTTGAAGGTAGATCAAGAAAACATGATCGCTGGATCACATGAAGGTTTTTATACAAATAAGACACCTTTATTTAATGGGACAAATTATGATTTTTGGAGCATAAGGATGAAGACTTATTTGATGGCACTTGGATTTGACATTTGACAAGCAGTGGTGGAGGAATATGAAGAGCCACAAACACTTGTAACTAATATGACATAAAATAAGGCAAGTGAAAATAATGCTAAAGATTTAAATGTTATTTTATGTGGTTTATGTGAATCAAAATTTGTTAAAGTTATGGAATATAAATCTTCTCATGAAACTTTGGTAAAACATGAGAATATTTACAAATGTGATGGAAAGATTCAAAAAGATAAGCTTCAGACTTTCAAAAGATAGTTTGAGAGGTTTAAGATGGAAGAGGAAGAAAATATAGTAAGTTATCTTTTGTGGGTTGATCAAATAGTTAATCAGATTCAAGGTCTTGGAGAAAAGTTAGAAGAATCAATTGTGGTTCAAAAAGTTTTGAGATCTCTACCATTGAGATATGATGCAAAATTTTTGGCAATTGAAGAGATGAAGAATTTAGCCAAGCTAAAGATGGATGAGCTACATGGTATTCTTAAGGCATATGAGATGCAGACCAAACAAGAGAAACCCTCAAACAAAGAAACTACTTTCAAGACATCAAAAAAAGAGAAGGCTAAGATTCAAGAATCAAGTAACAGTTATGGTGATGATGAAAATGATAATAGAGCTCTATTAATTCACAAGCTGAAAAAGGGCATAGGTAAATATTAAGAAAAATTACCTTTTAAATGTTTTAATTATGGAAAGATTGGACATTTTGTAGCTAAGTGCCCAAATAAGGGTAATGGTGAAAATGAAGAAGGAAAGTCTACATACAAGAATAATTTCAAAGGAAAATTCAAGAAGGGATTCAAGAATAAGAGTTTGTATTCTAAAGATCATAGCTTAGCCGAAGAAAGTGGAGTCAGTGATTCAAAATAAAAAGAGATTCTTTTCATGGCCATACATGAAGATGCCTCCATAAGCAAAAGTACAGTTTATAAAAAAGAAGAACAAGATGAATCCAAAGTAAATCTAGATGGAGAACTCATTTTTGCCGTAGAAGAGTTAAAATCTCTTGAAAATATGAATCAAAGATTAAATCTCTAGATCGAGAAAAATGAAAAGGAGTCAAAGTAAATAATTGAAGATCTACAAGCACACTTTGAAGAAGCTAAGAAGAATGAATAAGATCTAATGGCACAGTTATAAATAGTAAGTAAAGAATGTGAAAGGTATGTTATTGAAATTTCTACTTTAAAAGTAGATTTTGAGAAAAAAAAATAAAGCAATCAATGATAGAGCACCCAATGATTTAAAATTTGAGAATAACACTAATATATTGAATAAGATATTAGAAAATCAAAGATCAATGTCAGATAAAATAGGTATTGGATTTGAAAAAGAGAAAGGGGAGGCCACTACTTTCACAGACAAGGAAAAAGGAAAGAGCTATGATAAAGCTCTTACAAAAGAAGAAATAAAAAGGGAAGAAGTTAAGAATACAGAGGACATCTCAAACAAAGAAGGCTGGAGGGAACAGAGCTTCAAAAGGCAATCAGGTTAGAGATACATAAATAGGTCCTATTTTTATGGTTACTATCTTTATTTTAATGTATATGGTCATAAGAAAATAGAATTTTGAAAAAGGGCTAACAGTTTTGGAAATAAGGAGAAGAAAAGTCATGCAGAGCCAAGTAGAAGCCACAACTCTTTTGCTCCTCTATCAGGATTTAATGAAGAGGCCATAATATGTTACAAGTGCAACAAATTTAGACACATATCTTAGTACTATAGAATCATGTTCAAGTCATACAAGAAGGACCAAATTTTCAAGGCTCCAATCATCAAGAAGAAAGTTTATATAGGTTCATGGCAAAAGAAACAACTTGAAAAATCTATGTTGGTACATACAACTTTGCATGAAAGAAATGAAGAAAAGCCATTGTTAATTGACAATGTATGTTAAATGAACATTATAAGAGACCAACTAAAGTTCATAACCTTGAATAAGATTAATGGTGGCATAGTGAAATTTAGAGATAATACTACTACCAAAATTGTGAAGAAAGGTACACTAAGTTTAGATAATGGTAAAACTAAAATGAAAAATGTTTTGTATGTAGAAGGTCTTAATCATAATATTTTTAGTGCAAGTATAAAGCATGGTTAATGATATATTATAGATAAGCACTTGACACCCTTATCACTACAATGTGTGAAGTGAGGGGGTAGGCCCCAATATCAAACATGTATCATTGCCACTATAGTCCCTTTAAACCCAAACTACCTAAAACCATCCTTAGATTGCTATCTAGTTACTTGATTACAACCAAATTCCTATCACATTTAAAATCATATCTTAATAATCTAATAAAATTCTTAGGTTGACCAATTAGTTAGCTCTTTACTTTTCAATTTCATTGTTTACTCTTTGCTTAATTATGTGTGCAAAAACTTACATTAGCCAATGTTAGTGAAAGGTTTTGTATCATGTGCTTCAATTGGATTAGCCAAAATTGATCCAATTGATCATTTTTCCCCCTTCAACTCTTTATTTTCTAGATTAGCTGCAAAAATTATCTTATTTCAATTCACAACTTGTTACTAAACTTTCTCATTTTCCCTATTTATTATACTAGGTCAACCCAATCAACCTTATACCTTTTTATAGATTCTATGCATTGTATAGGATTGATCTATTTGATCATGTACTATCTATATCACCTTTACCTTTTTTTCTATTTTATGTTCTCTATACTGGATCAACCCAATCAACCCTTTATAGTTTTGTAGTCCCTATTTTGTTTTAGGTCAACCCAATTGACCCTGTACTATTTTAATCACTTCTTTATTTTTTGCCTTCTCATCTTTCTTCATTTACCTTCATCATGAAATTTATATTTGATAGTGACACTGAGTTTTAGTTAACAAACATGATGAACTTTACCAATACTCATAGGGTCTCCCATAGATAAAATAAGACTCTTCTCTTGGATGTTAGTAACATTCATATTGCCACTCACACAATGAACTATGGGACCCATCATAATACCTCTTTGTATCATAGTTTTTATCTTTTATTAGAGGACCAAATTGAGTTATACTCCTGAAATGATCTTTTTTATCTTTGAATTTCCTCAACATTAAGGAAAGGATCCTTCTACCATTTATAATCTTATGATTAGTGGTCAAGTTGAAGAGCCTCACTCGCCTACTCATATATTCTCAACTAGATTTGGGGGTACCAATTTATTTGATTCTCATCCTCTTCCTTAGATTATGACCCCTTCTCACACCATGACCTCTTATTCTCTAACGTCTTACACATCCATGCCTAGTATATCCACTAACATGGAAGGTACTACATCTGGTGGGCCTTTCTTAAGATCCACTATCCTTAACCCATCTACTAGTGCTTAATTTTATACCCAAGGAAATCATGCTTCTAGTGTTTCTTCCTCTCAACCATTCACTATTACATCTTTTTCTACACAAGAAACAGTTTCCACTAGTGCATCACATTCTCAAAATTCCTCTCAAGCTCTTATCAACACCAATAGTGGTACCCAAGCCAGTAATATTAACACTAATACTAACCCTAATGATTCTACTAATGATAATTAAACACGTCAACTTTTTTTTGCAAACTCTCAATCAAATGAATACATTTAAATCTCATAACACAAATCAAATGATGAGAATGCAAAACCACCTTCTTCACCTTCAATCTTATCTTTGACCAATATCTTAGGGCATACATAAGAAAAATGTTCCCCCTCCTCCTCTTCCAAATTCTCAAGGAAATCACATTCCTCAGCCTCCTTTAGTCAAAAAAAACCATCAAGCATCTATAAAATGAACCTCTCACTACTCAAATTGATAACATTGATATAGGAGGTATAACACCTATAATTTTTTATAATGGATCAACTGATCCTACACTTCATCTTAAGACATTTGTATATCTTTATAAGGATTGAATCAAATTAAAAACATTTTATTCTACCAAACTCCTTTCCAAAAACCTCACATGTGATGCCTTGGATTGGTACAATATATTAAACCTCATTATATTACTATTTTAGAGGATTTAGTGAATGCTTTAGTTCAAGAGTTCCAAACTAGTGATCTTCTCTAAAACACTATGGACCATTTCATAAATTGTAAAAAAAATGAAAATAAAACTAATTAAGCCTTTGTTAAAAGGTGGTAGACTTTATTAAACAAATGTTAACATAACATGGTTGATGACAATATTTTCCATCTCTTTACCAATTCACTCTTTCCTAAATTATGATATCAAGTCCATACTCTCTCTCCATGTACATTGAAGGAGGCTATTGACTAAGTTATAGGTCAAGATTTCCTTATGAATCAATTTAAGCCACCTTAACCTTCTATGAGTCCTTATCTATTACTTAAGAATAAAAACCACAATGTTACTAATGATGGTGTTACTAATTCTTATGATACCATTCACAATGTTCAAGATGTCATTCCTAACCAATCTTCAGAACCATCACCCCTTTCTCAACAATATAATAATCCTCATTTATCTTCACTAAATAACATCAAAATTCACAAACCTATATCCTTAGCTAAATTACTTAATCATCTACCTAGGTCTCTTCCATGAGAACTTGACCCTACTTGTCTTATGATATCCTGGTATGATCCTAATAAGTTTTTTTGTTTCATGCTAGTTGGGGTCATTCTCATGAGACCTATAGACAACTTCATAATTTAGCTATGGATTTTATTCTTGGACCTAATTTTTATCATGATTCTTGTTAGGAATAAATGATTAAAATTAATTAATTATACAATAATATGCAACATAGAAATCATTGCTTAGAATCACAACAGTAGAGACATATGGAAGAAAAATTTAGATCTAAGCAAAAATACAAACATAACACTGATATAACATGGTTCAACCAATGTGGGATAAGTCCACCAAGAGGATCTCAATAATATTATAAATAAGAGTAAAAATAACTCTAAACAAGAGACCTCTCACAAAGATAATTTTCTCTAGCCTGAATTCACACCAAAATTCCTAAAATGCAAAGTTACACCTCAAAATCGATCACACTAACCGTAGAAAGAATGTAAAGCTCAAAACACAATGCAAAATGCAATGAATAATGTGTTAACCCTTTCCCTTATTTATACTTTTAAAAATCCCTTGAAAAATGTACCATAACCATAAATATAACCATATCCCCACAAAATAAGGCACAAAATAAGGAAGGTTTCAACCACATAATCCACTGATTCTCTCAACACCTTTAAATCACATACCCAGTACCCAAAAACGTGCCAAAAAAAATAGAAGTGGTTAAAATTCATCCCACCATTGTAAAAGGTAAATATTTCATGTTAAAATTGTCTTGATAATTTTATTTTTACCTTAGGTGTGCTAAAATGAACTCCATATTTAACAATCTCCCACTTGGAGTTCATTTCCCCTTGAATAAAATTTAACACTCCTCCATGATCTTCATGAAGACCAACCAAATCTAAACATAACCTCAAATTCTCTAATGTGACTACCTTAGTCATCATATTTTTAGGATTCTCACTCATATGTATCTTCTCTAGCTTCACCATGTTTTCCTTTAAATTTATCCTGATGAAATGATATCACAACTGTATGTGCTTCATCCTTGAGTGGAAAGCAGAGTTCTTGGTTAAATGCATAGCACTATGACTATCACTATGTAGTCCCCCAACTTCTTACTTCTACCCCAACTGATTAAGTAACTATTGTAACCAAATAATCTCCTTGATAGCCTTTATAGCAATAACATACTCAGCCTCTATGGTTTATAAAGCCACAACCTTATATATCCATGAAATCCAACTAACCACTATATCCTTGATAGTAAATACATAACCTATCATACTCTACTATTAACACCCCTAGCCATATCTGAGTCCACATAATCATGTAAATTGGTGTCTAATCCACCAAAACATAATGGTGTACCCATAGTTCCTCATAAATATTAAAGAATCCATTTCACTACTTGCCAGTGCTCATAGCCTAGATTACTCATGTACTTACTACTCTCATGACATTAGCAATATCTGGCCTAATACAGACCATAGCATATATTAGGCTATCAACCACTGATGAGTAAGGTACCTTGGACATCTTTAGATTTTCTTCTTCTATCTTGGGACACTGCTCCTTTGATAACCTAAAATGGCCTACTAAAAGAGTCCCACCTGGCTTATCATCCTTCATATTAAACCTATCCAAAACTTTCTTCACATATTTGTCCTAGGATAAGATCAACTTCTTCTCCTTCCTATCTTGAGTTATCCTCATACCAAAGATTTACTTCATAGCACCCAAATCCTTCATATAAAAGGAATCACTAAGTTGTTTCTTGAGTACTTGAATTTGTTGCATGTTCTTTCCTACAACCAACATGTCATCTGCATATAAGCATAGGATAATATAATTACCATCCTAAAATATCCTGACATACACACAATGGTCAGAATGACACATGGAGTAAATCTGTTCTAACATAAAATTGTCAAACTTTTTATACCATTATCATGGAGCTTGTTTAAGGCCATACAAGCTCTTTTTTAGTTTGCACACCAATTTTTCAATTCCTTAAACCTCACAACCCTATGGTTGTTCCATATATAATTGCTCCTCTAAATCACCATGAAGGAATGTAGTGTTCAAATCAAATTGTTCTAAATGCAAATCTTCTACTGCAACTATACCAAGCATATTTCTAATAAAAGTCACTTTAACAATAAGAGAAAAAATATCATCAAAATCAATGCCTTTTTTCTATGCAAACCCATTGACCACTAACTAGGCCTTATACCTTTTCCTTCTTCCATCCCCTTCTTTGATTTTATATACCCACTTATTCTTTAATGCTCATTTTCCCTTAGGTAGCTTCACCAAATCCCATGTCTAGTTCTCCATGAGAGAACTATGTTCTTCTTCCATGGCTTGTTCCCACTTCTTCCTATCATTCACCTGCATTTATTCCTCAAAACATTTTGGTTCTCCACTATCAATAAGTAATAAATAACTCAAAGATGGGGAAAATGTTTAGGAGCTTTTCTTACCCTAAGATACCTTCTTACTATAGGAGTTTGGGGTTTTTGTGTAGGAGGTTCATGAAGTATCTCTTTGGATACTTTACCATTTATAATATCATCTAACACTATGTACTCTTTTTTTTCCTATTCCTACAACTGATCCTTATACATTACTTTTTTTAAAGACAACATCCCTAGACTGGAATATTTTCTTGTCTCTAAGACTCCAAACTTAGAAACCAAAGTCATCCTCACCATAGCCAATAAAGGTGCATCTCTCAAACTTACACTCTAACTTGGTCCTATCCTTATTGGGAACATGAACCAATGCTTCACATCCAAAGACCTTAAGAAAAGAATAATAAATTTTCTTACCAGACCAAACTTCATTAGGTATGCCTCTAACTAAAAGAATTGAAGGTCCTTTGTTAATTAGATATGCTGTTGTGCTAAATACTTCTACCCAAAACGTTAGGGGTAGCCCTGCATACAACCTCATGCTCCTATCATTATCCATAATTGTCTTATGCATCCTATCTAACACTCCATTCTCTTATGGTGTCCTTGGAACTATCATTTGCCTATGAATTCCATTCTATGAATAATAATCAT
The DNA here is from genome assembly GCA_037957365.1 of Torreya grandis. Taxonomy (NCBI): domain Eukaryota; kingdom Viridiplantae; phylum Streptophyta; class Pinopsida; order Cupressales; family Taxaceae; genus Torreya; species Torreya grandis. The sequence continues at coordinate 158,570 of JARHVA010008234.1, read as the reverse complement.
CAAAGGCTTTGCTACAATACTCACCTTCATTATCCAACCTAAAATATTTCAACTTGAAACCAATTTCATTCTCAACTAAATATTTCCATCTCTTAAATGTTTCAAACACATTAGATTTCTTCTTAATGTAATAAACCCAAATTTTCCTAGTTACATCATCAATAAATATAACATAATAATTTAAACCACTAATAAAATATACCTGAGCTATCCTTCATACATCAGAGTGAACCAACTCCAACGTATTCTCCTTCTTTATAGGTCTAACCCTCAAGAACTCAACTCACTTCTGCTTCTTGTACACACAATCATCATAGAAGTCCAAATCAACTTATTTAAATATGAGAAACTTGTCTTTAAATATATCCATGCCCTTTTGACTCATATGACCAAGCCTATAGTGCCACAAAGTTACATCTCCATTTGTAAAAACTAAATTATAGTGATCAACGCTACTAGTAAATACAAAGTGCCAATTTTCTTACCTCTCTCAATTACAAGAATAGCCTTGGTAACTTTCCAAGAGTCTACTAAAAACATCATCGAATAGCCCTCACTATCCAATTGCCCCACTAAAATTAAATTCTACCTTAACTATGGGACATGTCTGACATCCTTTAGTATCCATGTGTTCCCATTCTAAATCTTTACCTTAACACAACCTTCCCTATTATACTGCATGGTTCATCATTACCAAGATAAACATGTTCAAAATTTCCTTGAACATAATCATTAAAATGATGCCTATGTGGGGTGACATGAAAATAAGCTCCTGAATCTAATACCCAAGATTCAAAAACATTATCTAAAGAAAGAATTAAAGGATCCTAACTAACATTACCTATTGTCATATTTACCTCCTTGGTCTCCTCATGTTTGTTTTTCTTGTCTTAAAGTTCTGAACATTCCTTCTTTATGTGTCCACTTTTTCCATAGTGCCAAAACACCATCTTGGTTTTAGATTTAGATCTTCCCTGGCCCTTTGAATTTCCATGGTTTCCTTTGCTTCTATCCTTTTGTTTCCCTCTAGTATCTGCCATCAAATCATTCCTTGAAGATGATTCCCTAGTGCTCTTCCTTCACATTTCCTCACTAAGAATCATACCTATAACATCTTAAAACTTTAAACTTCCCTTTACAGGGATGACATTACTCATAGCCATAACCAGGCTATCCCAACTATTTGGTAAGGAGCATAAAATCAATAAATCCTTAACTTCATCTTCAAATTTAATACCAACAGAAGTTAGCATACTCACTATCATATTAAAAGTATTAAAATTATTTTCTACATAAACATTTTTAGACATTTTCATATTAAATAACCTTTTCATCAAATATATTTTATTAGAGGTAGAGGTTTTTTCATATAGCTCCCCTAATTTATTCATAAGACCAAGTTTAGTCATCTCCTTTAAAATATTGAAGGTAATCAAAGATGCAAGGCACAACCGTATGGCTCCCAGTGCTTTACTATCAAGCAAATTCCAATCTGTCTGATTCATACCTGAAGGTTGTCCTATTTTCCCCATTAAAGGGAGATGAAGATACTTTCGAAACAAGTAGTATTCCATCTACATCTTCCATAATCTTAGGTTATGTCCATTGATTTTTTCAACTCTTGATCTGCCATAGCTCCCACTCAAGTTAATATATTTCCCTATAATTCACCACTTCAACAAAACCACTAAAGATAGATTTGATACCATTTTTTAGGAATAAATGATTAAAACAAATTAATTATGCAATAATATCCAACATGGAAATCATTCCTTAGAATCGCAATAGTAGAGACATATGGAAGAAAAATTCAGATCTAAGTAAAAAAACACACATAAAATTGATATAAAATGGTTCACCTAATGTGGGCTATGTCCACCAAAAGGATATCAATAATATTATAAACAAGAGTAAAAAAAAATTTAAACAAGAAACCTCTCACAAAGATAAATTTTTTCCAACCTGAATTCACACTAGAATTCTTAAGATGCAAAGTTACACCTTAAAACTGATCACACTGACCATAGAAAGAATGAAGAGATAAAAACTCAATGACAAACACAATGAATAATGTGTTACCCCTCTCCCCTATTTATAATTTTCAAAATACCTTGAAAAATGTGACATAACCATAAGGATAACCATATCCCCATAAAATAAGGCACAAAATAAGGGAGTTTTAAACCACATAATCCCTCAATTCTCTCAACACCTTTAAATCATACCCACTTCCCAAAAACGTGCCAAAAAAAGCGAAATGGTTAAAATTTGTCCCACCATTGTAAAAGATAAATATTTCATGTTAAAATTATCCTGGTAATTTTATTTTTACCTTAGGGGTGTTAAAATGAACTCCACATTTAACAATTCCATCCTTCGTAAATGTCAATAAGCTTATGGAATTAATTTTAAGGATTATAAAACACATTACAAATCTCAAGTCTTGAATTAAAAAAAAGCTCATTTAGATATCTACAAAGATCTTCTTCCTAATCATAAATTGATTCAAGACACCCAAGATAAACCCAACCCTTTCACCAAGAATGTAAAAAGTCTTATTGACCCCACTTTCAAAGAGAATGTGGTTAGCATGACTAATATGTGAAGGGTGGTGGCTTTCATTTATTCACAACCTATTTGTACTGCTTCATCTAGAACGTGTCATGTTATCTATGATTCTTTTCCATCTCATTTAAATGAGTTGGGACAAGATGACCTTATTAATTTTGATGATCCAATTTATGATTATCCCTTGGATAACACTTCCCATTCTATTTCTACCACTCTTCCACCATCTTAAAATACTAATAGTACTCAAAATTATACTAACACTTCCTCTTCCAATTCTCCAAATCAACTTGAACCAATTACTTCATCATCATAACATAATTTACAACCTTGTTCTAAATCTTCTTCTTCTTACCAACATAAATTCCAATGTACTTGGCTTCTCCTTCCAAGGACCTCCTTAACCATTATGCACCTATATCTAAAAACCTTGTTATGGGCTATGATGAGTGGGATCCCATTGTGGAGATCACTAATATCCCATCTCAAATTTCATTCCTTAAGCTTATGAGGACTTCTCAACATCATAAAAACCATTTTATACAACTATTATTCGAGATGAATTTCCCTCATCCTACCTTAGCAAGATTAGAGGCAGATTTATCTAGTTTCAAAGATAGTACATTACAACAATGTGAAGAGATGTCTATCAACATTGATGAAACTATAGACACTTCTCCTTCTTTAAAATTTCCCATAGATTCTATTATTCTCAAGAAGATTTTGATTCATGTGGATGATCCTCATTTATTCATTATCATCCAAATAGGTGATATCTAAGTTAAGTGTGCATTGATTGATGAGGGTTCTAACACATATGTTACTTCTCTCAATTTCATTAAGACCCTTGGCCATTTTGAATGCAATCTTAAGTCTACATGTATCACTTTCCAAAGATATGATAGAAGGAAAATGCCTTCTTTAGGTTATGTGTGGCTTCTTATTACTATCCCACCTATCACCATTTATGTGAAGGTGATGATCTTTAACTTCCCCCTTTCTTATAACATCTTACTTAGTAGGTCATGGACTCACTGTATGAGAGCTATTAATTTTTTTGCCTACTAATGCATTAAATTCCAAGATCATGGTGAAAATTTTGAATAATTCCAAGATCATGGTGTCTTCAAGATTCCTACTCTTGAGGAGCCTTTGCTAAGCTTTCCATTCTATGAGTCTCAATGTCTTAATTTTTCTATCAATTCAACTTGAGGTTACAATGGGAATCTTAAGCTCATTTTTATGATTCTCCTAACATATTAGATTTAGATGATGATGATCCTAATGAGATTAACTTAAAGATCAAAAATTTTGATCTCTCATAGTTTCTTGATTCCTTATAACCTCGCTCTCACAAACCTCCTTGCAATGACATTCTTATACTATTGACCAAGACTAGGCATTATATTCACCACACTTCCTTGGATGACAAAGTTATCCCTACTTGTGTCATTGATCTTCACACCCCATATTACAATGATGGTTATTACTTAGATGATTTGTTGTTAGTCAGTCTTGTATAGACCCATGATGCTTAGATTGTCCATTATCATTCTTCTTTACTCGAGTCTTTTTGTGCATCTCATCAATTTTCCTTCAATTATAGTTCTTAATTTTTTGTATTTTCCCCTTTATCATAGGGTAGAGATGGTGCCAACACCTCTAATTTTTGAGGATCCATATAGGACTATGTTCATGGATCATGTTATGACCAAGCCTTACTATTTTTCTAGGTACACTGATCCTCATAGCTTGTTTACCCCTGAGGTCAGTATGACTCTCCTTAGACATTCTATAGATCCCACTCCTCCCTTAGTAGAGCCCACTATATTTGAGCTTGTTCCCACTCCTGTTATAGTTGATCATACTATTATTGATCCTACCCCTATTTTTGATTTCATTACTCCTTCCATTGACCCTAGTTCCATTATTTTCTCAACATCACCCTCCCTTGGTGATTGTTTAATTATTTTGGATAATATGGATCCTCTACCCACCAAATGGGCCAATGAGTGTTCTCTATATTCTTTCACTCCTATTATACCTCCTTCCATGTGTATTTCTAATAAAACCACTTATAAGTGTATATGTTTCTTTCATGGAATAAATAATCATTATTTCACCCATTATTGCAAGTTACAAAAATATATTGATACCTTGCATCCTTCTTCCCCTTCATCAAACAAATCCATACCTCCCCAAAAGGTACTTGAATATCTACTCAATTATGGTGAGGTATATTATTTATGGCATCTATACAGTACCCATCATACTGATCATTGTCACATCCTTCAACAACATCTTAAGGATCACTTTATAGCCATTCTTAGACCTTCTAATACTCCTCCCACAATTGATCCCTGCAAGAAGTATCCTCATTATTCTCCTATGGATCCAAATCCTATGGTTCCATCACCTTCTATGGTCCCTTCACCATCATCTATTCTTCTACTTATGATTCCTTCACCTGTGGACCTTCCCTCACCTATGTATGCTTCTCCATTGGTGATTCCTACATCTCTTATGGAGCTTACTCCCATGCATTATTTTGACCATCCCTTGCCTAATTTCCCTCCTCATCATGTTGCATCGAGCATTCCTACTTTTTCTATGGAGGAGATTAGAAAATAAGTATTTGCCTAGTATTCATTAAAGATTGATGAAACATTAGTAGCAGTTTGTCTCTAAATTCATAAAGACTTATCTGATGTCTTGGATAATGTGTGTAGATAAATCTATTAGTAATTATGAGCACATTCATGTTTATTTCACATTTTCATTTGATTTAAACATGTTCCTATTTTATCTTCATCTACCTATTATATCATTTGATACTATGTCAATTTTTTCTTTATCATATATGGTGATTTTTTGCTTGTTGTACCATATCTTTCTTATCTTATTATTTATATGTTGCATATGATTATCTTTTTTTCATTGCTTTCTCTTTATTTCTTGAGTTTTTCTCAAAACTCTTTTCTTTCCTCTTCATGATTATTTGCTTTCTTATCTCTATTTTTCATAGATAATTGTCATTCTAACTTGGCCATATAAACCCTGTTCCCTTTGGTCATTATCTCCCTTCTACCATGTCATCAGTTAGCAAACAATCCTACTCATACTATCTCCTTACACTGGTCCACTTTTTTGGATCTCCTTTTTCCCTTCTTCCCTTTTCACAAACTATGCATATACAAGGTTGAGACTTGAGATCACATGTTGGTTCATTGTTAAGCTTAAGTGTCCTAGTCAGACTTTGTCTTTGGTTACTTAGCTTATTTTAGCATTAGCCTACAACTCATTCATGTGTATCACTACATATCTCATGATTGGTCATTCCAAATCCATATGGAGGAGGAATATTCAAAAGCCATAAAAAGTTAAAAGCAAAATCATTTAAACAAAAGACAATGATATCAAAAGGCAAAAATATTCTTAAAAGTCAAATTAGACTAAAAGACATGATCCAAAACATATCTCCTTCAGCTAGTTGAAGCTCAAAATCCATAGTTGGCATCATGATAGAGTGAGGACCTTTGGGTTATGGTAGGCTAGTATATTAGAAGAGGAGAATAAAAAAAATTGTTAGTGAGACATACTTTCTCACACAAGTACCTAATCTTTGGAATAAACTAATAAATTTGTAAGGGGTCTTGAAGAATGGGGAACACATTGTGGGAAGGTACGTACTTTTTAATTTTTCTTGTACCAATCTACCTTCATGAGTTGATCTTAGTAGCATACCTATTTACCTACAAATATTTGTGTCTATAGTGAACATGTTTCTTTTGTACATAGATGACCATTAGTCACTTAGTATCTTCTCATGTCCATTATATGCCTCATGTTTCCTAAGGTATTCTCATAAGATTCCTATGTCTTGATTTTTACATTTAATTTTTCATTCAATATATCCTGTAGACACCGCAAACGTGTCTGCACCTTGGTTCTCCCCCTTGTTCGCCTCAAACCCCTATCCTAACCCTTGGCCTTAGTCCCCTCCATTCATTTGATTAAAATAACTTAAATATTTTAATTAAGTGGCCCCCTTTCCACCTCACCCTTGCCACCTTGGATCCTCCCTTGAATCCCTCCACCTTTCCCCTAGCATTTATTATGCCAAATCTCCTCATTATCTTCCCCCCATGCCCATTTAAGCATCCTCGTGACCGTTCTTCCCACAACCCCTCGCCCGGCGGCGTGCAAGAATGGGCAGAGGCTATTTTTAGTCTCTGTCCCCATTCTGCCACCGCCGACGTCAGTGACCCTTCGGTCGACGTCGGTGAAACTACCGGCATCGGCAGCCTTCATTACCCCTTTCTGCATCCATTGCAGCCCCTGGACCCTTGAGCTCGCAAAACTGAATTCTCTTGGCTTCTCTTCGCTCTCTACGTCTCCCCCTGGCATCCTGACTCTTGAATCTCTGCATTAGGGCCTTGTATCCATCCTTTCACTTGACCTCTCTGCCAATCAATCTGACTCTCTCCCTCAGGTACACAGCAAGCTTCTACAAGTGAACAACAGGGACTCTCCATCAGCAACAGGCCTTCACATCCGGCATCACCAGCGACAGGACACCAACCTACACCATTTTCTTCAGCAGGGCACAAGTAAGTACTCTATTTTTTCATTATGCTTTCTAGTCATCTGCTTTTAAACTAGATTCAACACTTCTTTTCCGCAACCTACACTGTTAACCAAACCAAGCAGACCCGGATTCCTATCTCCCTGATTGGCCTCCATTATCTCTCTGTCCCTTTTCGACACTTTGTCCATTATCCTAGACCTCTGCACATACCTTCAACTGAAACCAGACTCTCCCAGACCATTTTGTACATCCACAGACCCATCCACAGACCAAGCCCAGACCAGACTCTGCCCAGACTCGACCAGACCCTGCCTAAATCCCGTCCAAGCCCACTGCCCCGATCGACGCCGGTCACTTCCTCCACCGACGTCGGCAGACTAACCGACGTCGGCACCTTTGACAACTGACGCCGGTAGATACCATCGACGCCGGCGACTGCAACCAGGCTGATAGCTTCTTCCAGGTAAGCCTTTGCTTTCTTTTCTCTTTTAGTTTGCTATCATTTCAGTCTATTTTAGCATTCTGTCATTTATCAGTCATTTATCTTTTATTAAAATAGTGGGTTGACCTCCCTTAAGGAAGTTCTCATACTTCTGGGAACAAGCTTTCGTTTGGCAACCCACCATCTATCCATCTAACGCCTTTTTGTCCAAGTCTTCTTCTTTGCAGGTGTCATTCCTCCACAGCCAAAGAGGGGTGCCCACAAACGTCTGGATTACGGTGCGCGATCTTTATCCAGGTACTTCTAGCCTTGTCCATTTCCTTAGTTTCTTTATTCATCTTTTGAATGTAGAAAGTGAATTAGCGATAGAAACATTCTGGCACGCCCGGTGGGACCCTAGGTTCCTCCTGGGTTCTTTTTCTTCTTCATTCATTTAGGAGCATTAGGTTCTTACCTTTCTTCCTCCTTCTTTTCTTCTCAATGACACTATAAGCAGGAATTTGAAAAGAATCTTTCTTTTCTTTCTTGCACATTCTAGACTAGTCCAACATCATACTCTCAACCCTTTCTCAAACTTGTCTTCATAACAAACGTCACATTTCCACTTGGGCATTAAAACACTTTGCATTCATTTCTGCTTGTGCTTGCATCTTCTTAGTCCACATCTAGTAACTTAAACGCATATTTAATAAATCGTAGACACTTGATGTTACACTACCAAACCACATGCACTAAAACGAACATAAAACTTACTTGAGACAAGGCCCGACTGGGATTTCATCCCCCAGCGGATACCTTACCCGTCCCGGTGACCCTACTTGGATTTCATCACCAAGGGGGAAGCCCACTCCGTTCTCTGGCGGAGGATAAACTCCAGGCGAGGTATATCTTGGCTAAGCGAGACCAGCTAACCACTGGAATCGTGAAGTGAGGGGAGCTTGCTCCTTAGCACCAGGCCACGTACCAGACCCTAACATAGATTTTTGAGCACCTAAAACAAGACCCAAAACCAGCTCTAGACTACTTCTTCTAGGACCTTCTTGACAGCCAATCTCCCCAAACATTCATCTAAGGCATAAGCCACAAGATTCTAAGGTTAATTCCTAGGATTTATCGCTTAGGCTTGTCTGTCTCTCTCAGTTCTTCTCTTCTCATCTGTTTGTTTGAGTGAGTGAGGACACTTTATTTATTGTTTTTCCAAAGAATCTTAAAATCTTTTGGTTCTCTGGAAGACACAGTCACCGGCATCGGTTCTGTCGCCGACATTGGCTTTCCTTTCTTACCGGCATCGGTTATCTGACCGACGTCGGCTATCTTCCTTACCGACATCAGTTTTTCAACCGACGTCGGTCTATGTCACTGTCCTTTTTTTTCAAAACCAGCAGCCTAAAACCTGTCCCTTCTCTATCAAAAACCACATTCTGGTTTTCTAAGACTGCAAGAACACAGTTTATGGAACCAGGACTCTCTTCTTAACCACTTTAGCCAACAACCGCTTCCGTCTACCCCGTCCCTAACCAGTCCTATCATGGAGTTCCACTCGGAGACTGAAAGAACTCCTACAGGACCGACCCTGACCCTGACCCCGACTCAAATTCCCATCATCCCTGAAGGGGACCAAGATTTCGAGAGATTCTTGGACCTCAATACCGCAGCCCTCCAAAACTATCTCGCGAGAAACCCAATGCGAGACCTTTCAGGTGACGTGGCGATGACATCCACACCATTCACCACCCAACCCTTTATGACTCAGCCTTCCGCCTCAACTATTAACCCAACCATGGCCAATACGCAAAGTTTGGCCTCCCCGTCTATTTTTAGACCGACCTTCATCGGGGTTCCATTACCCCCTCAACCACCTGCAATTCAACCAAGTTCTACATCATATCAGAACTTGATTGTCTCGACCCCTCATACTCTTGCGCCCACAAATGTAGGAGTGCCAACCTATCCTTCTACCAGTGCCGCCATTCAACCACCTTTGGCGGTGCCCAGCCAACTTATACCTTCGACCTTCATAACGCAACCACCTTTAGCCTCCACTTGTGTCCCTACGACTAGTCATCCATACATTGCGCCCTTACAAGCGCAACCAACTACGTCGCATACCTCTTCTAGCCTCCTTCAAGCACCTTACAACCTAGGGGGTGCTTCATCCACCAATCCGTCAGCAGACATCATTAAGATGCTGATGGATAAAATGTCCAGTCTCGAAGCTTCTATCTCTGGTTCAAGTAATGTCTCTTCATATGACCAGGTTTACAACGAGCCCATCCATCCTTCCATCCCTATTCGACCATACCCTAACCATTGGGAGCTTCCTAAATTCACTCGCTTTCAGAGTAAGGAAGACCCACAACAACATCTATGGGCATTTAGACATGCCTGTTACCTCATTGCCCATGACGATGCGTTGCTTTTATGCACGTTCCCTATGTCACTTTCTGGCCTAGCCCTTGACTGGTATGGTTCTCTTGCCAGACACTCTATCTTTTCATTCATTCAACTCGCCCAACTATTTCTTGACCATTTCTCAATCAACATCACCAAACAAGTCTCAATCACAGACCTTTACTCCATCAGGCAATTTGACGACGAATCAATAGTCGACTTTGTCGCTCGTTGGAGAGGTCTGATCAACCAGCTCTCCTTCTCTTTGCCTCAACCTGAGCTCATCGAGCTCTTCTCTCGAGCATGTGCCAGCCACATCTCATCCACCTTGTGGGTTCAAACCTTCCATACTTTTGACGAAGCTTTCATCATGGCTCAAAAGCTCGAACTCCGCGCCCTTGAAGAAGATAAGGTCAAATTGCGTAATACCAATGCTAGAACCAATGGCCATTCTTCTTCCAGACCTTCTTCTTCTGCCAATTCCGAATCTAAAGGAGTGGCCAATACTATGGTCGTTAGATCACCATCCTCGACAACAATGAATTACTCTCAACCTTCGACATCTCCAAGCATCACCAAACAATTCCAACAACGGTACATTCAGCGTTCTTACACTCCACTTGGAGAACCATACGCTTCCATTTTGGAAAAACTACTCAAGCAGGGGGTCCTCAATCTCCCTCCAATCTGACCACCTCAATTTGACCCTTCAAAAGCTATCCCTACATGGTATAGGGAGGCCAACTCCTGTCCCTTTCATCGCGTCTAAGGCCATGACATCGACAACTGCCGAACCTTCAAAAACATCGTCCAGGACATGATCGACAAGGGGGATCTTATTTTAGATAACCCGAACGCCCCACCTAACCAACATATCAACATTTTCAAACAACCATTTCCGAATCATCCGCCTACTCAAAACAACGTCCAAACTTCGACCAACGACCCCCAAAACCATGACATTCACATGATTAGCACTATCTTGCCTCTTGTCCTTGACCAACCTCTTCCATTAAAGGATGAAGAACCTTCTTCTCCTACTAGTCCTCCATCTACTTCTCATATATTGGAGGACGCTTTGACCACATCAACGCCATCAAGCCCACCTCCATCCGAAGACCCTACCTTGCCTACTCCTCAACTACAAGTAGAAGGCATGATCATCCATGCCCTCTGCCCACTTGAGGAGCCGCCCTCTCTTATTTCTTCTCCACCAAGAGAAGAACCAGTCTCTCCACCCATTTCAATCAAGGAAGACCCAGTCACGGTTTCCTCTCGCCCTTTGCGTGAGATTTCTACATCTCACTCACCTCCATCCACATCCAAACCCAAATCTACATCTAACCTCGCCTCACACAATAGTGGCCCTCGACCCAAATACACGAAAGCTACTAGACCTCACCGGAGAATTCTTCCCCCAGCTTCATCATTATCTTCAATCTTGGGCCCGCATCCATCCACTTTAATAGGAGTGCTTCCCACTCCCATCCTTCACAGAGGCAAGTCACCTCTATTACTCTCTCATCCCGTCAGACATACATCTCCTCCAAACCCTCGACCTATGCCTCTTTCGCCTCTCAGACCAACGTCACCAACCCTCACTGCAATAAAACATCCCGACCCATTAGCAGGTTCATATGCCTTGCTCTTACGGCAATTATTGCAGTCATCTCGTATCGACCTCCTGCCTCTTATACAATATAAATCTCTCGGACCTAAACCACCTTGGTTCGACCACACTTGCATTTGTGCATATCATCGCACGCCTGGACACGACACGGAACATTGTCATGCCCTCAAGGTCATCGTTCACCGATGTTTGGAGAATGACACCTCTCTTTTCAACCACGTTATCAACAAACCTTCAACACCGCCTCACCCATCAACTCTCGGATCAAGACCCTCTTGGTTTGACAACTCTAAATTCTGCCACTATCACCACATTCCAAGACATGACACTAAGCATTGTTGTGCTCTCAAAGCTATCACTCGTCAACACCGGAAAAAGGATTCCTTTCTCATCAAGGATCCTCTTGACCACCTCTTCGACAAAACATCAACCCCGACTCATGCCTCTCCAACTTCATCACCTAAATCAGGATCTCCATGCCAGACTGTGGTCCCTTTGCCACCTTTGACCCCCTTATTCGACATTAATACCATCCATCTGACCACTAAACCTCAATCGACCTTAACTAATCTTTCAAACATTCTCCCTACCTACTGGGGGAATTCATCCTTCATCCAAACCTCGACCAACTTTTCAACCCAGTCTCTACCACATATCAATCACTCATCCCGACCAAGTGTCCATCGACCCAACCCCCGACCAATTATTTGACTAGTCTCAACCAAACTTCAACCAAATATCAATCAACCTGACCGCTCGACCAAACATTCAACCTTTTTCAACCAACCAACGACAATGTCAACCAACTTCACATCCATCAATCAACACCTGACCAATCTCGAAAGAAGCAAATTGGGGCAAGTTTGCTCCTAATTGACTTGGACCTTATCATAACATACAAGCATGGCCCAGGGACTTATTAGACCTTGAACCCCTTTTTATGTCTTACGTCTTTGACCATTTCTATTGTTAGTTGAGTGTTCGATCATTTGACGTTTTACTTGAGCTCGTCCCTTGAGCGATCCTCGTCCTCTTAATCCTCATTCCTTTCAACCCTATTCCCCTTTAACAAGTCCTCTACAACCCTTTTATGACGTATCGATGCTTTGTCCTAATAAAAGGGGAGTCCTTAAACTTCTACAGTCTTGTCCATGACTCAAAAAAAAAAAAAAATTCATCAAGATGTCAAAACATATCCAAGGTCACAAAATCAAATCAAAAAGACAGACTGCTCCCTCGAAGGATAGCTATTCAAACCTTATAAAGCAAAAATGTAGACCACTCCCTCGAAGGATGGCTATCAAACAACAATCTTTCTTAGAAGCTTCCCGCATTGATCAGCTTCGCAACATGACCATAAATCAAATGACATCTCTCTGTAGACTTCCCGCATCGATCAGTCTGCGCAAAAAAAAAAAAAAAAACGAGTCATGGACTTGGCTTGTAGTTGTCTCAGGGTCTCCTATAAAACGGGGCAAGGTTATTCCTGCTCTTAAACTAGGTTACCCTATCCTCCTCCTATTACTTGCTCAAGGGACTTCGAGCTCACTTTAATGTCAAAGTGATTCGATTACCATTCTAACACAACACTGGTCAACGACGTAATGCATGAACGGGGCTTTTGTTCTAATAACCCCTATCTATGCTCCCTTTCTAGTCCTTGTCAATGAAAGAGCGATTCGCCTTTCACTTCTCCTCTACACTTTGGTCACATTTAACCACATCAATTTTCGACTCAAACCAAGCTACTTTTCATCCTATCAGACATCATCCTCATCCATTTCACATAGTTTCTATGGGCACCAATACACACGGAAACTATCGACCAGACCCAATTTATGTTAAGCATAAACCAATACTTGCTGAAGCATAAATAGACCTCCATTCATTTTTAGCATACATCCATCACGACTATGGAAACTTGCTAGGGATGAAAGACTCTCGACCAATTCTACAGAATACACCATTTCTAGCATCATTTTGTCCTCATCTTACCCTCATCATTTCGACACTTGACCACATCCAATCATCGACCAATCTTCTCAATTCACCCGAACTACATTGGTCTGAGGCCCTATGACCAGGGCTATGTAGGCAGCACTCAGATAACACATCCTCTGAGGTTAGCTCGACCACCCCCGTTTGTTCGTCTCTTTGATGGACAAACCTTTTCTTCTGTGACTTTGATCACGCTCAACTCTGCCAACTTTGACCAATCATTTTCTTTGACCACTCCTCCCTTTTAGGGAGAACTACATTGGCCTGAGGCCCTTCACACAAGGGCTATGTAGGCAGCACTCAAATCACATGATGTTTTCTGAGGTTAGCTCGGCCACATCCTTTCGTCCATCCATCCCCTTGACCAATGTCCATTGGAGATCATGCGTATCTCCTTCGACCTTCGACTACTTCCAAGCCAATGTTGCCTTGGTTGTTTTTGCATGTATGCTACCTCACGGTTGGTTAGCAGAATTGTCTGCAGACCTTTTTGACCCTTCGCAAGTACAGGATCGCGAGCTAGTTGATCCCTACTACTTGTGGCTTTTTCGTGTCTCTGGGAGCACTTCCTGAGCCTGGGATACCTGGAACACGATGACCATTTGGAGCTTCAGCTTAGATTGAGTGACCCGATCAGCAGACGACTAAATGTTGGGGCCTGGTTACTTCAATTTTGGCACTCCTTGACCCTCGACATGCGACAATTTGACCCGACCCTCCCGTGAAGTGGTCTACGTGCAATCACGACTGTTGCAGCATTTTCACTCACTCTCTTCTATCCATTTCTCTGTCAAATCGACACTCAATCTTCGGTTCCCTTCTCTCGACTATCGCTTTGAGGGGGGAACACCTCATCCTTTTCCTGGGGCAACCATCTCCTATTTTTGTCTTGCAGTTCGTCTAGAACAACCAACAAGACAAAAAGGGGAAAATGTAGACACCGCAAATGTGTCTGCACCTTGGTTCTCCCCCTTGTTTGCCTCAAACCCCTATCCTAACCCTTGGCCTTAGTCCCCTCCATTCATTTGATTAAAATAACTTAAATATTTTAATTAAGTGGCCCCCTTTCCACCTCACCCTTGCCACCTTGGATCCTCCCTTGAATCCTTCCACCTTCCCCCTAGTATTTATTATGCCAAATCTCCTCATTATCTTCTCCCCACGCCCATTTAAGCATCCTCGTGACCGTTCTTCCCACAACCCCTCGCCCGACGGCGTGCAAGAATGGGCAGAGGCTATTTTTAGTCTCTGTCCCCATTCTGCCACCGCCGACGTCGATGACCCTTCGGCCGATGTCGGCGAAACTACCGGCATCGGCAGCCTTCATTACCCCTTTCTGCATCCGTTGCAGCCCCTGGACCCTTGAGCTCACAAAACTAAATTCTCTTGGCTTCTCTTCGCTCTCTACGTCTCCCCCTGGCATCCCAACTCTTGAATCTCTGCATCAGGGCCTTGTATCCATCCTTTCACTTGACCTCTTTGCCAATCAATCTGACTCTCTCCCTCAGGTACACAGCAAGCTTCTACAAGTGAACAACAGGGACTCTCCATCAGCAACAGGCCTTCACATCCGGCATCACTAGCGACATGACACCAGCCTACACCATTTTCTTCAGCAGGGCACAAGTAAGTACTTTGTGTTTTCATTATGCTTTCTAGTCATCTGCTTTTAAACTAGATTCAGCACTTCTTTTCCCCAACCTACACTGTTAACCAAACCAAGCAGACCCGGATTCCTATCTCCCTGATTGGCCTCCTTTATCTCTCTGTCCCTTTTCGACACTTTGTCCATTATCCTAGACCTCTGCACATACCTTCAACTGAAACCAGACTCTCCCAGACCATTTTGTACGTCCACAGACCAAGCCCAGACCAGACTCTGCCCAGACTCGACCAGACCCTGCCTAAATCCCGTCCAAGCCCACTGCCCCGACCGACGCCGGTCACTTCCTCCACCGATGTCGACAGACTAACTGACGTCGACACCTTTGACAACCAATGCTGATAGATACCACCGATGCCGACGACTGCAACCAGGCCAACAGCTTCTTCCAGGTAAGCCTTTGCTTTCTTTTCTCTTTCAGTTTGCTATTATTTCAGTCTATTTTAGCATTCTGTCATTTATCAGTCATTTATCTTTTATTAAAATAGTGGGTTGACCTCCCTTAAGGAAGTTCTCATACTTCTGGGAACAAGCTTTCGTTTGGCAACCCACCATCTATCCATCTAACGCCTTTTTGTCCAAGTCTTCTTCTTTGCAGGTGTCATTCCTCCACAGCCAAAGAGGGGTGCCCACAAACGTCTAGATTACGGTGCGCGATCTTTATCCAGGTACTTCTAGCCTTGTCCATTTCCTTAGTTTCTTTATTCATCTTTTGAATGTAGAAAGCGAATTAGCGATAGAAACATATCCCTTATATTTACTCTTTATAAATATTTTTTTGTCTACTGATCACTCCCCTTGGGATTTCATTTATGAATTGCATTGTAAGACCATAGATAGGACCTGACCATCCTCATAAATTACCATCTTTTCCTTCTTGTTACCCACATCCTTATTTATCTAATTTTTCCTATTTATTCCACCCAAATGATGTTATCTTTGTTAGTTATAGTGTAATATTTTGGATAGGACTCGACATTCCTCATAAAATTTTCCAATACCCAAGTCACAATCCAAAATTACATGTGTCAAATATGAGATAAGATTCGATTAATTATGAAGTTACACATCATTGACATGCTTCCCAGCTTGATTTAGTGTGTTTTATGATTATTTCATTTATTTTTTTCTTTTATATTTATATTTAATGAGTGCATGTAAGAATAAAACCATTTCTTAAATTTTTCATACTTCCCAGCTTAAATTAGTGTGATCAATTTAAGACCAATCTTTGGCCAAAATTTTGTTTTTATTTTATACTTCTCAACATGATTTAGTATAATTGATTAACTTAATACACTTATTTTTATACCATTTGTTCCCTTTTACATACATTTCATTACATTACATTGTTTTCATACTTCCAAACATGAGTTAGTATGATTTTACTTGTTTTAATTTGGTGTAAAAATCTTTCACTTTCGTTTAAAAACAAATCCCTTTTTACCATTTTGTTTTACCATTTCAAGGTTCTTTATACTTAGTCATTTTTTTTTATTACACATTTCCCATCTTGAAATAGTGTGTAGTACATTCTTGATTGATTATATTTTTCCAAGTCCTTGTTGCCTATTTATTTTTAACCATGCATGTGTTTTTTTCATAATGCTAGAAAATAAACCACATCTCATATATTTCTTATAGAATATACAATAAAGCTAACATACATGTGCTAGAAAGAAATATATCCAAAGCATACACATCCACAACCATAATAAACCGTAATGACACATACATAACCAAAATAATATGCCAAAAACATCCATCATATATACATCTCATGAGTTTTGATACAACTAATATAACCATACACAATGCTCCAACTCTCTACCTGGGCTCTATCTTGTCTATCTCATGGCCTAACCATGTTGTCTACTAAGGCCTTAGTCTGAATCCTACAAATAGTACATTATAAGGAGGCCATCTAGGATCTCAATCCCTTTACTTGTTTATGTAGCTACACTACCTACACCATGACTGCATCAGTTGGGTCCAAATCTCTATAATCTACACCAATATGGCCAGATGTGTATCTCCCTCCTTACCTAAGGCATACCATGCCCACATCTCACCTAAAACCATATCTACTAGTGGATACATCCTCTCTCTCTTTATTGATAACTTTCACACTACCTCCCTAGCTAGTCTAAACTAGTTTCCCTAAGCTGGGATAGATGGTACACTGGGGTCCTTTAATACAGTAGGGTTATATAACTGTAGAGTCTCATCAAAGATGTCATGGAGTGTTCCCCTCACTAAGGACCCCCATATCTCCTCTTCATCCTTATCTATGCCTAAAAAATCAAACTAGATGGATATTAGATTACTGTTATATCTCAAATGTCTATCTATCTCTACTTCTAAATAAAAATTTAAAGCAAATAGTTTAACCATATTTTCTTACCTATCTGTGTCTCAAATACTATGGTCTCACCATCTACATGATTGCCTAGCATAGTCTTTACATCTACATGGTCTCTTATTACCTCTCATGTAGGTCATCTCCTTAGCTCAAATCCCTCTATCATGGCTTGCATCCATCTCATCTAACACCTACATGGTCTCTCTATCATCCATCACTCCTCTAACTCCTTTTCTAGCTCATCAAGGATGACATCGATCTATGTTATCTCTTACTACCTCCATTTCCATCACGTCCTTGATGGTTATAGCTCCTCCTACTATAGAACTGATAGTGGTACATATAATATAACTACCTCTACCTCCCTATCCTCCTTTATTTCCCATCATGATCAACCAGTCAATGGTCACTCATGACATGGTCTGAGTGTCAATCTCACTATGTATGGTCTTAGTCCTCTTTTACTTTATGGCTCCCTCACATACCAAGCCCACTGCTTAGGCATTAGTATCAGTGTCACTCTATCCTGGAACTCATGCCACTAGGTGTGGCTCTCTCTACTATGTGTAGTGTCTGACTACCTTTATCCTCATTGTCACTAGTAAAATTATATGCCATCTCACCCATATAGTTTTTATGTCTCCATATGGATTCCACACTATGTTTATGCATATCACTAACTATAATGCTAGCACATGGGGTATGGCCCATGCTACCTAGTCCTCTCTCAATATCTACACTTGAGACAACCTATCATTAATCACATGAGGCAACCCAACTATATCATACATAGGAAACCTCTCATATATCCAAGTTATCAGTAATATAATCAATCCCATGGTCTTCTACCCTATGATAATCATCTCATATAGATCATATATAAGCTAGAACCATATGATAGATCTTAGATAATATATAGCTCACTCTTCTAGTACCATCCTACTCAAAGCTACCATGAACAATGTTACCTTACCATCTGACTTGTGACATGGGACCCATTATGTCACAAGTCCTATCACAACCCTCTAGATATATAGAATCTATGATGTATATACAAATCCCATAATGACTCTCCATTATCCCAAAATCATCTCTGAGCTTGTATCCCATATGGCTAAGGCTCTCCTCTCCTTCATGTTGTTTGGTATCCTTATGGTCACCAGTGCTCCTACTATGGGTAACTTGAGTATGGCATGTACATCCTCTAGTGTGGTGGCCACCTCTATCACATCCCCATACACCTCCCATTTGAAGGTGTTAGTCAATCATTCCCATCAATTGAGGAACATGATAAATAGATCTGAACTCATGGGGATCCTACACATATCAGCTATGATTCCTAGACCTATGGATACTAGTATAGCCCTATCTCTATCTGATAATAATTCTAATAATGCTAGTAACTAGGACACATCCACAAGTCTTCATAACCTCCATCATCTTTGAAACCAAGAAATTATAAATGATGTATTAGTTCCTTCATGTTATGTATAGTCATAATACATTTTTTTTACAATTTTAATTAAAAAACAAGCCTAATTTTTTTAAACTCATTGATTTTTTCATTTTCCCCTATTTTTAGCCTACTTGGTCATTCTTACCCTCCTTTGGTCATTTTAGGCCTTTCTAGCCCTCTTTTGACCTTTTACATGATTTTTCATACTTATTCTAGTTCTTTAGTTAGACTAGTTTGATCAAAATTTCCCTATTTTTACCTTGGTTGACTCCAAAATCTTAGTTAACCCTCTTATTTTCCCCTTTCTAGTGTTGCATTGTCATTTTGGACCATGCAAATTAGTTGGAAAATTACATTAGGTTGGTAGCCTATAGAATTTATAGGGTCGACCCATACCTACTAGGTTATCACTATGGATTTTGCCCATTTTTAGCCTACTAGGTTGACTAGGTTGACCCAATTCATTCTTCTTACTGACCCCTTGCATTTTCCTTAAAAAGGTATTTTTTTATTTCTTCTTAATTCCTCTAAACCCATTTCCTGTCTTGATAGTTACTACCCCTAGAATCTAATTTTGTCTCATTCTGACATCTACAAATACTTAAAATTCAAAATTATTGAAAATTCACTTAATTTAATACAAATTTCAAAAATTGATTTGAGATTCATAGTTGCATACTTGTAGTGCACCTATTGCTTCTCTTAGAGCCTTTCCCTATTTAGCCTATCATCTCCTCGCCATCCTAGCTCATTTGGTATCCAGATCTCTTTTTTCACTCCTTCACAAGTCAAAATAACAAATGACTTGTCTTTCCCCCTATTTTAAAACACTTTTCAAAATTCAAATTACTGAATTATTATCCTACAAATTCTTTGTTTTGCCTATATCTTTATTTTTACTCATCCATTTATAAAACCATAAAGTGCATTAGATTTATGATGACTTAGCAAAGATTTTCCACTACCATATGCCTATATTCCAATTTATTTATTTTTTGTCTATTTTTTGCATTAAATTCTATAGGTTTGCCTAGTGTTCTTCACATTTCTTGTAGTCTACTTTTTTATCTATAGTACTAAGATAAGTAAAGGTATGTGTTTTTCAATTCTATCCTTTCCTTTATCTTATTTAATACTCACTACACTTTACTTAGAATTAACATTGTGTGTTATCATGTTCTATCCCAAAGCACCATCTCGTGTTATACTTATGTGACACGTGATGAGATTAGAGTAGGGCATATGTATACACATAATATTTTTAACTTTTATTGATTACTAACACTTTTTATCTTAAAGGAACCTATCGAGTCTCAATTTATCTAAGTGCATGCCTCAAGGGGTGAACCAAGAAAGGGTTGGTCAAAATATTAGTTCTTTATAAGATTGTTATCCCTTTTGCCACTTACCATCTACAAACTTGTCTTATAAAACCATTAACCCTAATCTTATTCTTCTCAGTTCTACCCATTCCAGTCATTTGAATCTTTCCATCCTCATTTTCTCAACTTATTTTCATTTTAGATTATCGATTGTACTAGGTTGACCATGGCTGACCCTATACAATTGAGGGGTATTTTTCACTTTTGGGTTTGTTAGCCTTTTTGCTGACCTAGCTCAGACGTAGTGAATTATCCTTGAAAACACATGAGATTGACCATGGTTGACCCTCTAAAATTTATGTTTCTAGGAGGATTTAGGGTAGGAACCACCTATATATACAAGTTCATTTCTAACCATTTATAGTGAAGAATAATAAGTGAAATTAACATCTATTTATTGACCATTCTACTTGAGGAATAAGGCTTAGGGTTCCATAATTTATTTAAAGATATGGATCTTATCTTGTGGAGAAGCCTTTTAGATGCATATATAGGTAGTTTAGCCTAGAAATGATTTGTCTTTGTTATCCTTACATATGTTAAAGACTTGTTACTCTAAATAACCAAATCAACTCATATATTAATTAGAACAATCACATTGCAAACACCAATTTTTTTACTAGAAGGAACAACTCCATATCATGGGCCACTTTGAGGGGGATACTTCATTTGAGCTAGGCTCAATTATAATACTCTTTAATGATCTACAACATCACTTGACCCTTTATTTATGCTATTTATTACTTACCCATCTCTTTAGTCTAATGCATTACTATTACATGTTATTATTTCTACTAGTTATTCCCCTATCTAGGTACATTACATTCCATTACCCTTAAATTTGTTTCAAACTCGAAACATGATAATAATTAGGAGGAGGACCAAATAAAATCTAGACCAAAAATAAGTTGAAGACTAGATGGAAGCTCTGCTATGCATGTAATTTTGCTTCCACTTCTTATGTCTGTGTTATGATAGGATCATGTATAATAATAAGGAAAACATAAGCACTAAAATAGAAGGTGATAGTGCACAATATGAATGAGTGGACTAAACATAAATGGAATTTTATAGTGAGAGTAAACCAATGAAAGATAAAGCTTGGAAATGATCACCTCAAATCTAAAACAAGGGTATATAAAATAGTTATCAATGTGAACCAACTAAGGGTACTTGCCATCCCCTTTAACATTATTTCCCAAGGGAGGTAGATCCTCAATTCCCTAATTGGGATCTATTACTATTGGCTTGGGTTCATCTAGGGTCTACGTGATCATGGTGGTTTCCTGAATGGACTCATTAGATGAGTGCTCAAACAATTTAAGTGCTTACTCTGGTGTTTTTACAATCTAAGAGGGCATTATTTGGAGACATTACTAGTTGATGCTATCTTTAGTGAGCTTGGTTAATCCCACCACTTCCATCATTATTTGAGGTTTCCATATTTAGACCTCCTCTCAAATATCCTCTTGAAGTCCATTGATGAAGAAATAAATGAAAAATGCAGTAGAGATGTTATTGGTTAATGTCTCAAACTCAGTCTGATTTTCTTGAATAGTAATAGTTTGTCAAAGCTGAGTCAATGCATTGGTGAGATGACTTCTAGAGAGAATGGGAAACCCCATGAGAACTAGATTATTGGACATTGGTTGTAATTAAAAATGCATCTGTTGCAACGCAATTAGTTTTTTTTTATTTTTTTACTTTTTGACACTAACAAAAGACAAGACAACTAGATGACAATTATTAGACTCTACTACACTTGATGAAGGTATTACACAGATTGATTATTGACACAAAATACTAAAGATTAATCTCTAAAATGAATGAACACTGAATGACTTGACATATACCCACCAAACACACATTATGCATTATCAACGAACTTAATTTCAACACACACTATAAAAAGACTAAGTTAATTAATGATGACTTTGTAACATATGAAGACATTAGAAAATACACATACTATAAAATGTTAAACTATGACCATAGACAATAGAATAACATTCATACCCCATAAAGTATTAAACCCCTAAAAAATTATCTTGATAACCAACTATCATGATCACACTTAAGAGCTTGACTAGGAATTGTTTTGAAACTAATAATGACATAATATGTTTACCCTAGCACTATTAGGATCACATTGAGAAAATTTTCAACATACCCATAAAAATATCACTAAACAAACCAAATTATGTAAATTTTAATCCAAACATTAATAAATAATAATGAATTAATCAAAAACTAAAACCTAAACCTAAAATATTAATACCATGTAAGAAGTAAAAAAACCATGGATGGGTTACAAAGTGGTTTTTGAGAAGACTTTGATATAGGTGCCAACCAGTCAATGCAGAGATGGAGGCATGAGTGTTTTTTGTTTTAGGTGGGAAGGGTTGTTCATGTACCAAGAGATTACAAGAGCCACACCGATCAGGCAAAGAGGATCAAGTTACAAGTGGAGGAGATTGATCCACATCAAGGATAGTGATAAAAAAGAACTAATTTGTCATTGATCTAGATCCAAATGATGTAGAGCTTAATGTAAGTGGTGTGGATGATCCAAGTGGAGGTTGGGCCATAGAGGCAGTTGTAACATGTGGGGTAAGTTTTTGTGTGGAGGCATGTGGTGAATATGACCAAATAAGAGGTTGTTTTGAGATGGTATAGTGGTAGTGTGGAGTGGAGGTCAAGTCAGGATTTGTAAATGTATGGTGAGGGACCAAAATGAGCTCAGGTTCCACTAAGATCAAGGACACCCAAATGGTCGATGCAAAAGCTGAGTGCATGAGACAAATTAAATGTGAGTGGAATATACTAATGGAGATTTGTATAAAATATATAATAGATGAAAGTGATGGCCTAGAGATTGGTAACCAACTAGATATAGATCTAACAAACAATAGATATATTGATGCCAAAAGTGGAATGATCTACATGACTTGAACTAGATAAGTTCATTCTATAGAAGAGAGGCCATGCATTAGAGTAATGGTGCTAAGGTGGAGCTCTGATTTTTAGGTCTGCTATCAAACATGCCAAAATCTCAAACTAATTTAAAAAATACAATATGCCCAAAATAATACCACTCACTATATTACTATAAACAATATGTACCCAAAATACTACAAATAATGTAATGTATAGATCTTGTAATATGATCACATAGGTATTAGAATACGTAGATCCAAAAATTTCCATAGAACCCAATGAAAATATAGATGGTTTTGTACCCAAAAAACTAAATGATTGTAAACTATAAGATAATATTGAAAATTACTATAAACCATTTCCTAAGGTAGAGATCTCAAATTTTACCACAATGGAAAATAAAAAATTTCTTGAGAAAGTGCTCTAATACTAGTGTTAGAGACCTATTACTCTAAATAACTAAATCAAATCATATATTAATTATAAAACTCACATTGCAAACACTAGTTCTTTTTGTGGAAGGAACAACTCTGTATCACAAGCCACTTCAAAGGGGATACCTCCTTTAAGCCCAACTTAATTATAATACTCTTCGATGATTTACAACATCACCTACCCTTTTATTTATATTATATCTTACCTACCCATCTCCTTAGTATAATGCATGTGGGACTATTCATCTAATGTAATACTATTACATGCTACTATTTATACTATTTATCTCCCTATCTAGGTACATTACAACATACCACAATAATATCTTGTGAATCACCTTAGCCAAGGGAGATATTGAAGCTTGGCAGGTTAATCTTCAAAGGTAAATATTCTCAACTTTATTTCTCCTTTGTAAGAGTAGATAGATAACATAGTTGTTCTTCTTTCTTCCATCCATTAGGATTTCATATACATTTATGTGAGTTTATGTCTTCTATGCATGTTTAGTTTAGATATTTATTTTGTTTCTAACCCCACTTTGTGCCACAAACTTTGGTGAGAACTATATTAGATTTACTTTTTTGTTTATTAGACATAGGTGAAATATTAAACCTAGGACTCTTTTAGGGTTGTTTCATGATTGTGTTAGATTGTAGGCTTTGGAACCTTACATCACATGGTGTATTGTGATAAGTGATCCCCTAATCGGGTCCAATGGATCCCCATATTGGTCATGCTCCTACTTAACAAATGTATTCCTAATTAGAAGTGTAAGTATGATCTATCTTATCTGAGATAGGATCGATTTATAGACATGATGCATTTATGATTGCATACAACATAGAAATAAATAATGAATTAGATGATTCTACATCTCTAAGTGAAAAATAAGATGAATGCAAGATTCCATTCTTAATCATAATCAAGATTTTCCCTCTCTAAGCCAAGGTCAAGATACCACCTCCATCTTCTATGGTCCCCCCATCTTTGGTAAATCCTCTACTAAAGATGAGTTTGTTCCACATGATCCTATCCCTCCCTTCCCTCATGAGTCCTAATTTCATGGGAATATCCTTGGTGAATACATTGTTCCTACATCATCTACCCATCATCCATAATATCCAAAACCCTGAGTTGAGAGGTGAATTATGGATAATAAATCTTCTACTAGTAGCATTGCATCTTATACATTAGACTCAACATTAGAATCAATACAATTGTTATCTACATTAGGATCATGTTCAATACTAGTGATTGAATCTGATTCCTCATCATCCCACATATATTTTGATGATTATGTCTGCCCTTTTGAAGATACCTCTAATTTGGATGATAATCAATCACTAGACATATTTTTTGATCCTAATCAAGATGATGAAGTCATAACAGAGTTCTTGAGATATTTATCTATCAAACATTATCAAATTGAATCTAATCCTACCCTATATGTGTGTATTTCAACTAATCCTAATGATCTTTTTGATGATCTTGAATAGATATTCTCTGATGTCAAACTTGGGTCTCTTAGGGACCCCTATGAGGAACATGCTACCCTATCACCCCTCATTAACCTCATCACACCAAATACACCACCTTCATCCATCATAGATATTTTTATCTGTATAAATGATCATTTAATCACCTCCCTCCATAGGTACAAACATGAACATGCATTATAGGACCCTCCCTCAAATAAGATAGTATGTACCATAAATACACAGGTCCAAGATCATATTCAAAAAATCAATTATGATGATTAAATCACCTTTGATCCCATCATTCAAAATCAAGAAAAGTCAAATCATCAAAATAATCCAAAAGTGTCTTCCCTTAGTGAAGCCCAAAATTAGGCACTAGGGAACTATCAAAGTCAAAATCATCGTCATCTATCAAGTCAAAAATGAATGTCCTCTAGTAAAGACCAATATCAAGCACTAGGGGGAAGTCAAGATATAATTAAGTCTAAAAATCAAAATAATGTCAAAATAACTATCAATATGGTTGATAATAATTCAAATAATTGGATAAAAATGATCAGTAAAGTCAAAGCATCTTGGATCTCGTGAAGTATTTTGTCACATGGCACCAATCAAATATGGAATGTCTAACATCTCTAATTATGTGTGTGACTACTAGTCCTAATCCCCAACCACCCATCACACCATCCTATCATGATCATATATTCCATTCAAGTCTAATACACTCCCATCAAAATCAAGATCTAATACAATCCATAGCTCACATACCCTCCCTAGGCAACATTGTCTCTTATAGGGTTGGCAAAGACACTTGGCCTAGATATATGGAGGGGTTACAATCGATAATAAATGGAGGTCACACATACATTAATACATCCAATAGAAGTGACATAATCATATCATCACACATATCCGTAATAAGTGTTGGATAAATATCCAACAAATGTTAACATTCTTGCATCTCATACCCATATACAAAAATAGACGTGCCATAAAAATCTAAAAAATGAAGAAAAATCAAAAAATTCAAACATACAAATAAAAAATCATTTATCTAATGGTGAAAATCAGTCCTATAGCACCTTGGGCAAGTACCATAAAGAAAATTGGTTTTCAACATCATGGTAAAATAATATATTTTCCACATTTTACCTAAAAACTTGGGGACAAACTCCATACTTTTTCATCCATCAAACCCATCCCTTGCCAATATGATTCATATTATATCCCTCTATCCATATCATGCATCTTATTATGTTTGTCCTTTATTCCAGTCTTGACCTTTGTAAAGGAGTTGAAGATGTCTTAAAAAATGTTCAAGAATCATCTTGGCATATCCTCTAATGGACACTTAGATAGCTAAATATCTAGTTCCTTCACAATGTGGTCATTATTTATCCATAGTACCCATCCCCTATTCCATATCACCCTCATCCTTTTGTCATCCTATCCATCATTCCATCCATCCTCATCCTAGTTGCTAGGCTTGGTATTCCCTTTTCTATTAAACCCATTTGTATAGTGTACATACATATTCCAAAAAGACCTAAAAAATGAAATATGTCAAAAACCCTAAAAATCATAAAACCCATAAAATCAAAAAAATATCTTAGTTGCCTTATCATATATCATCTTGTCATATGAACTCAACATCCTAGTCATCTTATCTAATGTCCTAGCCATCTTAGCATCCTAGTCACCTTGTCCTCTTATCTTCAATAGCCTTATCCCAATTTTAGTCCCTCATATAATCCAAATCCATATCCAAATCCTAATCCTAATCATCATCCCTATTCTATTCCATATCCTTATCCAAATCCTTATCCTTATATAAATCATTAGTCTATTCCACATCCATACCTTATCTAATTTTATTATTTCTAATCCAAAATCACATCATCATCATCATCATCATCATGACTAATTTAGTATAACACGTCACCTAATCAATTACCCCATCGACTCACATCAATTTGAAAAGACATAATGACACTGCATATAGATACTTGTGTGTTTTGTATTATTTGACTTGTTTTCATCATGATATATCTTATTTATCTTTTGTTTTTTTGTGAATCATTTTTGTTTTTGTTTATTTGGAAATGAATGAGGATGTTATGAGGTCACCAAATCCATAATAATGCTTATAAGTTCCCTAGATAATGCAAAGTTCACTATTTACCCATGCACTTTGGCATGATGTCCTCTTGGTCATACTTATATCATGGGAAAAACTACCAAGTGTTATATTTATCAGATAACTTAGACTATGATGAGCCTTATGACAATTATGATGGATTAATCATCTACACCCTCATCATTTATCTAATCATCTAGTCATTCTTTTTCCCATCACTAATCTAATCCTTGTGACCCATTTGATACTTTATCCTCATTTCATCATCTAAATCATATCCTCTAATTAATAACATAATCACTAATCATATTCATCGTCATCATTTTCTACTCTATCAATTATCATTTATCCTTAAGTTAGAACTACATCAGCCTTAGGTATTTTTAGACTATGTAGGCAACACCTAGCCACAACGTTTTGCCCAGGGATAACATAGACACTATTAACCCCCAATCCCCATCCCATTTTGTATCAATCACTCTAATTTATTGCATCATTTCAATCTATGCATCATACATCAAGTGGCTTATTATCACTAATCAATTAATCCAATATCCATTATAGCCTCTCAAGCCCTCCCTAAAATGTGTCCTTGCTATGAGAATTATCACTAGCTTGTAACCTATCTCATCTCTCTACTTCACAAATAACATCTTTGGATAAGGAATTTAATCTTATGAATCAATCTCATTTTTAGACTTTGATCATTTGTATAGAACCCATCTCTCAAAATTAAGCCACTTTTCCCCAACATCTATGCTTGGGGCATCTCAATCATAGCTACATCATTACTTGAGGCATCCCAACCCATCTTATCATCCTAATTTTATCCCACCCCCAAGACTTTTATTTGAGTGACCATCTGAGTCATCTCTCCCCACATGCTCCCTATAGGGTGCATCATACCTACTAACACCATTTCCATTCATGACCATGGTTTTATTTCAAAGTCCATTATTCCTTCCATTCTTTCCACTTGTAATACCCTTTTAAATATGGGCAAAATATATGCACCTAAATTTGTTCACCCTAATAATTCTATTAATTCCACTAATTTAACCTATAATAACATTCCCTAGATAATTAATTAATATCTTAATTCCTATATAAAATACCTTACATCCCATGAACCTTATTTCACCCTTGAAACCAATTAATCACCCTCATTAGCCCATTAACTAAGCCTAATTACCTACTAATCAAACTATTAGCCCACTTTCCATTTTAAAAATCCCTTTTATTCACCTACCCATATACCACCCTACTAACCTAGCCTTTCCTACACCACCACTCCCTAATGGATATTCTAGAATTAGAGGATTTTAGAATCTCCTCTATCTTAGTCTTCCCCTTCTATAACCCTCTATTATAGACGTTTCTAAGGAATTAAAAAATACTTGGAAATTCCCTAAACATTGATCTCAATATCTCAAGATTAAATATGAGCCATTGATTTTCCCTCTCATGGCTTATATAAACAAGTCATACCTCCATGACCAACTAAATTTGGAATCCTTGAGAACTTTGAGATCCATAAACACCCATTATACTTATAACCATAATTCAAGCACCTACATAACCTTGTCAAAACCATCAATAAGCCAAGAAGCTATTGAAGCCATTATCAAGCTCCATTAATAAATCCAACAATCCACTCATATTGTACTCAAATCAGTTTGACAATCTTAGAGAGGAGATCTAAGGGACAAAAAGATGGTAAATGATTCCATTGTAAGTATCTAATTGTCTTTTTATCCCTTCTTTTGAATTTGTTTTCATTTTTGGGTTTTTATTGCTAAAAATAGTAATATAGAAAATAATCCAAAATACACTCAAACCTATTTAACTATATAAACACATACATTTCACCATTATTAGAGAGACATCAAGAGTTAATTATTCATTTGCACTTCTTTACAATCTTCTCTTCCACCATTCTAATTGAGGATTCTTGGCTCAAGGTTTATACTTGGAGAAGAATTTTGTCTTGTGGAAAAGTCTTGGATGATTTGGTCTTTCTTAGTGATCCTTAAAAATCACAACAAACTCTTGATAAATATCTTTGGCCAAGGGAAAGATTGACTCTTGATGGGTTTGTCTTCAAGGTAATTTTTTCTCTTCTCTATAGTAGAGAGAATTAGCATAAGCAATGCATTTTGAATATGTCTCTCTCTCCATGTATTAAGGTATTACCTATACATAGCTTAAATAGGATTCTCTTATGCATGTTTACTAACCTCATTTTGTGCCACAAGATTTAGTAAGCACTAGATTAGATTTTACTTTACTTTTTATTAGTTTAATGAATATGAAAACATATGACCTAGTTAGGGTTGTTGTATAATTTTATTTAATTTGAGGCTTTGAAACCCTTCCTAGTGATATTATTATGGTAAGAGATCCCTTGGCATGATCTAGTAGATCCATCTTAGTCATGATCCCAAATATCTAATGTATTGACAATCAAAAGTGTAATTAGAATTTATCTTCTTTGATCTATGATTTATTTATAGATCAAATTAATTTTCCTTTGCATACAAGGCCCACATTAGTGATCCATGTGTCTTCTTGGGTATATCTCTCCACCATTCATCTTGGAAATAAAATGAATGGATTATATTAACTCTCATTTGATATTTTCAAACATTAGTGATCCATGTGTCTTCTTGGGAATATCTCTCCACCATTCATCTTGGAAATAAAATGAATGGACTATATTAACTCTCATTTGATATTTTCAAAGATCATCCTCCAACCTTAATATTAATGTAGATGAAGATCACATATTAGTTATCCATGTGCTAATCCATGTGTACATTTGATAACTCATTTGCAAGCATTCATCATAATTTTAAGATGAAGGGTCCTTATTGATCTAGGTTCATTATAAATAGACTCCTTTGCATCGTAATTATCTAATGAAGAAATGGAATTTTATCATGCTAACTTATTCATCAAACTTATAATTTTGATCATTTCAACATGGTAAATATATTTAATGGAGATGTCTTCACACAAATGACATTTATAAACATCATTTGATGCTATATTTGAGCCATATCCTATGCAAAGATAGTTTTTAATTGATTTTTTCATGTTTATGGTTTCAATCTAATGAAATATTTACCAATATTTGCATGCTCATGAGGTCCTAGGATCCAAGATTATTTTCATTTATTTGTGTTCTTTATTGAATAAAATTAAATTGGTGAAAATATAAATAATCAAGATTCTTAATGACACACTTTGTTTGTCTCCCCCATGCCTATGTTTTTTTTCTTTGACATTTAAATATGTAATTATTTTTTTATATGGAAATTTGAATATGTAATTATTTATTTTGTAGACATTTGAATAAGTCATGTCCCTTCAATGGTGTAGCATTTGAATATGCCCCTTGTTTATTGTCTCTTAGGACCATTATATGTTGACTTGCTTTTGAGTACTCTTGTGTGTGTGTGTGTGTGTGTGTGTGTGTGTGTGTGTGTGTGTGTGTGTGTGTGTGTTTGTATGTTTTATTTTTTATCTTGTCCTATTTATATCTATATATTGTCATGATATTTATCATGCATCTTAGGCCTTCATGTGATCACATGGTTTTTTGTAATTCAATGACACATTCACCTAGACATGTTATTTTATATGATACATGGTTCCATTCATAGATTATAAATTAGTATTATCATTTTAAGGTGAGGTAAATACCAGTTTCTATTCTTCCCTCACCTTAAAAGGGGGTCATATCAGTGGGGGCATATCATAGAAGCATGTTCTCCACATTTCACATAATTTTTAGATTCATTGGGAGCATGATTTGGAATCATGTTATCCCCATTTGTTTAGTATATAACACACCCATATTCATTGGAGGCATGATTTAGAAGTATGTTTTCCACACCTATTCAATATTCAACACACCTAAATTTAGTGGGGTCATGATTTGGAATCATGTTATCCATACTTGTTCAGTATTTGACATACCTAGATTTACTAGGAGAATGATTTGAAATCATGTTATCCACACTTATTCAATATTTTAAACACCCAAATTCAATGGGGTCATGTTTTAGAAGCATGTTCTCCACAAGTTTTTAGTATTTATCACACCTAGATTTAGTGGGGACATTTTTGGAAACATGTCCTCAACATTGTCACTTATTTAAGTTTATATATTTATCCATATATAGTGTGGGCATGCTTTGGAAGCATTTTATCCAATCTTACATAGTTTATAAATTAACCAAAGTAAACAATTATATAATTTAGATTCATAGTTGTGGCATAATTTTATATATTGGTACCATTGTTATGCATAGTTTTATCATGAGACATATTTAAGTTGAATATGCTATGAAATGTGCACCTAATTTAAAAAAATACAAATCAATTTCATATTTCAAAAACACTCTCTGGGACTATCATCACCCACTAGGTCAGACTTTTACAAAGTGTATTAAGCCAATCTACTATAATATTTGGTTCAATTTTTGGTATGGTTTAGATGATTAAAACAATCAATCTTGCCAAGTTTTTAGGTTGGACTTGATTGTATCATATAACCTCACTAGTTTGATATTATGACTTGACTTTGTTCACTCATGCTCACAAATATATAATTTGATGGGGTTACAATGTTGAGATAATCCCAATTGTTGAGTGGTAACTCATATTTTCTCAAAGTTTGGGGGCATGTGCCTTCCAATATCTCTCTATATCCTTAGATATATGCAAATTATAAATTTATATATTTGTCCTAATCTCATTTTTAGTTATTTATGATGACACATATTTCAAAACAAATTGTCATTAGGAAAGGTAGTTACATCAATACACAGGCGTACTTCAAAACCTTGCTCTTTCAATTTCAATCATTTCAAATGCTTAAAATTTGTTATTATATGCATTGATTATATACTATAACATGTTCTTAGTTTCAATTTAGTCACTATCAAATCACTCAACTTTTACTCATGCAAAATAAAGGTGTGTTATATACACTTAGGTACTCATTTCTTCTCCTTTAAACTAATAATTTCATTACTAGATTAAAGGGGGGAAATGTAGATTATATTTATAGATTATATAAAACCTTAGTATTTTATACTTGGGAAATTCAAATCTTGTTTTTTCCTCTCAATTTTAGACCTTTCCCACTTTTATAAGTCTTACATCTACTCTATCTTATGCCCCTTGGCCTATCTATTGGTCTAACTAGTCTTATGTTGATGACCCAAACATCCTATCTTTCCTAGAATGCTTAAAATATATTTATCTTGTTCCCTTGAAATTTTTTAGCCTATACCTATTTTATAACTACTTGGACACAAGCATAAATCCAAGACCTATGTGTTGAAACTAATGTCCTACCCTGATGTAGGTGCTCAGTGCCCTAAAGTCATTGAATTTATAAATGAAATGTATCTTAATAGTCTACACAAGTTTTTTGATGTGGTATATTTATTTATATGAGTGATACATATTCACAATCACTCCCATTCATTCACCACCTAACACTCATACCAAAGAACATTCAATTGAGAAAAGGTTCCCTATTTTTCATATTTCCATATTAGTCATAAAATTGCATATATATAGGTATTAAGTACTAAATGATCAGACTACGATCCTAATTTGATAAGCTACAAGATACATCACTATTGTACTTTCCACATATTACATGTTTCACATAAAAGCCAACACATAGGGGATACTTACATTAGTCTAAGTCCCTCTTTGGAGTATCATCTATGTAGGCAATGCTCATTGATAAAGGGGTCTTTGGGGTCAAATAAAAACCATATTCCCACTAACCCATTTTTACCAAGTCATCATTCAAGGGAAAAGAAGAGTGAGCCTAGCTTTTTCATCACTAAACTAATAGTGACAACTTGTGTGTAATATTTAAAGACATTAGCTAAATGGTGACAAAAAAACCCATAAGAACCTAACTGATAGATTTGAAAATAGAGATATATTATGTTATAGACATTTACATCAATATAAATACACTATCATCAATATAAGTGTCCAACTTAGATGTAATTATTTAGTGGTTAAACATAGTCAATATGAAAAACAAATGGAACGAGATTTTTTTTAAAGTCCTATGATGATTCTTCATCATTTTCATATTCTAAAATATAACATCAAATAATATATGCTCTCTCTCATCCTTTAGTCATGTAATTATAAAATCATTGTTATATTTATCACACATGATTAAATTAATTATATTGTCAAAGTAGTTTATTACATTACTTAGATCTGAGTATTAAAATACTACATTTAAACAATGTTTATTGCTTATGTGTTTATATTATGGAATCAAAAAATCATAAAACACATCTAAGATATGTATTTACTAGGTGTACAATACTAATATGTTATATAATTCATAAATAGTTTCTACATTTTCCCCTTTATTCTAGTAATGAAATTCCTAGATTAAATAAAAATGTGTACCTGTGTGTGTATAACACACCTTGTTTTTAATTGAGTCCAACTTGAGTCCAACTTGAGTGATTTGCTGGTGACTAACATACAACTAAGATCATGCTATATCATATAATTAGTGCATATAATATTAAATTTAAAGTATTAAAATTATTTAAATTGAAATAGATCAAGGTTTAGGAGTACACCTGTGCATCGATATAATCATCTTTCCTTTTGTAAATTTAATTTGAAATATGTATCATTATGAATCATTGAAATTAATATTAGGACAAATATAAATCCTTAATGTGTATATATCTAAGGGGAGAGAGAGAGAGAGAGAGAGAGAGAGAGAGAGAGAGAGAGAGAGAGAGAGAGAGAGAGAGAGAGAGAGAACACACCCCCAAGCTTGGATAAAATATGGATTACCACCTAGTAGTTGAGACTAGCTCAATTGTGCAACCTAATCATACTTTTAACATGTTGAGTGTGAGTGAACCAAGTTAAACCACACTAAAAAATTGGTGAGACTAAATGATAAAATCAATTCAAACAGATAAAATTATAAATATTGATTTATTTAATCACCTTAACCATACCAAAAAGTGAACTAACTATTGCAATAGATTGGCTCCATATAGTCCACAAA
This sequence comes from Torreya grandis, assembly GCA_037957365.1. Lineage (NCBI taxonomy): Eukaryota > Viridiplantae > Streptophyta > Pinopsida > Cupressales > Taxaceae > Torreya > Torreya grandis. The sequence continues at coordinate 124,019 of JARHVA010008234.1, read as the reverse complement.
AATCCAACATAGTGGGTGATGATAGTCCTTGAAAGTGTTCTAAATCTAAATTTGATTTTATTTTGTAATATTGGGTTAACATTGCATAAAATATACACCTTATAAATGTCTCATGTTTAAAATGTGTATAATAATGGTACCAATGTATATATTTCTCCCAAAAATGTGTATTTGAATCATATAACTACATAATTTGGTGAATTTGAAAATTATGCATGTGTGGAGATCATGCTTCCAAAATATACCCACACTATAATCTAAAAATAAAAAGTTATATAAGTGACAATGTGAAGGATATTTTTCCAAAACATTCCCCCACTATAATCTAGGTATGTTGTGTAGTAAATAAGTGGGGTGAACATGTTTCCAAAACATGCCCCTAGTGTATATCTAAAATTATGACCAATGTGGAAGTCATGCCTTTATGACATGACCCCACTAATATTTCCACCCTTTTGAGGTGAAGGAAGATATAAAATTGTATTTTCCTTACCTTAAAAGGATAATATAACAATGTAAAATATGAATATACCATGTAGCATATAGAAAGTACATGTCTAGGTGGATATATAATTGAAGTGTATAGAATGTGAGCACACCAAATCTTAAGATGCATGATGTGAATAATGGAAATGTATATATAGTAACATTATAAGCTTAAAAATCAAATAAATCACTCACATAAGATAAATGTAATCCAAAGACAATGGTTTAAGGAGATCTCAAACAAGCGGCATGCTCAAATGAAACACAATCAAAGGGACATGAGTTAGTCAAATGTCCACAAAGCAAGAAATGACATATTCAAATATCAACATACATGAAGTAATGACATATTCAAATTTCAAAGAGGAAAATAAAGGCACAAAGGTCCAAAAAAATAGAGCATATTAAAATTCTCAAACAAGAAATACAATTTCAAGACAAGACACTCAATTAAGCTCACACATAAAAGCATAATAAACTAGCATAAACATATCCTACTAGTCCCTAGATATATGAGTTAGTAAAAAATATTGAGTACATAAAAAATCAAGTACACTAAAAAATATATAAGTATGGATAAAGTCATGTGTAAGTACATATATGAGATCAAACATGATAATGTAAAATGACCATAGAATGATAAAACTTAGATTTATCATGAGCATAGAGGTGGATACCCCCAATATCTTAGTGATGTGAGTAAAGGGAAGCCCAAGATCCAAAATTGTATAGATCATGCATCTATGTATGCTTTAATCACACTAAAAATATTCATGAAATATGTTTATGTAATAAAATAATTATATTCCATCTACCAACAACCAACAACGTATATGTCAAGGAGATAATATGATATGCAAATGATGAAAATATTTTTGGATTTTTTTAGGTATTTTTAGAATATGTGAATTGAAAATACTATCCTATGATCAAATCCAAAGTAGGTTCACATATATCTTTCCATTATGCACCTAGTGTAATAAATTGGTGATATTTCCAAAGAGTATGAATAGGTGTAATATGTGTCACTGTAGTATCTATGATGTTTTGCATATGTAAAATAACACTTTGTGGTTATGAAGTAGAAATAGTAGGAGTAGGGATTCATGGAACCCATATTTGAGTGTTATGTGGTTTATTTGGATTATAAGTAATTGAAACATGTGTAGGTTCTCTAGATATCTGGATATGGTTTGTAATAGATAAATATTTTATGGAACTCACTATGGAACTTTGATGTAATGGTATCTCAAGTGTTGGCCACTTGGTAAATGGAATTTTCGATTGCTTACCATTTTGACTAATATTAACCTTAGGAGGTTTTACAATTAACTTCTTGGGTATCAATTTCTCTTTCTCAAGAGGATGTTCATAAGGAATTCCAAAAATTATAATAATGTGTTTAACACACCCATAGACTTTATAAGGTATTGATCAAAGTGTATGTATCCAAAGTCATCCTATAGTCATATAAAATATAAAATTGGATGACTCAAGAATGGCTAATGGCACCCAATCCATAGGTCATCCTTACTCACACAACCCTTCTAAGCTATTCTTTCACTAATTCCTAATCATCTGTAGCCTTCCAGACTTAGCTCTTTTAGACCCATGTAGCCATTTTATGCCTAGATCTATCCCCCTAAGTCTCATCCCATTAGGAAAATAGTGCCCAAATTAGATAGGATCACTAGAACCCAAGGTGTCCTATTTTTAGCATTGTTGTCAAAACATACTCAACACAATCCAACATCACAATAGGTTTTGTATTGGTTCACATACCAGGTGAGGTGTATTAATTCCTTTCTCTTCCTCTTACTTATATTTTATATATTCTTATTTTAAATATAGTATATCTAGTAAGAACTAATCTACTTTATGTTTTCATTTTTATATTCACACTTCACAACATGCTCTTTCTATGCACATCCATCATCACATAACTTCATGAGATTTTTCATTATAGGTAAGTTCAGGTATGCTTTCTTTTTTTTCTTTATCTTAGTATTTTGATTTGTTGCATCACTATAATAAAGAGGGGGGCGGGGGGGAAGGTAGTCATATAAAATGCAAAATTGGATGACTTAGGCATAAGTAATGACACCCAATCCATAGGTCCTCATTCTTACTCACACAACCCTTTTAATCTATCTTTCACTAATTCCTAATCATTTGTAGCCTTTAAAAATTATCTCTTTCAAACCTAAGTATCCATTTTAGGTTTAGATATATCCCCCTAGGTCTTATCCCCTTATGACAATAGTACCCAAATTAGATAGGAGCACTAGAATGTAGGGTGTCCTATTTTTGACATTATTGTCGAAGTACATTTTCACCTCTAATGGCTAGGTTTTTTTGAATCCTTATATTTTTCACTATCATCCTAATACAAGTTAATTTAACCCATAATCATTAATGACCCTATAAAATGCCATTAAAAGTCTACTTATGGTTTGACACTCATTTACAAGAAAGAAGAAAGAATATAATCAAGTAGACTCAAGCACTCTTCCCTATTATCTGCATACAACCTTCCAAAAGCATTTCAAGCCTATTCAAACATTCATACCAATCCCTAATCATCCAAAGTACATCTATTTTTGAATCTAGTTGCATACATCACACATAATTACACCATGTAGTTCAATGGAATAACTACATTATCTTGATCCCTCTTCAGAGTATTGGTATGTAGGTAGCGTGCCCACACATAGGGTGTGAAGTGTGTCTAGTATATCCTTTACACACTAACCCCTTATCTTTTTTTCCCAAGTTTTCTTTCAAGTTTAAGAACAAAGAGATCTTAAGGGTTTTAAATACTAAATTAGACACACAATGAGATTCACAGGCTTCTAGGCCTCAAAAATTTATAGATTGGGTAACACAGGCCTGTTGAACAAAACCCATAAAATTTCCAACCTCAAGACAACAACACCAGAATAGAACTACAATGCCAAAAAAAAGGGTGTCCATTTTTAGCACTCCTATCCAACCCAAAAATGAAGTTTAAGAACCTGTTCCAACCTATTTTCTAGTCTTGCTCCTCTAGTATAAGGCCTTGTCTCAGTTTGGATCAACCAGAATAAGCTAAGCTCTATTTTCTCTCACTTCTTACTATATTTAGAAAAGGAAAAAATAATTTCTATTTACACAAATTAGTATGTTAATTAAATAATATTATTCATTGATTTACATTGCTTAGACCTATTTATTATTTAGAAATTAAACACCTAATTTCCTAAAAATAATAAAACATTTGGTGAACCCGACTTACATTGAACTTTGCACAAAAACCTTAGACACCCTAAGGTAAATTATTTTTAATTTTTTCCCATAATTTCCTAATTTTTCTTGTATTTAAAAATCATAAATCTACAAATTAATTTCAAAATTATCATATATTTTGTTAAAACCCTAGTTTGCACATATTAAGTCCTTTTTGCATACAAACACATTCCAAACATTAGGAAAAATATATTGATAATTTTAGAAATATTTTATGATTTTTTCTAAATTTTTCAAGAAAAATTATACAAATTTTCTATAAATTCATATCAAAATTTTAAAATTATCATACTAATTTTAAAAATTCATTCAATAACCCCTAGTTACATTAATTATCTCCCAATTATTTTCCAATACTTTCCAATCATGTTCTAAATTTTTAGTTGAATATCAAACTCAAAAAATCAATTTCAAATTCAAAAATTCATAATATTTTACAAAAATATTTTTGAAAAATCTTTATTTGTGTATATTGTCTCCTCCTTTGCTTCTTGAGGTATCACCTTACATCCATAACCAAATTGCAAAAATGATGCTCCTTTATTTACAAACTTTTCTTACATTTTTTTCAAATAATAGGGAAACCATAATTGGTCCTATGATGTACATGAATGATGAAGTCTATCATATGTTATTACAAAGTTTAATTCTTTGATTTCATGCTTAATTTTCATAATAAGGGATGATATTACAATATTTATTGCTAAAATTACACAATATTTCAATATGCCTTTTGCATACTCTCTATATTTCATATGGAAAAAATTTCAAGTTTATCATGCTAAACCTATTAGCAATATTATGTTACAAGTCAAAGCTCTGTATGCATTTAGGCACAAAATCATGTTCTCTATCCTTTACTCTCTATTTGTCATATGAAAAAATCTCTAGATTCATTATGCTAAACATATTACAAATGTCATAATACATGTCAAAGATATTTATGCATTCTTGCACAAATCCATGCTCTCAACACTCTGCTTTCTATCTTTCATATGGAATTTTTTTCAAGTTTATCATTCTAAACACATTAGAAATGTCATAGCACATGTCACAATTTATTATGCATACATGCAAAAAATCATGCTTTATATCCTTTATTTTCTAAATTTCATGTGGAATTTTCTCTATAATCATATTTCTATATATTTTCTAACTCCACTTACATGCATTTTAGCCTACATAAATAGTTTCTACCTAGATGTATATTCCTCTTTGGCTACTCTTATTTCAATGTCATATTTCATGCAGAGGAAAAAAATCATTTATCCTCCTCTCCCTCAAGAGGGTGATAGCTACTTTCCCTCTAACTAGGTCCATGATATCACCCCTCCAAAAGATGAGGTAGCCTATGTAGACATCCAGTTCCTAACCCCATTTATGTTGAAATTGTCAATCTTACTCGAATTGCACTCAAATGCACGTTTTAGGTCAAAATCCATAAAACACCCTAAATGATTCAAAATTGTCACTTAAAAATGCTAGTTTAGGTCAAAATATCCCTAAATAGGGCAATGCATTTTATGGGCTAGCTAACTTAGATCAATTCATTACGAGTCAAAATGATGATTTCACCTTTTGTGCTCTAGATCACTCTTTTCTTATAATTCATTGGTACACGTCATGTACCTTTGTTATTTTGGTATTGGCCACATCCTAAATTATAATATGGTTCTAACACATCTAATTCCACCTTCTAATTCTTCCCAAGTCAAATTAAAACTCAGTAATATGACTTTCTGACCATTTTGATTAATCGAGAGCTAATTCTTAGATAATTGCACAAATTTTGATTAACCTTGTTTAAGGCTAATTAATCCAAATCAATAGCTTAAGTGTATTTTCCATGAGAGTTGTTGAATATTTATTTTTGAAAATTGATTCTTATTATTTGCATCACCTAGTGACATCATCTATGGGGTGGCATCCATCAAGCCATAAGTGCATAAAATATCAGGATTATGAGTCTCCCATGCCTCTTTAATACTTATTTATCTTGAGCATATTTATGGATTTAATTCTAAATATTAGGATTATCCATGGCCACACATCTCAATCTTGATATGGATGGTCATGGTTGATCCTGACCAATCTCAAAAAAAAAAAAAAAAGAGGCCATGAACATCATTTCTAAACTATTTTTGTGTAAGGTTATTATGCTCAAATATATTCAAAGCTTGAATATTGCAAATTTATAATGCTAAATTATTTTCACAAAGATTCATTTATAGGCTAGTTTAGTGGTTTACAATCAAGAGCCTAGGTTTTATAGAGTGTTCTTAAGGCATTGGAGGAGCCTACCACCATTGTTGACAAAGACAAGGATGTTTGATTAAGGGAGAACATGTTTTTGAGTCACATGGGTATGGTGAATGCATTTGGGAAGGTAATATGGTGTTTCTTTCTTTCATTTTTTTCTTGCTATCCTTTATAATTCCCATATGAATAGATAGGCTTGGTTAGTTAGTTATTTATGCATGTTTCATTGTTTATGGACTAATGCTTGACTAACTTGCTTTTTAATCATCTCTACATCTTGGCGTGCTCAGTGGGACAAGATGCATCCTAAAAATGAAGGAGATACTTTTTCAACTTTAAAATATTTATTTGAGATCTTAAAACTATTGAAAATTGATTTTCTAACTTTATTTTGCCATTTTTGGTTGCCACGGTTTCTACATAGTAACTGACATCGATAGAAATATTGACATTGGTTACTTGACTTAACTGATGTTGGTCAGCAAATAGACATTAAATAGATTTATGTTAGCCTTAACTAATGTCAGTGGTAATAATCAATGTTGGTCACTATGTTTTTTCAAAAAAAAAACTGAGACCTACTTTTTTAAAGTTTGTTGTTTCAAACTCAAAATATCTTCAAAGCTAAAGGACATGCTAACAATTTTACTACAGGACCAAGATTGATATTTGTAGAACACATGTTTAAATCACCTTTGCATGCTTAAAAATTGATTAGGAACCTTTTTTTGGATGTTTAACAAAGAATTTAGGTGTTTTTGGTGAATGTTTTTCAAAGTTTACAACTAAGACCAAGGGGGTCAAATGAATACCACCAAAATTTTTATTTGGGTTTAAAATTGAACACACTTGTCAATTATTGCTTGAAATAGTTGTTTAGTTGGATTTTGTTTGGTAAAAAGAGGAATATTGCATGTATGCTCTTCCATTTGTCCCTTATAGGGAACCCTTAGAATCAAAAGCACCATTCCTATTACAAATAGCCTAGTCCAAGGCTTAGAAATAATGTCACCTAAAACACTCCCTAAGAACTCACCAAAGTTTGGGTGACCTTGAAAAGGACCCTAAAGTCTTTATACTTTCATAATTTATTTATTTTTATGAATCTTAGCTTGCGAGGGTGACTTCATCACCTCCCACAAGTTCTTTAGGGAAGATTTGACTTGAGGTTTCACCTCATGGCATTAATTTCATTCGAATTCTTTAGAGTTTCACATGGGACATATCTACATTTGGAAATCACACTACACTAAGTGAACATCAGGATTTATAGGTTGTAAAAAGGACTAGACCTTTTTCACAACTAGCCAATGCCACAATCACCCAATTTTTGTGCTTGTCTTTTGCATCATTTGACGTGAAAGTCATTGTGTAATTGATTCCCATAGAATAATCAAAACCTTGCTAGTTTAGTAGACCCCACTTTGATATACATTGTCACTATAGACTTAAGATGTTTATTTTTTGTCATTAGCTTACTTGGTCTTGATTTATGTCTAAACCTACTTGTTAACCCAATGAACTTAACCAAAACACATTGTCCTCAATTTTCTTGAGCAAGGGAGGCATTACACTATCCAAATGGAAAATTCATCTTTTCCTTTTTCAAATTGTTATCAAAAGATTTGTGTCATGTCATCCATTTTGGCATAGTTATGTTGTCCAATTGAGTCTAGATCTCTTACCCAATTTTTTTAAATCCTTCATTTATAATCCACATTCAAAATTGAACCTTTATGAGTTCTAAGGGTTGGTGCATCAAAGTGGGTTCACCATTTATGCACTAAGCTCATTTTAACTTGGGTTCAATTTTCTATTTGGATTGAAGGTCATTTATTAAGACTCAAAATCACATTATCATCTTGGTGGACTCAACTCATCTTGCGTATTGCTCACACTTTCTGAAGGAATTAACAGGAGATACACAGGATCCATAGGATCAATCCAAGAGAAAGAACCCACAACAAATAACCTGCAAATATTTCCAGAGAATAAATAAATTTGTCACACCTAGAAAATAGGTGATAATCCACAAATTTCTCTATATCCTCTTAATAATCTCTTGTTCATTTCTCATATAATGCAAAGTATTTATAATACAAATAGTTTGTTTCATGTTAACAAACTATTTGTAAGATTACAAAATAGAGAAAACAAACTATTTGTTTTCTCATACTACGAAAAAATATATTGTTGAGAGATTCTCAACAATAAAATAAATTAACCAAGGTAAATAAAATTAATCTTCAGTAATAAATAACTTACCCTATTAACCCTAGGTAAGATTAAATATGCATTATTCCAGCACCCTCCCTTAAGCAGAACATAGGGAGAATGACAAACAAGGATGGGTCCCAGCTACTAGGCCTGATAAGGTACCCATGTACAAACCAATCAAAATATATGAAAAATAAAGGAAGGAAGGAATTCATGGGAAATCCCCCCAAGGACAACTTCCTTCACCCCAAGCATCGCTTGCAACTGAAGATAATGAGGAGAAGCCAAAGGTTTAGTGAAGATGTCTGCAATCTGCTCAGCTGTAGGCACAAACTCCAAAGAAAGAACCCCATCCTAAATAAGATGTCAAATGAAGTGCATGTGAATCTCAATGTGTTTTGTCTGCTGATGCTCAATAGGATTGTGTGAAATAGCAATTGCACTTTGGTTATCACACCAAAGAGTAGTAAGACCCTGTTGTGTGAAGCCAAACTCTCCAAGCAACTGTCAAAGCCAAAGTATCTCTTGACTAGCTTTGACAAAACCTCGATACTCAGCCTCAGTAGAGGACAATGTAATAGCAGTCTACTTTTTACATGCCCAAGCAACTGGACCTGAACCAAGTGTGAAAGCAAATCCACAAGTGGACTTGCGAGTGTCAACATCACCAGCCCAATCAGAGTCAGTGTATCCAACAAGATGTGTAGAACTCTATGGTGTGTAATGTATACCAAAGTGAGTGGTGCCCCAAATATAGCACAAAATACGCTTGGCTACTTGCCAATGACTCTCATGAGGCTCATGTGAGAACCAAGAGACAAGGTTCATAGCAAATGTGATGTTAGGACAGGTATGAGTCAGGTATAAAAGACTACCTACAAGTTGCCTATACAAAGTGGATTCAACAAGAGGAGTCATACAAGTGGCAGACAACACAATACCTGACTGATATGGAGTGGGTGCTGGCTTACAATCAGCCAATCAAAATCAATGAAGAAGATCTATCACATACTTTTGCTGTCCAATAGAAATGCCCTCAAAAGACTAAAAAACTTGAAGACTAAGAAAATAATGTAGAAGTCCCAGATCTATCATATCAAACCTATCTGCCAACTTGTCCTTGATGTCATGTATCAAGGAATCTAAATTGCTAGTGAGGATGAGATCATCAACATACAAAACCAAAATGACAAGCTCCTCACCTTGCTTCAGGTTGTATACATTGTGATCTAACTCACAATGAATAAAAATAGAACTCAAAAGAAAACTATCCATTTTCTCATACCAAGCTCAAGGAGCTTGTTTGAGGCCATAAAGAGAACGACAGAGTCTACAAACCAATGATGAGTCCTGCACAAATCCTAGAGGCTACTCCATATAGATCTCCTCATGGAGATCACAATGCAAGAAAGCACTCTTCACATCCATCTAAAAAACTGACCAAGAATGTGAAGCAGCAAGAGAGAGTACAAGCTGAATAGAATCCATCTTAGCTACAAGGGCAAAGGTCTTAGAGTAATTAACCCCTTCAACCTGTGAAAAACCCTTAGCTACTAATCTAGCTTTGTACTTATCTACTGATCCATCTGCAGCATATTTGGTCCTATAGACCCATTTACATTTTACAAGTTTTCTTCCCTTAGGAAGATGGACAAGATCCCAAGTATCATTCTTCATCATTGAACAATACTCATCATACATATCAACATCCCACTTGAGTATACCAATAGCCTCAGAAAACAACACTAGATCATCTATACAAGCTTATCCCAAAAGAGCAATACCAGATGTCTGTGAGTGAGTGCGACGAGAATCAGATGGATCACCAACAAAAGAACCAGTTGCCTGTAGAGTGCTCTTTGCCCACTTGGGAAAAGGTGGTGAAGAAGATGGCTATGGTGGCTGAACAAGTGCAACATCATCATCATCAACAATAGAAAGCAAATCCTCACTATCCTCAGTAGAAGGAGGGGGAGAAGAAGAACTAGATGTACACTCCTGTGGAGTGGGTAGCTCATCAACCTGAACATCCCGTCGAAACAACACATCATGTGTCACAGGATCAAAAAGACGGTAGGATTTTACATCTTCATAATAACCAACAAAAATGAGTGGTTGGCTTTTCTTCTCCAATGCTTTACGTTTGTCATCAGGAATGAATGCTCATGCTTGACTCCCAAAGATGCAAAAATCTAAAATATTAGGCTTGATCCCAGACCAAGCTTCTTCTGGTGTCATATTTTGCATAGCTTTGTGAGGCATACAGTTTTGAATGTAGTTTGTACAATTTATAGCTTCAGCGCAATATTGTGGACCCAAATTTTTAGAGTGAATCATATGATTAGCCATTTCTTTCAATGTTCGATTCTTCCTCTCTGTTACACCATTTTGTTGAGGAGTGTGTGGGACAGTAAATTGGTGCTATATCCCATGCTCATTATAAAAATCATAGAAAACATTACAGTCATATTCCCCCCCATTTTTTGTGTGTATCTTCTTAAGAGGAAGAGATGGTTGTTTTTCAACAAAGGATTTGAAGGCCTTAAAAGACTCAAAAACTTCACTTTTCAACTTGAAAAAATATACCCAAGTTTTACGAGTGAAATCATCAATGAATGTGAGTGCATATTTAGCCCCTGAAAAAGAATGAGTTGGAAAAGTCATCAAATCACTATGAACCAACTCTAAGGGTGCATTTGCATGTGTGGCCTTACCAACTAGAAATGGATCCTAGTGTTGTTTACCAACTAGACAACCAAGACACACCCCATCAATACATAAGACCTTAGGAAGGCCTTTTACAAGATGTTTTGTACTCATTTGTTGCATGTATCCATAACTCAAATGTCCCAATCTCTCATGCCACAATTTGATGAGATTATTACCATGTGCTATAAGTGAAGAACCAAAAGACATAAAAGACTCAAACTTATCAAAAGTATAGAGTCTTGCAGTATGGTCTACTGTACCTGTAGCAACTATCTCACTAAGATCATTACATTTTGTTTCTATGCTAATTTTTGCTTTCTACATTCAAAGAGAGAATTAAGAAACTGAGAAGAAATGGTCAAGGCTTGTATGTACCTGGATGTAGTCGTGCGCACCGAAATCAGATGTTGGAAGGTACTCCTCTTTGGCTATGGAGGAATGACACTTGCAAAAGAATAAGAGACTAAAACATGAAAAATGTTAGATGAGGAGATGGTGGGCTGTCAAGCAAAAGCTTGATCCCTGAAGTATGAAGACTTCCTTGAGGGATATCAACCCACTGATTAAAAATAGAATATTTGACAAAAATAGAAATAGTGAAAGATAGAATGAAAGAAATAAAAGACAAAAAGCAAAATGCATACCTGATATATAGCAAATTGCTCTACACAGTCACTGATGTCGGTCTCTGTGCCGGCATCGGTCAAGGAAGGGAGCCGACGTCGGTTAAAGTGCCGGCGTCAGTAGGGGTAACAACCAGCATCGGTCAGGGCAGCAATTTTTGGATGGGGTCTGGTCAGGTCTGGACAGGGTTTTAGGATTGCAGAAGGGTCTAAAGTTTTGTCTGAGGGTTAGGGAGCTGGTTTGGGAGTCAGAGGGATTGTTTGGGGGTTTGTGCAGAAATCTAGGTAGAGTTATAGACTGTATATTCTAGAAAGGGTGGATAGAGGTGATACAAGAGGAAGTCAAATCAGGTCTGTAGTCTGAATCTAAATCGGGGTGGGGATATCAATTAAAAAAAATAACCAGAGAACAAAATAAAAATCACAGAACAAATGCTTACCTGTTACATGCTGAAGATAGAGTAGGAGACATAATTGATGTTGTCGGTGTGTTGCAAAAGTTTGATGTAGTAGACCTCCAATGAGATGACTGAAGCAGAATACCTATACCAGAGAGAGAGAATATGAGAGGTTTGATTGCAGATTGATTGAGTGCAAAAGTTGGCTAATCGTTTTGAAGGTCAAATGAAAGAATGTTTTGAAAGAAGGTCTGATAACCAATCAAGAAACTGATTGGCAACTGAATAATGAATAATAGATAACGGATCTTGCATTCAGGTCGAGAACATAGTATTAAGGATAACCGATGCCAGCAGGACCACTGACGTCAGCTGAGTAGTGACCGACGTCGGTAGATGCAGAATGGGGACAGAGGCTAACTTTAGCTTTCTGCTCATTTTTACATGCTGCCAGGGTCAAGGCTCATGGGAAAATGGTTGACAGGGGTTAAATAGGTGTGGGAGAATAAAATGGGGGTTAAGGGGAGGACGACAAGGGTTAGACACAATTTTGGTGTCTACATTTGCCCCTTTTTCTCTTGTTGGTTGTTCTGGATGAACTGCAAGACAAAAATAGGAGTTGGTTGCCCCAGGTGTGGGATAAGGTCGATTTCATTTTGTTGGTTGTTCAAATGAACTGCAAGACAAAAATAGGAGGTTGGTTTCCCCAGGTGTGGGATAAGGTTGATTTCATCTTGTTGGTTGTTCGAATGAACTATAAGACAAAAATAGGAGGTTGGTTGCCCTAGGTGTGGGATAAGGTCGATTCCATCTTATTGGTTGTTCGAATGAACTGTAAGACAAAAATAGGAGGTTGGTTGCCCTAGGTGTGGGATAAGGTCAATTTCGTCTTGTTGGTTGTTCGAATGAACTGCAAGACAAAAATAGGAGGTGGATGGTTGCCCTAATTATGAATGAGGTATTCCCCCTCAAAGCAGGAGTCGAGGGAAGGGAACTGGGAATCAGGTGCTGATTTGACAAAGAGTGGATGAAGAAGAGTGAGGGTGAATGCTGCAAAAGTCATGATTGCACATATACCACTTCACAGGATGGTCAGGTCAAATTGTCGCAGGTTGAGGAGTGCCAAAATTGAAATGACCAGGCCCCAGCATTTAGTCATCTACTGATTGGGTTATTCAATCTAAGCTGAAGCTCCAAATGGTCATCATGTTCCAGGTATCCCAGGCTCAGGAAGTGCTCCCAAAAACATGAAAATGTCACAAGTAGTACAGATCAACCGGCTTGCAATCTTATACTTGTGAAGGTCAAAAATAGTCTGCGCACAATGTTGCTAACCAGTCGTGAGGTAGCATACATGTAAAAACAACCAAGGCAATGTGGCTTTGCAAGTGGTCAAGGTCAGAGGAGATAAGCATGATCTCCAATGGTCATTAGTCGAGGTGGATGGATGGATGAAAGGATGTGGTCGAGCTAGCCTCAGAAGATGTTATGTGATCTGAGTGCTGCCTATATAGCTGTTGTGTGAAGGGCCTCAGGCCAATGTAGTTCTCCCTAAAAGGGAGGAAGGGTCAAAGGGATGGAATTGGTCTTGGTTGAGGGCAAGGTCATGGTCAAAAGGAGGAAAGAAGGTTTATCCATCAGAGAGACGAACAAACGAGGGTGGTCAAGCTAACCCTAGAAGATGTCGTGTCATTTGAGTGCTACCTACATAGCCCCGGTCTTAGGGCCTCAGACCAATGTAGTTCAAACTAGTTGAGAAGATTGGTCGATGACTGGTTTGGTCATGTGTCGAAATGATGAGGAGAAAAAGATGTTACAGCCTTTTCCAAATGGTGTATTCTGCAACATTGGTTGAGGGGTCTTTCATCCCTAGCAATTTTCCATATTTGTGATGGATGTATGCTAAAGATGAATTGAGGTCTATTTATGCTTCAACAAGTATTGGTTTATGCTTAACATAAATTGCATTTGGTCGATAGTTTCCATGTGTATTGGTGTCCATAGAAACTAGTGTGAATAGGCTATGGGAGTGGCCTGAAAAGAGAGTTGAGTTGATTTGATTAGGTTTGACAAGTGATGAAGTTGAATGTGACCAAAGTGTAGAAGAAGTGAAAGGCATATTGCTCTTTCATTGACAAGGACCAGAATGACAGCATAGATAGGGGTTATTAGAACCAAGAGCCCCATTCATGCATGACGTCATTGACCATATGTTGTGTTAGAGAGGTAATCAAATCACTTTGACATTAAAGTGAGCTCAAAGTCCCTTGAGCAAGTGATAGGAGGAGGATAGGGTAACCCATTTTAGAGTAGAGATAACTTTGCCCCTTTTTATAGGAGACCCTGAGACAACTACAAGCCAAGTCCATGATTTTTTATTTTATTTTTTATTTTTTTTGGTGCAGACTGATTAATGTGGGAAGTCTGCATAGAGATGTCATTTGCTTGGTGGTCATTTTCAAAGCTAATCAATGCAAGAAGCTTCTAAGAAAGATTGTTGTTTGTAGCAAGAGTTAGTCATAGCCATCCTTCGAGGGAGTGGTCTATATTTTGCTTTATATATAAGGGCTTTGAATAGCTATCCTTTGAGGGAGCAGTCTATTAACTACAGCAATGATAGTACAACTATCCTTTAAGGGATCAGTCTACCTTTTGATTCTAATTTGGTGACCTTGGATATTTTGACATCTTGATTTGCTTTGATAGAAATGTGAGTCATGGACAAGATTATAGAAGGTCAAGGACTCCCTTTTATTAGGACAAAGCATCCATACTGTATAAAAGGGGTATATAGGATTTGTTAAGGGGAGTAGGGTTGAAAGGAATGAGGACTAAGAGGATGGGGATTGCTCAAGGGATGAGATCAAGGTAAATGTCAAGTGGATGAGTATTCGACTAACAGTAGAATGGTCACAGATGCAACGCATTAAGAGGCTCAGGTTTTGGCCGTCCATCGAGAGAAGACAAATGATAAGTCCCTGATCCATACTTGTGCGTGATAATGAAAGGTCTGAGCCAATTAGGGGAAAAATTACCTCGTTTACTTTGCTCCATATTGGTCACGTGCTTATTGATGACGGTTTGAAGAAGTGATAGGTGTTTGGTTGGTTGATGTTTGATGATTGAAGTTTGGTCAAGGTTTGGTTGCTGCTAGTCAGGGTCATGATAGGAAGGTTGATTGATGATTGGACTATGTGTGGTCAAGGTCTGGTTGAGGTTATGATAAGAAGGTTGATTAATGGTTGGTCGAGACTTGGTCGAGGTTTGGTCAAATGTCTGGTCAAAGATGGTCGAATGTTTGGTCGAAAGCTTGGTTGAATGTTTGGTCGAGGTTAGGATAAGGTTGGATAGATTGGTCAAGGTCGATTGAGGCTTAGTGGTTAGATGGACTGTGTTGATGTCGAATAATGGGGTCAAAGGTGGCAAAGGGACCATAGTCTAGCGTGGAGATCCCGATTTAGGTGATGAGGTTTGAGAAGCATGGGTCGGTGTTGATGATTTGTCAAAGAGGTGGTTAAGAGGGTCTTTGATGAGAAGGGAATCCTTTTTTTGGTGTTGACGAATGACAGCTTTGAGAGCACAACAATGCTCAGTGTCATGTCTTAGAGTGTGATGATAGTGGCAAAATTCAGAGTTGTCAAACCAAGATGGCCTTGATCCAAGAGTTGATGAGTGGGGTGGTGTTGAAGGTTTATTGATGATGTGGTCGAGAAGAAGGGTGTCATTCCCCAGACATTGGTGAATGGCAACCTTGAGGGCACAACAATGCTCAGTGTCGTGCCCAGGCGTGCGATGATATGCACAAATGAGAGTGTCATCGAACCAGAGTGGTTTTGGTCTGAGAGATTGACATGGTTTAAGTGGCAGAAGATTGATGAAAGAAGACTACAACAATTACTGTAATAGCAAGGCATAAGAACTTGCTAATGGGTCTAGATGTTTTGTTGTAGTGGGGATTGATGACTTTGGTTTGAGAGGCGTAAGAGGTGTTGGTCGATGGATTGAAGGAGATATATGTCTGAAAGGTTGATAGAGTAATGGAGGTGACTTGTCTCTGTGAAGTATGGGAGTGGGAAGCACCCCTATTAAAGTGGACAAATGCAGGCCCAAGATTGAGGGTAATGACGAAGGTGGGGGAGGAGGCCTCCAGTGTGGTTTAGTGGACTTCTTTGGTTTGGGTTGAGGGCCACCTTTGTGTGAGGCGAGGTTAGATGCGGGTTTGAGTTCAGATATGGACAGAGGTGAGTGAGATGTAGCAATCTCAGGAAAAAGGCAAGAGGAAACCATGACTGGGTCTTCCTCGGTCGAAATGGGTGAAGAGACTGGTTCTTCTCTTAGTGGAGAAGAAATAATAGAGTGCAGCTCCTCAAGAGGGTAGAAGGCAGGGATGATGGTGCCTTTTATTTGTGCTTGAGGAGTAGGCAAGGTAGGGTCTTTAGATGAAGGTAGGGCTAATGGCATTGGCATGGTCAAGGCATCCTCTAGTATAAGAGAGGTAGATGGAGGACTAATAGGAGAAGAAAGTTCTTCATCCTGTGATGGAGGAGGTTGGTCAGGGACAAGAGGCAAGATAGTGTTGATTATGTGAATATTATGGTCTTGGGGGTCATTGATCATGGTTTGGACATTGTTTTGAGTAGGAGGATGGTTCGAGAATGGTTGTTTGAAAATGTCAATTTGTTGGTTAGGTGGGGCATTCAGGTTGTCCAAAACAAGAATTCCCTTGTCGATCATGTCTTGGACTATGTTTTTGAAGGTTCGGCAATTATCGATGTCATGGTCATGGACGTGGTGAAAGTGATAGAATTCGGCCTCCCTATACCATGTAGGGATGGCTTTTGAAGGGTCAAATTGAGGTGGTCAGATTAAAGGGAGATTGAGGACCCCCTGCTTGACAAGTTTTTCTAAAATGAAAGCGTATGATTCTCCAAGTGGAGTGTAAGAACGCTGGATGTACCATTATTGGAATTGTTTGGTGATGCTTGGAGATGTTGAAGGTTGAGATTGATTAGTTGTTGTCGAAGATGGTGATCTAATGACCACAGTGTTGGCCACTCCTTTGGACTTAGAGTTGGTAGAAGAAAGAGGTCTAGAAGAAGAAAGGTCATTGGTTTTTGCATTGGTATTACACAATTTGACCTTATCCTCTTCAATGACGTGGAGTTCAAGCTTTCGAGCCATGGTGAAAGCTTCATCGAAAGTGCAAAATGTCTAAATCTGCAAGGTAGAAGAGATGTGTCTGGCACATGCTCGAGAAAATAGCTTGATGAGCTCAGGTTGAGGCAAGGAGAAGGAGAGCTGGTTAATCAAGCCTCTCCAACGGGTGACAAAATCGACTATTGATTCGTCGTCGAATTGCCTGATGGAGTAGAGGTCTGTGATTGAGACTTGTTTGGTGATGTTGATAGAAAAATGGTTGAGAAATAATTGGGCAAGTTGAATGAATGAAAAGATAGAATGTCTGGCAAGAGAGCTATACCATTCAAGGGCAGGGCCAGTAAGTGACATGGGGAATGTGTGTAAAAGTAACACATTGTCATGCGCTATAAGATAGCAGGCATGTCTGAATGCCCGTAGATGTTGTTGCGGGTCTTCCTTACTCTGGAAGCAAGTAAATTTAGGAAGCTCCCATTGGTTGGGGTATGGTCAGATAGGGATGAAAGGATGAATGGGTTCATTGCAAATTTGTTCATACGAGAGAGCATTACGTGAACCAGAGATAGAGGTCTCGAGACTAGACATTTTATCCATCAGCATTTTGATGACATCTGTTGATGGATTGGCAGATGGGGTGCCCCCTAGGTTGTAGGGCACTTGAAAGAGGCTAGAGGAGGCATATGACGTAGTCGGTTGTGGTTGTAGGGGCGCAACGTATGGATGACTAGTCGCAAGGATAGATGTAGAGGCCAAGTGTGGTTGGGTTATGGAAGTAGAAGGTATAAGTTGACTGGGTACCACCAAAGGTGGTTGCGTGATGGCACTGGTAGAAAGGGAGGTAGACACTCCTACATTTATGGGCATAAGAGTGTGAGTGGTCGAGACAATCAAGTTCTGGTATGATGTAGAACTTGGTTGAATTGCATGTGGTTGAGGGGGTAATGGAACCTCGATGGAGGTTGGTCTAAAAATAGATGTGGAGGCCAAACTTTGCATATTGGCCATGGTCGGGTTAATGGTTGAGGAAAAAGGCTAGGTCATAAAAGGTTGGGTAGCGAATGGTGTCGATGTCACCACCGCTTCACCCGAAAGGTCTCGTGTTGGGTTTCTCGCGAGATAGTTTTGGAGGGTTTTGACATTAAGGTCCAAGAATCTTTCGAAATATTGGTCCCCTTCAGGGATGATGGGGGTCTGAATCAGGGTAGGAGTTCTTTCTGTCTCTGAGTGGAACTCCATTATAGGACTAGTTAGGGATGAGGGAGCGTGGTCAAGAAGAGCCTTGGTTTGACTGTGCGTCAAAACCATTCAAGGCAAGAAGAGGGTCAGGTTCTAGAAATTGTGTTTTTTCAGTTTCAGAAACTCAAGATGAGGTTTTGGCAAAAAAAGGGTCAGGTTTTAGGCTGCTATTTTGGAAAAAAGGACTGTGATAGTGACCGACGTCGATTTAAGAACCGATGTCGATGAGAAAAGATGGCCGACGTCGGTGGTAAAACTGATGCCAGTGGAGGGAAATGACTGACGTCGATGGTAAAGTCGATGCCAGTGACTGTGGTTTCCAAAAACTTAGAAAACTTGAAGATTCTTGGAAAAAAGGAAGAAGAACATCCTCACTAGCTCAAAAAACCAGATAGGAACAGAAAAACAGAGATGGAGACAGACATGCCCTAAGCATTAAATCCTAAGAATCAACTTTTAGAATACTATGGCTTATGCCTTAAAGTGATGTTTGGGAGGTTGGCTATTAGAAGGGTCCTAGAAGAGGTAGTCTATGGATGGTTTTAGGTTTTGTTTAGGCACTTGATGCAGGAGCATCTGCATTCAAATTCAATTTATTATATTTTCCCTCCTATATGCTTTTAATGAGGGGTAATTGTAAGAAAATAAGTAAAAGTAAAAGGTAAATTATTGTGGGCTCTTGAGGGAATAATGGAAGAATGGTTGAATTGGTTTCAACCTTAGTAAATTGAAAATTGTTTCTATTCTACCTTCAGCCCAAGTTGGGCATAGAGGTTAGAGAGAAGGCTAAAAGGGGGTGATCTGAATGGCCTATGGCCTTTGAAGAAAAAAAATAGAAGGTTGTTTGGAAAGGTTGAGCCTGAGACAGGTGTATGTTAACCTATAGTTTATAATGACATGGCAGATATCCACCATCCGTTGCTTAAAAAGAAAAAAAAAAACATGGTTGAATAACAGGTTGATACAGTCCTGTGTGAGGATTCTATTTGGATGGGTATGGTCAGAGTGGAATAAGAGATGCCTGATAGAAGGCGTATGTAGTCTTTGCAAAAGAGGGGTTCATTTTTCCATTTGTTATGGATTTATAGCTATTGAAGGAGATGATAGATCACTGTTTAGGATGGTGTATGCCTGTAAAGACATGCAATTCGAGCCTATGTAACTGGGATGTTCAACAAGGACAGAGTTAGATTGTGAGAGGAACAGACGTGAGGTGGTTCCCACAAAGGAACACGACCTCAGTATATGTCATGTCTGGACACGGAGATAAACACATATTTATAGTCTGTTGAAAGCGTAGAGAGGCTTTGTGAGTCCGTTGATAAAGAGTATGAAATAGATCTATTTGTTGCTGTTGAAACGTTTGATCCATCATTACAGTCTTTCCTGATTTCAATTACTAAGGCAGCCATCTCACCAGATTGTGCTCATAAGCACGATGGGGACTCAACATATTATTGGATACAATCTGCTCCTTGACAGAAGTCACTCTCTATATTGTCACAAGATTCTCATCGACAACTTTAGAAGAAACTTGCAAGTCTTGAAGCATTGAAACAAGTAAGGAATCCTACTCTTCATGATACGTATATTAACTTGTTGCATTCCAGAGATGCTATGAGAAACGTTGCTATCTTGGATAGAGCCACTCTTTGTAAATCCATTCCAACATTTTGAGACTGTTATGAACCTATATTGATCCCTGAAGCCTGAGTTAAGGCAACGGCCGCGCAAGCAAGATCAGACTTTTGCCTCAAAATAGTCTCATATTCATGGGGATTATTATTTTGCACTACATTCGATGGTTTCTCCATCGTTGGCCACATTCCTCCTCCTCATTCCGAAACTGCACCGTGTATAGACGCAGAAGGCCCATCAGTCCTAGAAAAACTGGAGCAAATGGTGTTCCTGATTAATTATAACACACTCCTCCTCATTTTCATGTTTATACAAGTCAAAGCCAAGTCTACTAGGAACTACGATCAATATTGGAGATTACAGCTGAGAAAGAGATGAGAAGAAGAACATACCGGAAGAGGAAGAAAAGCAAGATGAAAGGTAAAAACCAGCAAAGACAAATACAAGCATTAGCATTGACAAGAAGACCCTGGGATCCAGGCATATAGTAAAGACTAAAACATGGAGGCAATAGTGCATTTGAACTAAGGTTCAAATTGTTCCTAGAGGGAGAGTATGATGCAGGAGCATCTGCATTCAAATTCGATTTATTATATTTTCCCTCCTATATGCTTTTAATGAGGGGTAATTGTAAGAAAATAAGTAAAAGTAAAAGGTAAATTATTGTGGGCTCTTGAGGGAATAATGGAAGAATGGTTGAATTGGTTTCAACCTTAGTAAATTGAAAACTGTTTCTGTTCTACCTTCAGCCCAAGTTGGGCGTAGAGGTTAGAGAGAAGGCTAAAAGGGGGTGATCTGAATGGCCTATGGCCTTTGAAGAAAAAAATAGAAGGTTGTTTGGAAAGGTTGAGCCTGAGACAGGTGTATGTTAACCTGTAGTTTATAATGACATGGAAGATATCCACCATCCGTTGCTTAAAAAGAAAAAAAAAAACATGGTTGAATAACAGGTTGATACAGTCATGTGTGAGGATTCTATTTGGATGGGTATGGTCAGAGTGGAATAAGAGATGCCTGATAGAAGGCATATGCAGTCTTTGCAAAAGAGGGGTTCATTTTTCCATTTGTTATGTATTTATAGCTATTGAAGGAGATGATAGATCACTGTTTAGGATGGTGTATGGTTGTAAATACATGCAATCCGAGCCTATGTAACTGGGATGTTCAGCAGGGACAGAGTTAGATTGTGAGAGGAACAGACATGAGGTGGTTCCCACAAAGGAACACGACCTCAGTATATGTCATGTCTAGACACGGAGATAAACACATATTTGTAGTCTGTTGAAAGTGTAGAGAGGCTTTGTGAGTCTGTTGATAAAGAGTATGAAATAGATCTATTTGCTGTTGTTGAAACGTTCGATCCATCATTACAGTCTTTCCTAATTTCAATTACTAAGGCAGCCATCTCACCAGATTGTGCTCATAAGCACGGTGGGGACTCAACATATTATTGGATACAATCTGCTCCTTGACAGAAGTCACTCTCTATATTGTCACAAGATTCTCATCGACAACTTTAGAAGAAACTTGCAAGTCTTGAAGCGTTGAAACAAGTAAGGAATCCTACTCTTCATGATACGTATATTAACTTGTTGCATTCCAGAGATGCTGTGAGAAACGTTGCTATCTTGGATAGAGCCACTCTTTGTAATTCCATTCCAACATTTTGAGACTGTTATGAACCTATATTAATCCCTGAAGCCCGAGTTAAGGCAACGGCCGCGCAAGCAAGATCAGACTTTTGCCTCAAAATAGTCTCATATTCGTGGGGATTATTATTTTGCACTACATTCGATGGTTTCTCCATCGCTGGCCACATTCCTCCTCCTCGTTCCGAAATTGCACCGTGTATAGACACAGAAGGCCCATCGGTCCTGGAAAAACTGGAGCAAATGGTGTTCCTGATTAATTATAACACACTCCTCCTCATTTTCATGTTTATACAAGTCAAAGCCAAGTCTACTAGGAACTGCGATCAATATTGGAGATTCAGGAGTGGAAAAGTCTAATCTTCTATTGAGATTCAGTTGCAATGAATTCTGTTTGAATTCCAAGTCTACCATTGGTGTGGAGTTTGTAACAAAAACAATCGAGGCTGTTGCAGAAGGGCTGGTCATACACAATGATTCTAAATATTTCATCAGGTATATGATCTCTGTATACATTTGAGAAATAGTAAACATATTTTTGGATGTTGTCCTTAGAATGCCGAGATCCTTGTTCTTGTGCAACTCCTTTGAGTGAACTTGGTACCTGATGGCTTGCATGCAATAGATTTAAAATTTTATAAACAATGTTTGGAGAGAAAGGTCAATGAGGTTATTGTGAATTTGGTTCCTTTTCTTCCATTATTTGGTAGCAGCAGTTTATGTTGATATGTGGAGACACATAGCTAAGATCAAATTTGTTTCATTATTTTACTAATAAAGGCCATGACAGTTAAGAACCATGATGACAATAAATCAGCACTCAAGAGTCTAGGTTAGGTTTCGTACATGGCCTGGTGCTAAAGAGCAAGCTCCCCTCACTTCACGAGTCCAGTGGTAAGCTGGTCTCGCTTAGCCAAAGTATACTTTCCCTAGAGATTAGACTCTGCCAGAGAACAGAGTGGGCTTTCCCCTTGGTGATGAAATCCAAGTAGGATTGCCGGGATGGGTAAGGTATCCGTTGGGGGATGAAATCCCAGTCGGGCCTTGTCTCAGGTAAGTTTAATGTTTGATTTGGTGCAAGTGGTTCGGTTGTGTAACATCAAGTGGACTACGATTAATTCAATATGTGGTTTGTTAATTACTAAGTGTGGACTAAGAAATGCAAGCAAGCAGAAATGCAATGCAACATGTTTTAAGCCCCAAGTCGAAATGTTAAGTTCGGATGAAAACAAGTTGAGAAAGGGTTGAATGATATGATTTTTGACTAGTCTAGAAATGCAAGAAAAGAAAAGAAAAGTTCTTTTTATTCCTACTTATGATGTCGTTTAGAAGAGAAGAAAGAGGTGAAAAGGGAGGATCCTAATGCACCCTATATGAACAAAAAGAAAAGGAACCCAAGGAAGAACCTAAGGTCCCACCGGGTGTGCCAGAATGTTTCTATGATAATTTTTGCTTTCTACATTCAAAGAGAGAATTAAGAAATTGAGAAGAAATGGTCAAGGCTTGTATGTACCTGGATGTAGTTGTGTGCACCAAAATTAGACGTTGGAAGGTACTCCTCTTTGGCTGTGGAGGAATGACACCTGTAAAAGAAAAAGAGACTAAAACGCGAAAAATGTTAGATGAGGAGATGGTGGGCTGTCAAGCAAAAGCTTGATCCCTGAAGTACGAAGACTTCCTTGAGGGATATCAACCCACTAATTAAAAATAGAATATTTGACAGAAACAGAAATAGTGAAAGACATAATGAAATAAATAAAAGACAAAAAGCAAAATGCGTACCTGATATGCAGCAAATTGTTCTGCACAGTCGCCGATGTCGGTCGCTATGCCAGCATCAGTCAAGGAAGGGAGCCAACATCGGTTAAAGTGTCGGGGTAACAACTGGAATCAGTCGGGGCAGTAGTTTTTAGACGGGGTCTGGTCGGGTCTGGACAGGGTTTTAGGATTGCAGAAGGGTCTAAAGTTTTGTCTGAGGGTTAGGGAGCCGGTTTGGGAGTCAGAGGGATTGTTTGGGGGTTTGTGTAGAAATCTGGGCAGAGTTACAGACTGTATATTTTGGAAAGGGTGGATAGAGGTGATACGGGAGGAAGTCAAATCGGGTTTGTAGTCTGAATCTAAATCGGGGTGGGGATATCAATTAAAAACAATAACCAGAGAACAAAATAAAAAGCACAGAACAAACGCTTACCTGTTACATGCTGAAGATAGAGTAGGAGACATAATTGATGTTTTTGGTGTGTTACAAAAGTTTGATGTAGCAAACCTCCAGCGAGATGACTGAAGCAGAATACCTGTATCAGAGAGAGAGAATACGAGAGGTTTGATTGCAGATTGATTGAATGCAAAAGTTGGTTGATCATTTTGAAGGTTGAATGAAAGAATGTTTTGAAAGAAGGTTCGATAACCGATCAAGAAACTGATTGGCAACCGAATAACAAATAATAGATAACGGATAATAGATAATGGATCCTACATTCGGGTCGAGAATGCAGTATTAAGGATAACCGATGCCAGCAAGACCGCTGACATTGGCTGAGTAGTGACTGACATCGGTGACATCCGCTGAGTAGTGACCAACGTCGGTAGATGCAGAATGGGGACAGAGGCTAACTTTAGCTTTCTGCTCATTTTTACATGCTACCAGGGTCAAGGCTTGTGGGAAAATGGTTGACAGGGGTTAAATAGGCATGGGAGAATAAAATGGGGGTTAAGGGGAGGACGACAAGGGTTAGACACAATTTTGGTGTCTACACATTCTCTTATTACAACATCATGTGAATTAAACTCCATAGTTTTACCAGTACCAGAATTACATATTTGATATATAGAGAGAAGATTAGAAGAGATTTGGGGTACAACTAATACATTGTTAAAGCATCCATCTTGTTTATCAACAGTACTAGATCCCAAAACTTCAATCTGTGATGAGTTACCCATAACAATATGTGATGTACTGCAATCTGTAAGAGAAGACAATAGATCCTTAGAATGTGTGAGATGGTGAGAAGCACCTGAGTCAAAAATCCACTGATCATGACATGAAGATATAGCCCTTGCTGAAAGTGCTTTCCCTTTTCCTGCAAAAGTAGAAGGTGATGGAGACGGAATGGAAACTTTGTGTTGTCTAACTGTTACCTCTAATGCTTCCATCTTAAAACATCTACTTTCATCATGATTAGGACCACCACAAAAATTACATGGACCAAATGTTTTCTTCTTTTGCTTAAAAGACTTTTTGGTCTTAGTAGATTTAGAATGATGAGGTGTTTGGGTGGTGGACTCTGGAGGGTTATTTGAAGGTGCTTGCTTTTTAGACTTAGGTGAAGGTTTTCCTTTAGAAGAATTAGCAACTAGAGCATGACTAGGACTAGGTAGAGCATCTAAGGCCATTAATTTTGTTTGCTCCCTAGTCAATCTTTCACAAAAAACTTCAAAGGAAGGCCATTTGAATTCATCACCTAATGTATCCATCATAGTATAAAAAGCAAAGGAAAAAACACTATATGGTCCTTTCAACTTTGATAAAATAATGAAAATGCACTCTTGATCACTTTTATCCTTGTCACCAGCTTTCAATTGTGACCTTATAAATTTGAATTTTGCCAAGAATTTATCTATTGAAGAGAAATATGATGGAGAGAGAGTACTCAATTCTGCACCTAATTGCAAAATTTTAAACTCATTAACTTTGACAAATAGGTTTTTAAATTTTTCCCATACCTCTTTTGGTGTAGTAGCATCTGCAATGTGAAATTGAAGATTATCTAAGACATTGAGGCAAATCAATCCAAGAGCCTCATCCTGCTTACAACCATATGCATATTTGTCTTTTTCAGTGGTGAATGTTGCAGGTGTCATTTCAAAAAAAATTCTCCATAAGCCCTTTTATTGAAGGAGTTGTTGCATTTTCATCTTCCAAACATGGTAATTTTTAGAATTTAGAGGTTCAAACAATCGAGATTCCATTCCCGAGGAAGATGATGAAGTTGACAAGAACAATCTAGACATTCGTTTTTCCTCAAAAAAACACCCATCCCGTTACAATTTAACGTCTCCTGACGAAAAAAAAATTAGCCTTGGCTTATACAAAATTTAAAAAATGGCTTTATGAAAAAAAAATGTATGGGGATTTGACCCCAAGACCTCCTCCCTACAAATTTTTAACAAAATATTTCTAGCCACTTTAGCAAAGTCAAATTTGAACTTTCAAAGCTAGAGACTTGCATTTAAACTAAAAAATTAAAAAAATAATTAAAAAAAGCCAAAAATGACTCACACGTGTGAGATAATAGCTGAATAATCTTTGGCTTTATCAAAAATAAACTCTTTTTCCAGCAAGGCGTGGTGGTCAGGAAAATATTTGAGAAAATTTTGTAAACACAGCCAAGGAAAAACACCTCTCAGCAACTGCAGAATGGCTCCACTGGATCTGCCCAAAGGATTGTATGGCCTGCTCCAAATCCATCCTTATCAACATGAAATGAATGCTTTGGAAGTATTCTATCACATGAAATTTTCATATTTTTATTTTATATAGATTAAGGCATTCAAAAATGAGAAATCCGTACGGCTATACAGCAGGCAAAAAAAATAGTTTTTAAATTCCTGTTGTTGGCTTCCAAAACATTGTACGGCTTGATCCAAATTCATCAAAATTTATATGGATATAAATATATAACATTCATATTTCATTAACAGGTCTCATATTCCAAAAAAGTCAACCATATGATCTGCCACATCAGAAAAATGAACAGGTACTGCAGTCTGCCAACAGTCTGCCAACAGGGACCACTCAGCAAGTTTTTGAATGAAAGAGCTGTATGTCCTGATCCAAATGAGAAAATTCAAATTGAAATGGATTATTGACTTGATTTCATATGCCCCTATGAAAATAAATATGATTTTGGAAATATGTACGGTCATTTAATGAGCATAAAGTACAGAATTTTCTAAAAAAAATGTGTAAACAAGAACCAAATTTTGAGAGAATAAAAAAATATCTGTAACACATCAATAAAATAATGTTTTTGAATGTGTTAGTAGATGAAAAATTTCAGGGAAGAGGATCTTCAACTAGAACTCCAAGCTCTGATACCATGAAAGAATTAACAGGGGATACATAGGATCCATAGGATCAATCCAGGAGAAAGAACCCACAACAAATAACCTGCAAATATTTCCAGAAAATAAATAAATTTGTCACACCTAGAAAATAGGTGATAATCCACAAATTTCTCTATATCCTCTTAATAATATCTCATTCATTTCTCATATAATGCAAAGTATTTATAATACAAATAGTTTGTTTCATGCTAACAAACTATTTGTAAGATTACAAAATAGAGAAAACAAACTATTTGTTTTCTCATACTACAAACAAATATATTGTTGAGAGATTCTCAACAATAATATAAATTAACCGAGGTAAATAAAATTAATCCTCAGTAATAAATAACTTACCCTATTAACCCTACGTAAGCTTAAATATGCATTATTCCAACACTTTCAGTCCTAGAACATATTTTATCCAACTAGAATCATATGATGATGTTATGCTACCTATTTGGTCCTAGATTTATACTTAGTGATTTGTGTATGTTTTTACATCTTGAGTTTCTTAGTTCATTTTGTCTTCTTCTTAATCTGGAGAGATTCCCTCTAAACTTCTAGGGTCAGCTTATCAAAGTTTAAGCTAGCTATTTTAGTGTGGGTGTATCACAAATATCTAGGCTTTGGTGTATTTTTTTTCACCTTAGGTATTTGAGTTACCTTACTCTCTTTCGGTATGTATGATTTCAACTTTACCAAAGGTTGAGTAAACTCATGAGCCAAATCTTATAAATTATGCATGGTTTCAAACCACTCTCCTTTTATAGTTTCATTAGTACCTTGGTTATTTGTTTAAGAGAGAGAAAAGCATACTTTAATTGGTTGCTAAACATTAGTCCAAAGTTAGTCAAAAACAGAAAACAACCCTTTTTAGACATGACTCAAAGGTTCACTCGTAGTGAGGCCTCTTATGGCCTTAGTTATGAAGATGATAAATTTTATGATGGTCAAGATAACCTTATTATTTTTGATGATATCCCCATAATAATAGGATTTAAATATGATTACAATGAATATAAACCCCAAGAAGATCCAGATGAAGCCCTTCTTAGATTTATAAAATTAGGTGCTAGACTACCTTCTAATTTTCATATAGAACAATTGCATACCTTAGTTAGAGAAGGAGAAAAATGATAGCAAGAGAAATATTTTGCATAAAAAGATGCACCTTCTTCCTCTAAAAATGAAAGGAAATACAAATAGAGTCAAAACCGACAAATTAGGATCTTTTATCTAAGATTAAGATAATAAGTCAATGATATGTAGATCAACTTGTCACAAACTTAATATAATCCCTAGTTACCACTTCCATTCACAATAATGCTTTGAAAGAACATAAATAAATGGTTGGAAGTACACAACAAGTATTGGAAGAGAACATTACCATAGTGGACCAAAGAAATCTAAATGAATAGTTAAAGTCACAAGAAACCTTACAAGATGTTCCATTTGATATGAAACATACATTTTTTAATCATCAAGAACCTCTTACTACTTTAAAAAATTAGAAACCCAAATATTCAATTTGAATTGAAGAAATTCCTCAAGACAATTTGGCTAGTTCTTTTCAACCAACCCAAAGATTGGTAAATAAACATAGAAATTTCCAAAATAAAAAAGTGTGAATCAACCAAATTTAGGGAATGTTTTACAATCCAAGAATAAATTGCCCATGTTCTCAACTCAAGTAGTAAATTAGAACCAAATCATGGATTGCAAGGTATATGCTCCCTGTATATCCACCCAAAATCAGGGGTACATTCCACCCCAACAAAATCAAAATCAAGGGCACATTCCACCCCAATAACAACAAAATTAGGGGCACATTCCACCCCAATAGCAAAAAAACTAGGGGCACATTCCACCCCAATATAAATAAAACTAGGTGCACATTCCACATTAATAGCATCTTATCCAATCCACAAATGCACCAAACATGCAAGAATGGAACTCTATGAAGGAATTTATCCAAATATTGGAGATGAATAATAGAGTCAAAAAGTACAAATTCAATGATATATGCCCATATCCATTCAACTTATCTAATCTCCAAAACCCCTTTCTACCTCATTTTGAGGCACCCAAATTTGAAAAATATAAAGGGAAAGGAGATCCACATGAACACATATAAGAATTCTTCATCTTGTGTAAAGAGGTTGCTTATATTAGTGAGTACTTACTATGATTATTTCCATGAAGTTTAGTGGGACAAGCTCTTGATTGGATACTTAAACTACCTAAGGGATCAATTACGGATTGGAACAACTTATCAAAAAAAGTTTGTTAACCATTTCTCATATAACATAGAACATGAATTGACTATTGTTGACTTATGCAAAGCCAAGCAGTGTGATGGTGAAAGTTTTGTTGCATATCTACAAAGGTGGAGAGTGTTGGCAGGCCACTTTCAATATAATTTACCAGACAAATAATTGGTTGATATCTTTACAAAAAAATTGTATCCTAAAGTTGTGCACAATCTATGATTAGATTATGCTAACTCATTTGAAGAAATTATTGACAAAAGAGTGCAGATTAAGAAATATCTTATTGCTAGAGGCCTTGTTAATTTTTTTGCACAAGGACAAGCATCTAATCAGACTAAATCACCATCTCCTCAAATAGTTATGCAGGATAAGTCTAAGGACTTTCACAAAAATAAGAACATGTACAAATAGTATAGGCTATGGCTCCTCCAAATGTATAATTAACTCCCTTAAATCCACTACCTACTTTACAGAGACAACCTCCATGAAGAACATTTCATAACAATTTTAGAGTATTTATCAAGCTAGGAGAATCAGTTGAAATAGTGTTACAAAATCTCATTACAGCTAATTTAATTGTATGGCTAGTATCAAGGCCATTTCCTCAAGATCAACCAAAACTAGACTGGTACAAAGAGAAAAAATGGTGTAAATTTCATCATGTTGTTGGTCATGGTGCATATCATTGCATTCAATTGTGGTATATTATTGAGGAGTTTATTGAAAATGGTGAGCTAGAAATTAATTTAGCCCCTAATCAAGAAACAATTCAATATATGGGAATCTACAAACACCCCTTTCATTGACATGATCCACCACCACCGAGGAGCAATCAAAATGGTCACAATCAAGGATAGAGGTAGAATCAGAACCAACAACAAGGTTAGAATCATAATGAGCATAATAAAGATCATAATTCCCACACTAATAATGTGGCTTATAACAATGTACCTTATGACTATAATAACATTATGGGATGTATTTATGTAACCCACATTACCACTATTACTATAACACTGCATGGCTAATCTCATGTTCCTCACAACATGAGACCCATCATTATAGGGTCAACACCGTCTCCCCCTAGTAATACCATGTTGAGTTCACATCATCATGTTGCTACAGTGTTTGCCAGGGGTACTAATCCTAAACATTAGCACCATTATTTTAATTATAAAGGCTCTTTGTTGACCCAAAATTATCACAATATTGTTAATCACCCAGAGGTCACCATCCAAGGCCTTTTGTCTCATTATTCTAATTAAAAAAAATCCTTTGCACCTCTAGGTTGTGCAGTTGCAACTAGATGCCCATGAGTTACCATTCAGGGCCCTTCACCCACTTCTTCCCATAAACCCAATAAAAACATTGTGCCAATGATTCCAAAGCCTAATACTATCCCAACAAAGACTAAACTATTTCAATTCATAATTTAAAGGCCTTATAGTATTATGGATCAATTCGATAAAACCCCTGCATAAATTTCCATATTAGAACTCTTGCAGACATCTGATGTCAATAGAACCATCTTCAATAAAAAATTTCAAGAGTCTATTTTGCCTAATGATATAAACCTTGATTAGTTCTAGAACCTAGTTGGACATTTGCCTTCATTTTGGCAAATCACATTTGATCAAAAGGACATGTCCACCCTTAGCCCAAACCACAATAACCCATTATACATTGAGATAATCATTGTGGATCACTAAATCATGTGAGTTCTTATAGATAATGGTTCAGGGATGAACATCATATCTCTTAAATTAGTGCAATTATTAGGTTATATGGATAATGACATTCAGCTAGAGAGTATTATAATCAAGGCTTATGACAATGTTGAGAGGGAGTCATCCAATATAATTTAGTTGTCAGTCATGGTTGGGTCTATTTCTCATCACACATTATTCCATATTATGGATATTGATCTTCCTTCTAACATACTTCTTGGTCATCCTTCGATCCATGAAGTATAGGTAGTTCCATCTACTCTTCAATAATACCTTAAGTTTCCCCGTGATGGGATCAAGGTTACTATTCCTGTTGATCGACAACCATACCAATACTGCAAACATCTTGAAGCAGAGTTTCATAATTATAACTATTTCCTAGGTTCTAAATTCATTCCAAAGAAGAACAAAGCCATCATTTCTCACCCATCTCCATCTAATTATATAGACCCTGGTGATCTAGCCTCCACTTTAACTAGTCTATTTTCTACAGTACTGGCTAAATAGGGAATTATTAAAGACATGCATTTCCATGTACCATCTAAAGGATGTTATCCATATTGAAAAATTACCAAAATCCCTTAAAATTTTTCGTAATACTAAAACATCCTAGACTCCTAACAGACCCTATCAAATTTGGTAACCAAAGAGGAAAAAACCAAAACCTCCTACGGTTTTTATACCTGCAGTTACACCAAAGAAAGTTCAAGAGGCTTTTACTGAGGGAGATTAGTTATATTTTGAAGGCCTTGTAAAATGTTTTTAGAATCTAAAGTATCCTATCCCTAACAAGATAATGGATCATCTTGACTATATAGGAAAAGGTCTTGGCCCACAGGTGCAAGGAATTTTAGAACCCTTATCATTTGGAGTTGTTGATTAGAATCATGGTCTCAAATTTAAACCACCAGAAAATGACATCATAACATTTGGTAGTGACTCTTCCGAAGTGACTAGTAACGAGACTCCTGTAATAGTGACACAACATCCCATTATAGACTTTTTGATGAGCTTGTTGATTCATATTTATTTGATTCAATTGTCATATTGACCATAACACCTATTGGAGCTTCTTGTCCTAAAGCAAAAAACCATCCTAGTGGTGCTTCCCTTCCTAAAGCAAGACATTATATCTTTACCATTGGTGCTTCCCATCCTAAAGCAAACCCTCACTATAACCTATGCCTTTGCCATCTTGAACTCATAGATTGGGATCAGAAAAATTTGATCATATGCCTTGATGAGTTTCAAAATGAAGAATCTATTGTAAAATACATGGGCCTATAAGATGCAATCCCCATTGGTGATCATAAGCAGGGTTTTGATTTTTCATTAAATTATTTTTCCTAATTTAGAGAAAAGGAAAACTTCCCTGATCATAATAAAGAACAAACATTGAGATATTTAGCTGAAAACCTCTTTGAGGTACTTGTTGATCAGGTAAAAATTAAATAAAAAGACAAGTCCTTTGAGTGAAAACCTACTTTAGGTACCCCCAGGTGGGAAAGTTTGCTCATCCCCTCAAAAAGTAGAACTTCCATCTAACCCAAGTTCCATAGCTATTATAATCATCTCTTCAAAACAACATCAAATATTTGAGCATCTTACTCTTGAGTTTCTAGGGGTCTTTGCTAATTTTCATTTACTTAAGAAGGTATATTCTAATTATTCATATTATCCAGATATTTAGGAGGAACAACAAGAATATATAGTATTATAAGATGATCATGACCATACATTGCCTACAATTCTAGAAGATGGATCTACACTCCTTATGGAGGACACAATAGAAGTGAATTTGGAACCAATGAGGATCCCAAAATTGTTTATCTTAGAGCTTCCCTTATTGAAGAAGAGTGTGAACATATTATATCCATTCTTAAGGATTATATAGACATTTTTACCTGGGCATATTCTAACAGTCAGGCCTAGATCCAAATTTAGTTTTACATCATCTTGTTATTCAACCTGATGCTAAACTAGTCAAATAAAAGTTGAGAAAAATGCATCCACACATCACCCTTTTGGTTAAGGCTGAATTATAAATGTTGTTAGGATCTAATTTTAATAGACCATGGGACTACTTTGAATGGATTTCTAACATAGTGCCAGTAAGTAAAAAGACCCTAGGCATATGTGTTTGTACTAATTTTCATGATATCTATAAAGCATGCCCTAAAGATGATTTTCCTCTGCCCAACATCGATATGATTATCAAATCAACTGTTGGGTATGAGATGTTATCCTTAATGGATGGATTTTCTAATTATTATCAAATTGAGATAGCCCCTGAGGATCAACATAAGACTACACTCACCACTCTGTGGGGAACATTCTATTACTAAGTCATGCCATTTAGTTTAAAGAATGCTAGAGCCACATATTAGCATGCAATGATTATCATCTTCCATGATATGATGCATGACATTATTGACGACTATGTTGATGATATATTAGTAAAATCAATAATAAGAGCTAGACACCTTGATATTATATGAAGAATATTTGAGAGGCTTCATGCATATAAAGTCCACTTGAATCCTAAGAAATGTGTATTTGGATTCACATCAAGAAAATTGCTAGGGTTCATTGTATCACAATGAGGGATTGAGGCCAACCTTTACAATATTATTATGGAAATGCCTCCACCAAATTATATTAAATAGTTGTGAGGCCTACAAGGAAAGGTCCAGTCTATACGTAGGTTCATTTCTCAATTAGTAGATAAGTGCCACCCATTTACTCATCTCTTAAAGAAAGGGGTAGCATTTTAGTGGGATGAAGATTATCAGATAGCATTTGGAAATATTAAAACATAGTTGGCCAATCCACTAGTCTTATGACCTCTAACATAAGGAAGGACACTACTTCTTTATATATCAGCCATAGAACATGCATTGGGGGTACTTTTGGCTCAACATGATGATCATGGTAAGGAACACATGGTTTATTATTTAAGCCACACATTGGTATCCTATGAACATAATTATATGCCTATTGAGAAGGCATGTTTATCTATGGTGTTTGCCACTCATAAATTGTGACATTATATGCTAAATAATAAAATTGTTATTATCACTAAGGTAGATCCTCTCAAGTTCTTTTTATCTAAAGTATCTCTTCAAGGACACTTGGCTAAATGGATTATGCTTCTCAATGATTTTGATATTGAGTACTAGAATTAGAAAGTAATCAAAGGCTAGGTTCTTGCTAACTAACTTGTAAAAGCTCCTAGTATGGCCACTCAACCCCTTAACTTTGAACTTCTAGATGATTATATCATGATGATAGAAAAAGCATCACAAGAACCTAAATAGTGGACACTCTATTTTGATGGATCCTTCACATCCTAAGGGTTTGGAGCTGGCATATTGTTGATCATACCATAGGGGGATTTGATCCCCAAGGCATTCCATATACAATTTTAGTGTACAAACAATATGGAAAATATGAGGCATTAGCTATAGAGATATATCTTACCATATAGTGGGATATTCAAAGCTTAAAGGTCTATGGAGATTCACAACTAATCATAAATTAGACAACTAATCAGTATCAAATAAGAGATGATAAGCTTATTCCTTACAAGAAAATCATTGATAAACTTGAAACACATTTTAAATCTCTATAGTTTAAGCAAGTTCCATGAGTCAACAATAGATCTACCAATGCTATTGAAATAATTGGTTCCATGATTCAAATTCATGATAGTGCTAAAGAGTATCAGTTCTTGATTGAAAATCTTCTTCAGCTAGCACATATTATATCAAATTCAGAGAGGATATGCACTATTGTTGATCCTAATCCCTCACATGAACTACCATGGTACCAATACTTTTATAACTATTTCCATAGTCATGTATTTCCTACCAACCTTTCCAACAACCAATAAAAAAATTTCCTTCATCACTTAACATGTTATATCCTCCTTGGAAACACACTTTATCAAAAAGGCTATGATGGAACACATATTCATTGTTTATCTTTGGGAGAATCCAAGCTGACACTAAAGGAGGTTCATAAAGGAATGTGTGGGGACCATACCAATGGTGTAGTCCTAGCAAATAAACTTCTTAGAATAGGCTATTATTGGCATAAAATGGAGATAGATGCTTTTAATTATGTAAATAAGTGTGTTCCTTGTTAGTAGTATGGTAACTTGATACATGCACCTTCCTTACCATTGCAGCCAATTACAACACCATGGTCATTCTCAACATGGGGTCTTGATCTCATTAGAAAAATTAACCTGACATATTTAGATGGCAATAAGTACATTTTGACTGCAACCAATTACTTTACCAAGTGGATTGAGGCCATTCTTCTCACTTATATTACTGGGAAACAAATAGCCAAATTTATTCATTACCATATCATCTATCGATATGGCATCAAAACCTGTATTATATCCAATAATGGTGGATCCTTTGTGAACTAAGATGTGAAATCTCTTTGTGAAAAAAAGATATCAAGCAAAATAAATGCACTCCATATAACCCACAAGGAAATGAACAAGTTGAGACATCAAATAAAACCATTCTATCCATCTTAAAAAATATTGTCAATGATGCTAGCTGTAATTGGCATTTACAACTTCTTCCTACCCTTTGGGCTTATAGAACCAATCATTGCACCCCAACTTGGGTTACTCCATACTCCCTTATTTTTATCACTGAGGCTATCATCCTGATTGAGATTGAGATCCCATCATTAATAATATCATTGGAGCACATTGAAGATGATGAAGACTATAGAGCTTCATGGTTGTAAGAACTAGAACTTCTTGATGGTAAGTGTTCAGTTACCCTAGAAAAATTGTAGGCCTATCAAAATAGATTGTGGAGAAGCTACAATAAACACATTATCCCTCAAGAATTTGAGATTGGTGACTTAGTTTTTAAAGAGAACCATAAGAACATGAATTTTGAACCCAAAAAGAAAGGCAAGTTTTAGCCTAATTGGTTAGGACCATATATTGTCATAGTGAACTATGGATCAGGAGCAAATTGATTGGCTAAACCTAATTGTGAATAAAGTTTAGAGCCCATGAACATCATACAACTTAAGAGATTATATGCATGAATAAATTTGAACCATTGTCTATAAAACCCCTAAATTGGGGGTAATTTGTGTTGTCATAATTTTATCCCACCCTTTTATCTTACTTTAAACACATTTTATACTACCCTGGTCCACTTTTTATGAATTCTAATGGTAAAGGCTTTGAACTCTTAGCAATCTGAACACATTCTTCAACCCATTCTAGATTGTTCTCTTTGAGAAGCATATTCTTTGTTATTTCTAGGACATATTATAAGCTTGAACACTCATTTTTCCCTTGACCAATTATGATCTTGATTATGTCTCATGAATATTATGAACATCTTCAGGAGTAGTTCTACAAAGTAGTTCAACTAGGATAGTCTTGTGTAACTTCTAACAAGTGAATAACTTCATCTTTTTAGTACAAGTATTTGCTACTTTTTTGTTTTATTAATAACCTCACTCTCATTTATTTGTGAGCATAGTTTGTTACAGCTAACTTAGCTACCTTATCGGAACCTCTACTCTTAAGGCATGCATCTCCTCGACTAGATGGTCCCAACTTATGTATATTTTATCCCAAAAATACCAAAAACATTAGAACGTGATCCCAAAAATAACAAAAAATTATCTCACACTTTTGTACATTTGTACATTCCCATTCCACCATATCCCATGATCTCACTATTTTGTGAGCAACTGTTAAGTTTGAATGCTCTTACCATTTTGAAAGCACAAAAACACTAGTTCATTTCATCTTGTCCCACGTACTTACCATTTTTCAAGATCATTATTTCTCATCTCATCAACTTCTTGTTTGCTAGATCATTCTCATTTGTTTGTTGTATCTTCCATTTCTTTTATAACATTAATCATGCTGGTCTGATCATCATTTTTCTTCTATCCCATTTCTTGGGAGAACTACATTTGGCCTAAAGTTCATGTTGGAACATGCATTGATGGAACTATGTAGGTAACATCCGCTTGTCTTATACATCTGAAGTCAGATCAACCAACCCCTTCTTTTTCTTCTCTTCCCCCATTTCTGCTATTATTGTTCCTCTTTAATTAGGGAATAATTATCATGTCATTTTTATTTGTTATGATATGGTGGAAAGTAACACCTCTACTGCACATGAATTAAAATTTGTCTTTAAACCACACTAACTTGGTTTTTTTTATGTGTGTTTATTTGTGTTTTCTTGGTGTTTTGTTTTTCTTTCGCACCTCTCCTTTTATTTCTTCTCCTTCTCTCTTTTTATTCCTTCTTGTCTCTTCTTGGTCTTATATTTCCTTCTTTGTTTTTGATTTTCTCTTTTGTGTTTCAAAACATCTTGATGATTCACATGGATATCAATTGTTTATATCTTGATCCTATATTATTATATTGTTCTGGGATCATTTTGTTTATTTGATTGTTGTTGGTGTCTTATTTTTTCTATTTGATTTTGTTTTTTCTATTTTGTGTTCAAGAATGCCTTAATGGTCCACATAGATCTTAATTACTCATATCTTGGTTTCATGTCATTAAGATGTTCTTGCCTTTTATTTTTAAAGATTTGTGTTCCTACTTAAGTCTTGATAGATCATATCTTGATTTCAAGTTAGGTTCATTTATGTTTATCTTTTTCTTTGTTTTTGATTTTTTGCTTAAATGTAAATAGCTATAACTCTAGTTTTGGTCATTATTTTACCATTATCCTTAGTTATAGATATTCACATTTGAATTGGCTTAGTGTAATTGGAATCTTATGTCATTATAATCTATTCATATTCAAGATGCCTAATTTTTTTCTACAACAAGGACTTTGTGCTTAGGTCTCAAAGTATTAATGTCAACATAAGCTCCAATGAATGATTCTCAAGAACACTTTGCCAAATGTAGGCTCATGATATAGAATTAAGCTTCTAGGTAGCATGTATTTTAGGATTCTTTGTCTATGTTTAGATGTGCATCTCTTCACATACATTATGAGTCTAATCAATTCTTGGTCATTTTTCATCATTCTTCATTCCATTCTCTCCCAAACTTGGGTGAAATATATTGGCCTAAAGTTCATCTTGGAACATGAGTCCATGGAACTATGTAGGTAGTGCTCAATTTATATTGAGGTTAGCTCAACTATCTCCATTCTTTTTTTCATATCTCTCATCACTTTATGCATTCTCATATGTTTGGATTTATATGGATTTCTAAACCATTACGCCATCATATGTATGTTTATGCCTGCTCGCTTTAACCTATCTTTTGGGTTATATCCTTGAACTATTTTGCTTTCCAATTGCCCATAATGGGGTACACAATCTGAACCATATCTGACTCAAATCAGCTCTACAGGGGTAAACCATTATTTTTTCTTTATCAATGATCAAGATTCACCCTACTAAGGAACACCTATTTCATCAAGATCAAATCTACTCTATTGAATTACTTCTTGTTTTTTATTATATAAGGTAGCAAACCAAGGGCTGAACCCTTATAGAAGAAGATGAACCATGAAGGCAATCAACATAAATGATGCCTTACAATAGGAATGATATGATCAGTGTAGCAACAGACACAACAAACTAAAATAAAACAAGAATAGGAAAAATGAGAGACAAAGAAATCTCTACTTACATAAACATAGATTTGATGAGGTCATTTAATTTCTCAGTGTTCTCCACATTGACATCAAAAGTAGTATTACTCAAGTCCTATAGAATAGACATGTTCAGGAGAATAGAATTCTAGAGCCTAGTGGTAAAGTTTTTCTCCAATTTTTGGATGTGACCCTTTAGGGCAGCAATTTCAGCTTTCAAACCAATCTCAATTTTAATTTCCTCGTCATCTTCCTCCACATACATCTTTCCCTCTTTGTTAGCATTTTATGCAATGTCAGCAACATCTTCCACAGTAGCCTCAAATTATCTTGTCTCCTACTTACCTTCAGTATCCTCAAAGATTTCTTAAACTTCCAATTCCTTGTTCTCTTCCTCCTAGGTGGCTTCCTTCGAGTTGATCTTCAAATATTCAATAAGCCTAGCCTTGGGAGTGGGTTTAACAACAATCCTCCTCAACCGTCGAACTCTTGAAGAGAGGCCTTGCTTACTAACCTTAGTGGACATATGGGATTTACTACATTGACCCCCAATGGTCCTATAAGGATTTTTATTGGTCCCAACAGTGGTCCCCCCAATACCCTCTTCACCAACATAAAACTTTCTCTTCTTGCCCTTTGTACTCACAAAGGAGCTAGGGGTGTCTACGAGGGTCTCCTCAGGAGTAGAAAAGGATACTTATTTAGTTTTGGTAGAGACAGGGGTAGGACATGGCTCATCGACAGTATCCCTAGCAAAAAGGCTAGAAGAAATTTCCCTGGTATCAATTATAATAGTCTTGGATGGCTCAAGGGCATGGTGTAAATTATATAAACATAAAATGAGGCCCTGATGGAGGGGGGTGGGATTCATGTCAAGTTTTTTTGCCAATTTTGCTCTCACCCTAAGGATAGAATGTTCTAGGGAGGAGAGTAGATAAAATGGAAAACTGATGAGAGCATTACACCTAAAATTATTTAAAAGGGGGAGATGATAATTATAAAACCTGGTGAATTTTGCTTCTATCATGAAATACTTCATGAGGATGAAGCACACTCCATCCCATGGCTCGAGTAATTTGGCTCGGTTAAATCCTCCTTGGTAAGGAACAAGTTCTTCATCTTATCCCAGAAATAGCTTATGGCTATAAAGGTCCATGATTTTTGTTTTCCTTTGTAGCTTCATCCCCTGCGTGGACATGCCTATAGCCATAGCTATCACCTTTTCAAAAATTTCAAAGCTAATTCCTCCAATAGTGACTCACTAGTTTAACCAAGACATCATGAATTATTTAGATAGGTTTTCATCAAACCCATTGAGTCTCTCCAGGTAGGGACTAATCCCACCCTCTTTGTAATAGTGCCAGACCAATGGATTATCTTTGAACTCACATCAATAGACTAGTTCCATTCAAATTTTGTTACCCCCCATTTTGGATTTATAGACCAAACCATGAAAATTCCCAATTTTTACCTTTGTATTTGAGGTAGCTTCAAGCCCTTGCTCCCAAATATGCATAATGATAATGTGATAACACATAATTTAGAGTATCATGTAGAGATGAAATTTACTCCTCCCATGCTTAAAAATCATTTCTTGATGATCTCCATAATGAAGTCCACTCACCTTAACACATTGGTACAATAAATCAAAAATGATTATCAAAAGAGTACAATAGGCACTAAACTCCAAGATCCATGTCAGCACCCTCTAAAGGGACTAATTAATAGAGTTATCCTTCTCATATGTCTAGCTCATCCTTAATAATTAATTTCTTTTTGGATAAGATCCCTAATGTTTAAAGGGATATGATCTATTTGGTGCCAACATCGCCAATTTGAAAATGGTTGTCTGAGATTGGCACAGGCATTAGAAACTCTATTTCCCTCTCTATAAATATGTGAAATATTAACTCTATTAAGTTTCTGTAGAAGAAATTAGATATCCCTAATGATATCTTTTAAATTAATTCCCACATTCGATGCTTTGTTAACTGCATTGATAACCATTTTAGAGTCCCCTTGGATACTCAAATTCCTTATACCTAGGGATATAGCCAATTTTATCCCCCATAAGAGAGCCATTACTTCAGCATAGGTATTGCTCTCGTAGCCTATTCCACTAGCATAGACATCAATCATCTACCCTTTGTCATTTCTTATAATCCCTCCCCCACTAGCTTTTCCATTAGACTTGGAGGCCCCTTCAAAGTTAAGTTTCATCCAGTTAGGCTTTGGGGGATTCCATTTGGTATTAAGTCTCTAAATAATTTTGGAAGTATTATAAGCAGGAATATGATTTAGAACCTTCCATTTAGCCACAATTTGTTCTTCTTCTTGAGTTAGGGGTTTCTTTGCAATATGAATATGAGCACTGGTGACACTTTTCACAAGAGTCTTAACGAAAGAATGAAACACTTGAGAGGCATTTCTAGCAGTATCCCTAAAAAATTTATGGTTGTGCTCTTTCCATAAAATCCAACTCAAATAGGGTAGAGTTTGATTCCATAATTCCATGAGCCAAGGATGAGAAAAGGTAGGATTCTAGCTGATAATGACTTCCTTAAGGTCAGAGTTACAGACCCACTCAATACCAAAATTATTTAGGATTATGCCCCAAATTTCCCAAGAAAAATCACAATGTATGAAAAGGTGAGAAACTATTTCCTCTTTTGAATAGCACAAATAACATATATTTACTAGGGTAAACCCTCTCTTCTGAAGGTTGTCTAGGGTTAAGATTTTGTTATGAGCAGTAGCCCACCAAAACATGTTGATTTTTGGTATAAGTTTATAGTTCCAAACCTTTTTCCATATCTCTTTATTTGGAGCCTCAAGAATCATCAATTGATAAGTAGACTTGACAAAGAACCATCCACTCTTATCTGGCCACTAGTACTATTCATCTTCACATGGGAAGAGAGGGATTATGATCTCCTGAGTCAACTACTAAATATCTAAAACTCTAGGGAAGAGCTCAAGCCAATGAGCACAACAATCTGATAGATTTTTCTAGCTCCTTATGCCATTGTTATTATCCATGTAATCACTGATTTTATCTCCAAAAAATTGAGTAGCAATGTTATCAATTTAACCATAGTTTCCCAATGTGATAAGATCCTTATCCTTAACCCAAATGTCATTCCAAAATTTAATATGCCAACCATTTCCCAATTTCCATATAATTCATTGCTTAAGAAGGCTTCTACTTTTTAGCATTTTATTCCATATCATAGATCCTTGGGGTAACCCTACCTGTTGAAGAAAGTTAGAACCATCAGTATTATGCATATATTTGGCATACATTATTTCCGCCCAATCATTATTTTTATGAATCAGGTTCCAGTTGATTATGGAGAGAAGGGCTTTGTTCATGTTCCTGATAGATCTAATATTGAGGCCACCATGTGATTTTAGAAGACACACTTTTTCCGATCTGACCAAAGACATTCTCCATTTATCTTCCAGTCCCATCCATAAGAATTTTCTTTGAATCTATTCCAATTTATCATCAAAATATGTAGGTATTTAAAGAGAGACAGGAAGTAGGTAGGAATCCCTTGAAGAGAAGCCCGGAGAAGCTACTATTTCCCTGCACTGTTGAGAAGTTTCCCTTTCCAACCAAGAAGTTTCTTCTGAGTTCTTTCCACTATTCCATTCCAAAAACCTAGAGATACCTCTTTGACCGTGAGGGGAAGATCCAAATAGGTAGC
This sequence comes from Torreya grandis, assembly GCA_037957365.1. NCBI lineage: Eukaryota > Viridiplantae > Streptophyta > Pinopsida > Cupressales > Taxaceae > Torreya > Torreya grandis. Next base: position 81,921 of record JARHVA010008234.1, on the reverse strand, counting down.
AAGAAGAACAGCTTCAGCACAGTCTAGGATGTCAATGATTTTTTGTCTAAGGTCATTAAGAGTATTAAAAAAGTACACATTGCTTTTTTAGAGATTTATGCTTTGCCCAGAATCTATGGCATAGTTATTAAAATATTCTTCCATCTCCTAGCTTCAATCAGTGAGGAGATGCCAAAAAAAATGGTATCATCCACAAACTACTGCACTGCCATAAGGGGAAGGGAGGAAGCAGGTTTGATTCCCACTAACTTTTTAGAGACTATATTGGCTTGTATGTATCTCACTAGTGCCTTCGCCATTATGATTAATAAGTAAGGGGAGAGAGGGTCCACCTAGTGGATTCCTCTTGAAGAAGAGAAAAAACCTCTAGGGACCCCATTGACCAAAACCAAAAATTTTGTAGAGTAGACAACATTCCATATCAGGTGAGACAGTTTATCATTAAACCCAAATTTCTTGATGACTTGGAATATAAAATTCCATGAGACCCTATCATATGCTTTAAAAATGTCTAGCTTAAGAGCCATACTAGGGATTCTACTCTTGTCCATGGAATGAATAGTCTCATGAGTGGAGATCACAGCATCAAGAATTTGCCTACCTAGGACAAAGCCTTTTTGAGTAGGGGAGATAATTTTGTCTAAAAAAGGTTGTATTCTCATAACTAACACTTTAGTGTAGAGCTTATAAACAATGTTACATAGACTAATAGGTCTGAAATTCGTAAGGTGTGTGGGCTATGACTTTTTAGGAACAAGTACTATAAAAGTATTATTAGCTTGTTTCAAAAGTTTACCTGATCTGAAGAAGTCACATCCAATAGTAGTAAGATCTATTTCCACTATATCCCAATAATCTTGGAAGAATATAGGAGGGAAGCCATCAGGACCCAAGGCTTTGAAAGAACCCATAGAAAATAAAACAACACGGACTTCCTCCTCGGATATAGGCCTTAACATCTCTAGGTTATCTTCCTGAGTTATCAAACAAGGGATTTTATCAATGAATTGGTTCATAGTTCCATCATTCCCATCATCATTATTTTGTTCAGTGAGCAAATTTTGAAAGAATATCTTGGCTTGTTCCCCTATCTCATTATCTTTAGTTATCTTCAGGGGATTGAAGTACTTATTATCTTCTCTTTGGAGACCCAATTCTAGTGGTGCTTCCCTTTCTTACGTAGAAAATTCTCCCTTTTCCTCTAATTCTAAGCTCTTCACATTAAATCCCATGATGGAAATATTTTAATGTGTAACTCATCTCAAGATTGATCAATGTCATAAGTGTGTAGCTTTTACTCTCAAATTGGGTACATTTACAGTGTGTCCCTTATATTTATGGATTGTATCTTTCCCATTACCCCCATCTCTAGGGCCTATTATACCTCTCATTATATTTTGATCATTGATGGTACTCACGTGTGCAAGCATTAGCTCATTTGAATGTGATCTATTCCATGGGTTAATCTCTCACTTTCTCTCTCTTTTCAAGAGTCCATCTTTCTCTTTCATCTTAGTATGTCTTCTTGAAGGGGCATCATGGGTCTATTCCAATTTCTTCTTGAAGACTCTTTTATTTGAAAAGATGTTGCTTTACCTAAATGTCTTGCTATGCCTTTTCAAACAGGGGAAAAATTTAGACATCCAATTCCTAACACCATTTGTGTTGAAATTGTCAATCTTACTCAAAATGCACTCAAATGCACATATTAGGTCAAAATCCATAAAATGCACTAAATGGTTTGAACTTGTCCCTTATAAGTGCCATTTTAGGTCAAAGTATCCCTAGATAGGGCAATGCATTTTATGGGCTAGCTAACTTAGATCAATTCATTTCGAGTCAAAATAAAGATATTGATTTTTGTGCTCTAGATCACTATTTTCTTAAAATTCATTGGTACACATCATGTACCTTTGTTATTTTGGTGTTAGCCACATCCTAAATGGGAATATAGTTTCAATGCATCTAATGTTAGCTTCTAATTCATCCCAAGTCAAATTACAACTTAGTAATATGACTTTCTAACCATTTTGATTAATCGAGGGCCAATTTTCAATTAATTTCACAAATGTTGATTAACCTTGTTTAAGGCTAATTAATCCAAATCAAGAGCTTAAGTGGATTTTCCATTAGAGTTGTTGAATATTTATTTTTAAAAATTGATTCTTATTATCTACATCACCTAGTGACATCATCTATGGGGTGGCATCCATCAAGCCATAAGTGCATAAAATATCAGGATTATGGGTCACCCATGCCTACTTATTGCCTCCCATGCCTCTTTAATCATTATTTATCTTGAGAATATTTATGGACTTAATTCCAAATATTAAGATTATCCATGGCCACACATCTAAATCTTAATATGGACAGTCATGGTTGATCCTGACCAATCTCAAAAATCTATAAATAGAGAGGACATGAACATCATTTCTAATCTATTTTGGTGTAAGGTAATTATGTTTAAATATATTCAAAGCTTGAATATTTAAAATTTATAATGCTGAATTATTTCCACAAAGCTTCATTGATAGGCTAATTTAGCGGTTTACAATCAAGAGCCTAGGTTTTAAGGAGTGTTCTTGAGGCATTGGATGAGCTTACCACCATTGTTGACAAAGACAAAGATGCTTGATCAAGGGAGAACATGTTTTTGAGCCGCATGGGTATGGTGAATCCATTTGGTAAGGTAATATGGTGTTGATTTATTTAATTTGTTTCTTGTTATCCTTTGTAATTCCCATAGGAATAAATTGGCTTGGTTAGTTAGTTCTTTATGCATGTTTCATTATTTATGGACTAATGCCTGACTAACTTGCTTTGTAATCCTCTTTATAGCCTATACTATTGCTCCTAAGGCATAAATTCCACATGTAACATCTTCAAACCCTCTTCAACATATGTGCTGACATGTTCAATCGGAAGCAACTAAGGTTTACACTTGTGAGACTCTAAAGAATCAAATCACCAGCATGAGCAAGCCAAGCTATTTTCAGATTTACAAATGTAGAATCAACTATTACATAAAAATAACACAATATTAAAAAATCATATTACAATACAAAAGCTTCAATAGTAACCTAGTGCTAATCATGTATATTCACCTTCACCTAGCTAATTAATTACAAGCAATATTACATATGAAAACTAGAAATCATAACCTACAATAAGCACTACATAGAATAACAATAAGGCACCATTACACTTTGATGCATAGAGGGATAACCATATGTTATATTATTAGAACTACTAGATAGGAGGTTAATCACATTTATTTTTACTCATCGATGAGATCCACATCTCATACATAGGAAACCACATCAACCCTTTTACAACTACCATCATATCTATGGACACAAAGATAATGATTGTTATGGACTTAGGAATTACATTAATAAATTTATAGATAATGGAATCATAACATTCACACAAGGGGCATCAAGATCTCCTCCATCATGGAACCATAGACCTCATTCCTCCTTGATTGAGTCTTCCCAAGGCATTCCTTCATAGGAATCATCAATTACTCATTGTGATAGTAATGTGGTTTATCAGATAGAGCCTTATAGGAGATCTCTTATCTTTCCTACTTGATAGATTTGGATACTAGTACAACAAACTTAGCCTACATATATTAGTGTAGTCCATATCATATATAGTATATTTTTATACACATTTACATAACAAAGTACTACTTTAATGAAACATCCACTACAACCAAGTTTTCCAAGACATATTTAAAGTAGCAACCCACTATGATTGGTATTAAATGAGCCACCAACATAGGTTTCAACTCCAGCTCAGTCATACACATCACATAATACCACTTCAGAGAAATATTCACTATGGATGCATTTTATAGGACCTATTTCATGTAGCAACCCACTAAGATTGGTTTTAAATGAGCTATCATGATATAGGACACCATGATAGGGATAATCCCATGAGACTCACTAGTTAGTATCATTTCTTCCTAGTTTCTCCTGTACATAGCTTATATCAAAACACAAAAAAAATCATATATTTCAAAAACACCAAAAGCATTTAAATTGTATGAATCATCCATGTTTTGCATTTTTACTATTGTGTTAGACTTACATTTATTGTTTCATGCTATTGTATGTCAATTTTATACATTACCATGCTTCACTTGATCTTCTTTAAGTGTGTACGGTGACATCTAGCTCTTTGAATGATTCATTCTACCCATTGAGTGGTCAACCCTACTTCTATATTCAAGACACACATTGATATATATACCCACTAGGGGCATCTTCTACATGACTACACCATCCAGGTTATGCCATTCCTACATTACACACTCTAAGTTATCATGCTAATGTACATTAATTTATAACTTATATAGAATATTATATAAACATTTCATTATTATCTAGCACTTGTTTATCTCTTAGCATATACCTAGTCTTATACTACACATGCTTTGCATTCTTTCACATTTGATTTGATTAGTTAGATGTGATTGTATCTTTCCAATTATTACATGCTTTCTCTACGTGCTTAACATAGCTTATGTGATTAAATTTCCAATTCTAGATTGTCTCCTACTTGTGCCTTAGGACATTTACCAATGCCCTTTGATTGTACTCTTCTATGTGTCTGTGGCCCTTGTGCCAACTTTTCTTGTTTCATTTGTATGTATATGTGGCATTTAAAAATACCTTCCATGCTTGTTTTCTATTTTGAGTGATATGTGCCCATGTTCCTTTTTTTCAAGGCCCCTTGGCCATCCTTGTATGATTATTTCTTATTATTTGACTGCTTGTTTGATTTTAATGTGTGTAATGCCATAATCCATATCATGAATTTCCCTTTCTTTCTTGGATGATATGATGGACATCATGCTCCATCCCTTCAACTAACAACTAATATGTAACATTTTTAGTTCAATACTTTGCACTTGCTTTCACATTGTTATATCTATCTAGGCATACCCTTGTTGATCTAACAATATATCAATACAAACATTTCTATATCTTGAAACATATTGTCAAATATCAAATGCTATATCATATATCTATATATATTAACACACTTACAAGACTCTTTTCTTGTAAGGGAAGCCATTGCAGGTTCATCATTCCTACCCTTATAAGAGGGGGTATAAAATAGGGGTTTTTTCATAGAGGCAAAATCTCCTAATAGTTGAAACAACAACATTTAGATCACTCAATAAAAAATCTAAAGGTCAAAATAGAGCAAATAAATAGTGAGAATTCTAGACCAGTAACCAATTTTCACACTAGAAAACAAGACTAGAAATGGATAGTAGCACCAAAAATAGGGGTGTCCATATTTTGGCACTCCTATCTAGGAAAAAAAACACTTGATTTTTCCATAAATAGGTAAAAATTTCAATTTAGGGATACTTTTTACATTTCTAGATCCATCAAATTCAATATTTTCAATACAGTTTTCTCATATATAGGGGTTATCATACACAACATGATGGTTCTTAATTTTAGTTTAGATAAGGTAGTTGGAATAACTTCTAGATTAGAATCCATGTTATACACATCAGTGATTAGGTCAATTTGCATGGCACACTGATCTTCTTTTATTTCTGAGTTTAATTATCATCCAGATATTCTTAGTAGTTGAGTGCCTTACTCCATCTCTAAGTGATTAGTATCACTTTCAAGTTGAAATTTCATACAATTTTAACTTTTTGAGTACCTAAGTTTTCAATTTGGATTTCATATAATCTTAGTACATTAGTTTTAGAGTGGATTTCATACAAACCTAACCTCCATCTTTTGAAATGGCCAAGAGCATCCTAGTTTCTAACATACATTCATGTTATCCATGCCACATTATGAGATTTCCAACACATACATGGGATCCATGAGCCATTTTATATGGTATTTATTCTATATATCGAGATCACTCCATAGCTTCACTTCATGGGGCAATGATGGTGCCAAAGGTCCAACCTTTGTATTCTTGAGCCACCTATTTAGAAGGATTCGACACATAGTCCAGACATTGATTAACACATGCATGATTCATTAAATTCACTTAGTTGGTGATGATGTATTAAAGGTCTAGTCTTTTCATTCTTGATCTACCTTCTCGGGAATTGAGCACTTAGCTCTATTCATGATATTACTCTTGATTCAACATTTACTCAACACAATCCAATATCAAATAGGTTTTATATTGGTTCATGTACCTAGTGAGGTGTATTAATTCCTTTATCTTCCTCTTACTTAGATTTTATAAATTCTTATTTTAGATATAGAATATCTATTAAGAACTAATCTACTTTATGTTTTCATTTGCAGATTCATAGTTCACAGTGTGCTCTCTCTATGCACATCCAACATCACATAGCTTCATGAGTTGTTCCCTTATAGGTAAGTTTAAGTATGATTTATTTTTTCTTTTATCTTAGTATTTTTATTTTCACATAAAATTAAAAATTGGATGATTTAGGCATGACTAATGACACCCAATCCATAGGTCATCCTTCTTGCTCACACAACCCTTCTAGGCTATTCTTTCACTAATTACCAATCATTCATATCCTTTTAGAAGTAGCTCTTTCTAACCCAAGCATATATTTTAGGCCCAAATATATCCCCCCACATATCATCCCCTTAGAACAACAACACCTAAATTGAATAGGAGCACTGTAACCTAGGGTGTCTTATTTTTGGCACTGTTGTCCAAGTGCATTTTCACCTCTAATGGTCATATTTTTTCAAATTCTTATCTTTTTCCCTATTGTCTTAATATAAGTTCAATTAACCCTTGATCATTAATGACCCTATAAAATTAAATTTAAAATCCATTTATAAGGGTTGGCACTCATTTACAAGAAAGAAGCAAGAATACAAGCAAGTACACTCAAGCACTCTTCCCTATTATCTGCATACAACCTTCCAAGAGCATTTCAAATCTATTAAAGAATTCATACCAGTCCCTAGTCATCTAAAGTACATATATTTTCATATTTATTTGCATACATCACACATAATTACACCAAATCAATTTTATGGGAGAACTACATTTGCTTGATCCCTCTTCAAAGTATTGGTATGTAGGCAACATGTGCACACATAGGGTATGAAGTGCTTACAAAATATCCTTTACACACTAACCCCTTCTCTTTATTTCCCAAGTTTCCATTCAAGTTCAATGACAAAGAGCTCCTAAGGGTTTTTAAGGCTAAATCAGACACATAGTGAGTTCTATAGGATTTTAAGCTTTAAAAACTCATAAATAGTGTAACACATGCCTGCTGAATAGAACCCATAAAGCTTCCAATCTCAGGAAAATAATGCCATAATAGGACTAAAGTGACAAATAGTAAGGTTCCCACTTTTGACACTACTATCCAACCTAGAAACAAAGTTTAGGAACCTATTCTAGCCTATTTTCCAGTCTTACTCCTCAAGTATCAGGCCTTGTCTCAGTTCAAATCAACTAGAATAAGATAAGTTCTATTTTATCTCACTTATTTATCTATTTATAAAAGGAAAAAATACTATCTATTTACACAAATTAGTAGGCTAATTAAAGCATATTATTCACTAATTTACATTGTTTAGACCCATTTATTATTTAGGAATTAAACACCTAATTTCCAAAAAATAATAAAACACATCCCAATAGCATATCAAAGACACATATGGAAGGTATAAATGAGAATTTAGTAACCACATGGGTAGGACCCACTTTTAGAGGTAATTATATCTCAACTATAACCTATTATGAGGTCCCATAAAATTCTCTAACTAATCTAGTCGAAGGATGTAAATCATGAGTTATATAACCCAAATGCGTAAGTAATGTCATGGTAAAGATGTTTTCACTTTCACCATTATCAATCATAATAATTTGTATAGAATTTTGGTCAAGGTATGCTTTAATGAATATATGATTCATCATCCCTAATCTCATTATCATTGAAAAAATAGAAGGTTCCTGAATCATAGAAGTTGTATGTCACGTAAGTACCAATAATCCCATCCAATGGGTGCTCATAATGTGATGGGGTAGGATGTGCATTATATACCATATTTAATTATGAATATTTCATTGAATGATCTTGTAAATTGTTTATATAAATTTGGAGGGTTTCATAATCATAGTCATCAAATAAATCAATATCTTCCATGTTAAAATAGATAAATAACATTAATATTAGGATAAAACAAGAAAGAAGCATTCTATATGGTACACTTATGTAAAAATGTTTTTTAAATATCAGGTTCACTAAATGTTTCACCCTAAAGTATAGATTAAGGGGATCTAGGGTTAATGATGTAAAAGCTAGCCTAGGGCATAAGGATGGTAGAATCTCTATAGTAGACCATTTTTTTATAAAACTTAGATAAACATATATTGAATTTATTATGTTAAGATTATAATAATATAAAGTAAATATATGTTAAATATTTAAATAATAATTAAAAATAATAATTTAGTTGGTTTTGATGCTAATACAAATATATATCTAGAATAGACACAAAGTGGACTAGATCTAAATTCTAGAATAATTGACTAATTTTGGAAATTTCACCTCTATAGCCATATAAACTTTCATCAACTTGGGATAGTTATATTGATGTTATTTTATATATTAGATGCAAGTGTCTAATATAGAATACATATTTAATATATATGTGACCACCTTAATGCTTCTAGGTTTTTCATCACCTTTACAATAGTGTATTCAAATTTGGGTCATGGATTGTCACTCCTTATAAAGTAGTAAAACCCTATTTTTTAATCTTCATATTCACTATGGGAAAAATGGGTTAGTGAGCACACAATTTAGAGTTGTCCTAAAGACCCCTATATTAATGAGTATACCTACATTGCCAATACTTTGAAGAAGGCCTCAAACTCATGTAGTTATCTCCTATGTGTTTTCTTTTTTGTAAATCATGTATTGTGTGGTAAGAAAGTACAATAGTGACTTAGTTTGTAACTTAGAAAATATATCTCTTGGGTTTCTCCTTTAATAATTTAAACCTGTAGATGTGTTGTCCCTATGACTAATATGAACATAGGAGATGATAGGGAATATTTTGATCACTTGAGTGCTTGATAAAATTCTTTTTCTAAGTTTTCTTGGTCTCTTTAGGTATTTTATAAGTTCAAAATGAATGAGGTTTTATATGAAAATTATGCCAATACCTTAGGATAATATATCATATTAAAGAACTCAGGATGACCATAGGAATACATTTAATTTGCTAATTATATGAATTTAGAGCACTAGACACTTGCATCATCATAAGTTTCTGACTTAGATGCAAGTGTCAAAGTACTAGAAAAGTAGGATCATGTCCATAACTTTTAGATATGGAAGATAATTAGGTTTAAAACATTCTGGGCAAGATAGAAGGTTTGAGTCATCATAATAACATTGGTTAGAATAAGAGGTAAGTAATTAGCCACAAATAAATATTTTATGTGAGACTTTTGGTAGGGGAAAGGTTTATAAGCTAAAGGTACATCTATGATATGCATTTTTCATGTGTACAAGACTGAGGTGTTATATAATTCATAAATAGTGACTACACTTGATTCCTTTTCCCAAGGCTTGGTACATATACTATAAAAGCATATGTGATACATACAATTGGGAATAATTTCAACAATATTTCATTCAAAATTTTATGTTTGAATCTAAAAATCCAATGGTATTTAAAATTTTAATATTTCATGGGAGAGAAAAAAAAATTACTTGTTTCATATAAATAAAAATTGAAGGTTGACAGACAAATAAGTCTTCACAAAGCTATAAAAGAGTATTATGTCAACAAGAAAAAAGATTAATTTATAATAAAATATAATATAAAATAATATAGAGGCCTTTAATCATAGTGGAAGTGAGGAAGATCTAGGTTTGAAAACATTTTTTGAACAAAAGAGGGACATAGAATAATGTGAAAATAAGAACATGAAGAAGATAGAAGAGGAAAAAATATGAAACCTCAATATATTAGAGAAATAAGGGCAAAATAAACTAAGAGTTCTCAACTAACTCAAAACTCTTTCACACATACTTTGTTTTCTTTCCTAGGCTTGATGTTAGTGTATTCCACTAGTAACCTATAGGTGATCTTTTAGGGTCACTTGATTATGTGTTGGAGTTTGAGACTTCATCTACTAAACCAATAAAAATTTCAATTATATTTGAATCTAATTTGAATTATTGATGAGTTAAAATCATTTCTCAACACCTCTTCTCCCCTCATTATATGAACTTTACCCTACGCCTTTGAGTTATGGTTGTAAGAGCTCATTAGGGATCATGACTATGTGTTGGGTTTAAGCCCTCTCCTTCAACATAAATAACCTATTCAATAGTACATGATCTTATATAAAGTTACAATTAGGTTTAATTACCTCTCTCACACACCTCTATCATCTCTTTACTTTAATATGTAAATGATACCTCAAATAGGCATGTAGGTGGCCTCTTAGGATGTTGACTATGCATAGAATTTTTGAAACTAAGTTCTCTCTCTTAGGCTTGTCATTATGTTTGGAGATATCCAAACCAATAATAACTCATTCCATTTTCACTATTTTATAAGGTCTAATAAAAAAATTTGTGACATTTACAAACCATTTCTCACTTGTTCTCATATATAGTCCATACAGACCTATAAGTGGTCATTTGACTATCAACTCGGTCTCCTTGACCTTTTTTGTCCAAGTGACCTAGATTATCTTATATGGAATATGGAATATTTCATTATAACTTGATGAAACTTAGAGAATGTTTCACTATTTTAATTTACTTTATTGATTTGAGGTGTTGATCATGGTCCAAAATGAGGACCTATAGGTTTAGGGCTTATAAGTCACTATTGGATTGTCTATAGACACAAAGCCACCCTTTTAAGTTATTGAAATATTAAAGTCTTTCAACCCACTATATACCTTCATTTTTACTCCTTCAAGGCTCATAGAGCTTCAAATTAGGAATCAAGTCACTGTTAACTCACCTTATAGTCTTGTACAGACTACATACAATCATCTTATGCATGAGGTCTATGCATGGAAAATTGAAGCATTATAGTCAATTTTAATTATTTGGTGATGGTAGTGAGGTAGTTAAGACCATATGATTTCATGGAGAGATATATTGGGTACTTTTTTGAGTAATGGACATCTTTAAACTATTTCTATAGTCTGTACAAGTCTATTTAAGAAAGAGACACCTGTGATCTCCATTGGAAAGTGTGTATATATTTCCATCTTGATCTCTTTATACTTACAATGGTACAATATGGTCTCATAAAATTACACCATGGTATACCTATAATACTTAAGCCCATTTTTTCAATCAAACTTGTTGTAGACTACTTAGACATAGATCATGTTCCCAAAAGTAAGCACACTTGAAGAATATGAACCAAAACACACTTGAGACAAAATAACATATAATCCATGAAATTGAGTGATATTCCATGAATAATGAATCATTATATACCACTGAGAGTGACCAGCATCTTAGGTAACTAAGATTTATAGTAGGATCCATTGAAATAGTTTGTTCATCAAGATACTCCTATTCTAAATGAAATCACCTCATAGAGATGAGTTGGATGATGAAAATACCATGAAAAGGACATACATGACCTATAAAATAATACAACAAAACCATTATTATCCATAAATTTATAAAGTGGAGAAACAGATGCAAGAACAAACCCCTCTCAGATGGAGAGGCCATAGTGACCTGGTGTCACTCTTGATGATCTTTCATAAGGAAGAAGCCACCATTTTGAAAAATAATGCACTGATTTTAAGATTACTAGAACCACTAACAATAGAAAAAGTCTCAAATCTTAATTCTCTTTCAACTGGTCATACCATTCAGTCCAATTTGCCTTCCTAAACTTTTGAAGGAAATAATAGAGAATAAAAGGTGTCTAAAATGTCACTTTGACCTAACACTTACAAATTTGGAAGATGGTCTAAAGGATCCCAAGGGACACTTAAAAACTATTTTTAACTAAAAAATGATCTTTGAATATCGTACAAGTGCTTATAAAGTATCATTTTGACAAGATTAGGCATTTAACTTTAAATGTTGTTAGACTTTGACTATTCTTGAACATTATCTAACCTATTTATGACACCAAGGATGTTTGAAATTTTATTTAAATGTTTTATCCTTAAGGTGGTACATCCAATTCTTCCAAATGGGCCAAAAGATGGCCAAATTAACATTTTTGTATAAGAGGTTCAAATAAAAGGTCATTGGAAGATAATATGGCGTTAATAACACCTCACCAACCTTTTAAAATGAATTTAGACCAAGGTAAACCTTTTACTATGTTTGACTATTTCAAGACCTTGAGATTGACCATAAGATTAGATAAGTGAACTTAAGACCAGAACTTGGAAAATGATATATAAGGTAAAATATGATCATATGGACCCATTAGAGACCATTTAGGACCATGACAAGACAATGAAAAACCTATGAGGTTTCAACCTAGAGGGGGTGACCAATTTTGACTTGGGGTCAATATTTGGTTAACATTCTTGGTGATTCATAGGGGTATCATGCTTACAATGCTAATGGATCAGTATCTTTATCATTCCATTAGGCTATTAAGTCACTTTTATGCTATAATCTAAACTTTTAAATATTTTAACTCACACAAAATACACAATAAGAATGAAACACACACTATGATTCAAATCATTTAGGGAAAATAATCACAAAAGACTCAAACAACACACCTATCCTACTATAAATATACCTCAAAACATGTTTGAAGTGGTGAAACACTTCTTGTTCCTTTAACCAAGATCAAAGAGGATATTTCTTGAGTCAAAGTTGATCCATGAGAGTAAGTCACCATATGATGGATGCTTGTTAAATTTTTTTTACTTGTGAAAATGAACAAAAGACTTACCACTCTTAGGATCATTTCTAGCTAAAACTTGACCACTTGAAACTCCATTGACCATCCCTTCTAGTTCTCCTTGAGGTTTTCTTAATAGTGCAACCTTATTGATCTCATTGATGTTCATTTGATTCTTGTTAATGTGCTCCTTGGAAACCATGAAAAATTTATTAACTTCACCTTAATTATAACATGATGTTATTTATGGTTAGAGCCTTTATTCTTGCCTTCTTATTTCTCAAACATGTTTACAAGTGGTTCAACATCAGATTGAGGTTTAGACTACTCCATAATAATAATAAATTTTGCCTTGGATTCATTGTACTCTTTTAAGACTGCATCTTGCTTGATAATGATTTGACACTTCTCTTCATGATCTTTAGGTTCATAAATAACCTCACTCTCAAACTCATTATTATTTTTAAGAAGGGTTGCCTTACTTGTTCAAACTCTTGTACTATGGCATGAAATTATTGTCATAAATCATCCTCTTATTCATGGCTGTTGACTTATGAGCTCTTTAATTTTGAGTAGCTATAAATTCACCATATTTGACATATTCATGCTCTATCATACTTCAAAAATCATCATCATCATCTATTTGAAGAAGATAATTACATTTTTTGCCTTGTTGAAGAGGAACATCAAGACTTATCTCAAAATTTCCATCACCATCATCTTGAATGATGTATCTACCAAGGTTTATACCTTCAATGAAAGCATAGGGATCATACTCATATGTCAAAACACCATATTAATCTATAAATAGATCATAAATACATTAAATTTTGGAAGATGCTCCATCATTTATGACATGTTCTTCTTGCTCATGGATAGTACAATTTAAGTTAGAGCTTGCTTCCACATATGGTTCTATTAGAATCACAATCACTAAGAGGGGGGGGGGGGGGGTGGGGGTGAATCAGTTCTTAAAAAAATTATTTAGATTATAATTTATCATTCCTTGAACCATGAAAGCAATATAGTGACATAATAATGCATAAAGAACCATTCACATGAGCTTAACACAAGAAAACACATATATGAGTGGGAAACCCTCAAGGGAAAAAAACAACTATGATATATACAAATGGAATACATTTCTATGAAAAAAAATCAAATTATATTGAGCACCAAATCAATTTTGTGTATCAACCCCAATAAAATAAAGCACACACTTGACTAGGCTTTAGCAAGCACCTACTTGCAAGGATGCACCAAATCCCTAAGTGACTCAACACCATATAAGCCACCTCATGAATTTTGATCAAATTCACACCTATGCCATTATATAATCATTTTAATACCACTTTCTTCTCAACCATGAAATATTTTATTTGTTTTTTTTACATAATTCAAATAGGCTTAAATTACCTTGTATATATACTTGTCTCATGGTCACTCATTACTTGGTCAACCACACACCTTTAACCTATTAGGTATATAATAAAATAGCTCTTTTAACATTTTATGAACATGATTAAAATGTAATTTTAACCCCTTCTGATCTAAAATAACTCAATTAGGCCTCATTTCTCCTTTAGGTCTCATGGGGACCTAATTGCATTATGTCTATCCTCTTAATGCTAAAAAATGATCTTCTTGGGCCTAGATGCCTTTATCCAACAATAAAAAACCATTTTATCACTTATCCAATTAAATATAATAACATACTCCATGCTTTATTAGACTTGTATCCTTCCTTCATACCATGAAATCTCTTTTAAGACAAACTATCCTATTAGGTCTGTGTACCTCAAAAGTCTGTCTTGCAATTATGAAGCTTAAAAACCCTTAAGCTACTAAAATATAAAAAATGAAACATGTATATAAATTATATATGACCTCAAGGTAATCAAAAAATTATTGTAACACATTCACTTAGGAGATAAATGCTCAAGAACATCTCTGCAACTCATTTAGAACTACCAAATCACCTCAAGAACTAGTCATGATGAATTAGACCTCCAACACCTATGTAGACACATGTAATGAATATTGATGAATAAAATGGTTATATGATATCTTAAGACCATAATAATATATAAAATTCATATGTTATAATGCTAAATATTGGTCTTGCAGACCAATTCTTGACCCTATGTGTCACAGTCCTATCTAAACTAGACATGCCACTTTGTGAGCAACATTTTCACTACATAAATCAACCTAAAAAGATTATAAAATAATTATTATGAATTTAAATTCATAAATAAATAAATAATTCTATTTTTTTCATCAATTTATCATTCACATACCTTTACATTTAACTTTTTATCTCTACTTAGATTTTACACTACTCACACCATTAGGTCTATCTATGAAAGGCTAACTTGGATGACCAAATTAGAAAATTTTAAGTCTATAAAATATCCATGAATCATCATGGACATGTAAAAATATTATATATATTCTTAGACCATCCATTTTATCTTCTTTATTAATAAAACTTTTGAGAGCTACAACAGTTTCTTGACAAATAAGCTTGTATCTATGCATTTTATCTCACATCTGACTAACCACCACCACCTGGTGGTACCTATGATATTTAAATACATTATAAAATAGTTTATATATACATTTTAATCCATATTGATCTATTTTTAACAATATATTTCATATTGGGTCCTTATTAGGGTTTTAGGCAGGTTAACACAAGTTTTGGTGTTAACAAATGTTCGTAAAGGATTGACACTTGAATCCAAAACTAATGTATAGAGATATTAGATAAGATATTTCCCAATCTCTCCTTAATATCTAAAACTATTATGAAGAAAATATATGTGCTAATGAACATTTTTACATGATTCTTGGGTTTGTGACCTCATTTTATGAGCTCAAGAAGGACTAAAATAGTGATTCATGCACTTTAATTTCAAATATTGACCTCAAAGTTTTTGATCATAGTTAAAAAAACCTTATCCCAAATTTATTCATACTTACATGTACATAATTGCTTTGAAATTTTATCTTTATACCTCATTAGGCTAGGTAGGGTCTAGAAGTGGTTTGAGTAAAGACTAAGACTGAAGATCCTACCCGTATAGGCTCACCTTGAAATTATCATGAATGCTTATATAACTTACATGATAAAAAAATTCCATAAAACCTTCATATTCTTATGTTCATTCATTTATCTATGCATATACCTCTTCATGTCATGACTAGGCTCATTACTAGGCTTCTTATGTACTTTGACATCAATAACATGTACCTTCATGCAATCATAATACATTAGTTTCCTTGAAATTTTCTCTTTATTTTTATCTCATGACAACACTCTTTCAATTAAAATTGTCACATCACACACTATCAACTATTATTAATCATATTTGACATCAAACTTCATAAGATACACCTTTAACATCAATAACAATACTCAACAATCTCCCCCTTTGTCATTGATGAAAACCACTCTTAAAAAATTCTTTCAACAAGATATTTATCCCCCATTATGAACTTTATCCTCCTTTGACATTAATGACAAAGAGATACCTACAACATCTTGGATCACACCTCTTGAAACCAGAAAACTCAACACACAATATTATGAGTTAATGAAGGATCATACAAACATGCTCCTCCTATCTATATGCCTAACTTCTCAACACTAATCACATGTTATTGGAGCTAATAAACCACCTAATTATCTCCCATTACCCTTGACTTTCTCAATGTCTAGTAGGGGTAGGAATTGCTCCCAATTCCTATCTTAGCTACTCAAATGTTGATTTGGAAGTGGCTTGGTTAAAATGTCTATAATTTGATCTTTTGAAACATATTCAAGTCTAACACTTTTCTCACTTACATATTATCTTAGAAAATTATATCTAATAGGAATGTTCTTAGTCATTTAATGTATGAAAGGATTCTTTGAGACACTTATGGAACTTGTATTATCTCAATAAATAGGGCTAGGTCTATCATATTCCACCTTATAGTCTTTTAAGGTCCATCTCATCCATATAAATTGAGTGCAACATGAAGTTGTTATAATGTATTCATCCTCATAAGTATATAATGACATAGATGGTTGTTTATTGTTTATCCATGATACTAGGCATTTTGCTAAGAAGTTAGTTCCTCCACTAGTGTTCTTCCTATCATCTAGACTCCCTACATAGTCTGCATCTATATAAGTTATCAAGTTAAACTCCTTGATCTATGGATACCATAATCCAAACTCTATATTACCCTTGAGATACCTAAGTATCCTTTTGATTTCCTTCAAATTATTTTCCTTTGGGTCTGCTTGAAATCTTCTCGTAAGACCTACTACTTGCATGATGTCAGGTCTAGAGGTATTAGTGTATATCAAACTTCCAATCATTGACCTATATGATGTTTGATTGACCTTTAGAGATTCATCTTCTTTTATTAAATTACACCTTTGATTATAGGTGTATGTAATAAAAAATGCATTGTCTATAAATCAATCCTAGATCAGATAAGATAGAGCATACCTACACTTATGATTGTGAATACATTTGTTAAGTAGGAGCATGACTAATATGGGGATCCGCTAGACCCATTTAGGGGATCACTTGTAATAATACAACATGAAAGGTAGGGTTTCAAAGCTACATTCTAACATAATCACACAATAACCCTAAAAGAGTCTTAGGTTTAATATTCACTTATTCTAATAAACATGAAAGTAAATCTAATCTAGTGAACACCAAAGCTTGTGGTACAAAGTGGGGGTTAGAAAAAAAAAACTAAACTAAACATGCATAAAAGACATATACTCATGTCAATGTATATAAAATCCTAATACATAGAATAAATAAGAATAACTACATTATCTATCTACTCTTACAAAGGATAAATAAAAATAGGAATACTTACCTTTGAAGATGAACCTACCAAGCCTCAATCTCTCCCTTGGCCAAAGTTATTCGCAAGAGATTATTGTGGTATGTAAGGATAACAAAGATAAATTAGCTCTAGAATACATAACCTATCTATTCATCTAAAGTATTTCTCCATAAGACAAGATTCATATTTGCAAATAAAGTATAGAACTTTACGATTTATTCCTCAAGTATAATGGTCAATAAGCATATGTTCATTCAAAATTATTCTTCTTTTATTATTTTCTTAAAAATGGTTGGAAATGAACTTGAATATATAGCCAGATCTTGCACTAAATCTTCCCAAAAATGTTAGTTGTAAAAGGTCAATCTAGTTGACCTTGTATTTTTTTAGGGATAATTCACTAGGTCTGAGCTAGGTCAGATAAAAGGCTAACAAACCCAAAAATTAAAAAAATACCCCTACACTATAGAGGGTCAACCCTAGTTGACCTAGTATAGTTGATAGTCCAAAAGGGAATTAAGGAAAAAAAGGAGGATGGAAAGAGAAAAATGAGTGGAATGGGTAAGGTTGAGAATAATAATCTTAGGGTTAATGTTTTTAGGAGATGAGTGTGTACATGTAAAGTGGAAAAAGGGACAATAATCTTAAAAAGCACCAATGGTCTTCCCACCCGTTTCTTGATGCACCCCTTAAGGTATGTGTAGACACCAAAATTGTGTCGACTCCCCTTGGTCCCTTATACACCTTATTAATTTAAAATAAATTACTTATTTTAAATTAATGACATCACCTAGACACCTCACCTTGAACACCTCACCAGGACACCTCACCTTGGACACCTCTCCCTTAGACCATTTCTCACCCTATGAGTCACCCATGACCTATTCTCACTCCATCCTAACCTCCTAACTAACTCTCATGCCTAATAAACCCATCTTTTGACCATTTTCCAATGGCAAATGCACTTAGTGGATGGAGGAATAGGCAAAGGGCTAAAAATAGCCCTTTTACCCATTCTCTATCCACCAATGTTGATCAACTATCGGCCAACACCGGTGGGATCGCCAACGTCGGTTACATAAACTAAGTTCTAATATTGAGTTAATCTCTCTCTCTCTCCCTCTCTCTCTGGCCCCTGAGACTCTTTCAGATTGACGCACAAACTCTGAGACCAAGCTTCAAACTTCAACTTTCGCTCTCCTGGTTGTAGAAACTCTGCACAAGTCACTCCAAATTGGATTGGAACATTGCATGAGGACCTCTACATCAGCCACAATAGGAATAAGCATTCTAACACCTCTTGTTCTTCACCAAGTAGAGCTAAGTATTCTTCTGTCTCATTTTAGTAATTTAGAATACGTCGGTAATTAGTTTCTATTTACTATTTCTAAATACTATCAACCAGACCTGACTTCTTCCTAGAGAGGCTAAAAATCCTTCCCCATATCCTTATCCTCTTCTCACACCTACCCTCTGCCTTGCCTCTCCTCAGACCTTATACATCTCCCTGCAACCCTAAACAAACCCCTAAACTCCCAGACTCCTTTGTCGACCACAGACATATCCTGAAACCTGTCCAAGGCCCATTGCCCCTATCAGCATTGGTAGAATAACCGACGTCAGCATCATTGACCAACTGACCTCAGTAGGACTACCGACATCGATGACTATGATAGACTGATTGTAGAGAATAGGTATGCATTGTCTACTTTCTCTTTCTTAGTCTTTCACCATTTCTTTTTATACAACACTCTTTTTTGTCAAATAGTGGACTATCATCCCTTAAGGAAGTTTTTACGCTTCTGGGACTGAGCGTGTTGCTTGGCAGTCCACCATATCCATCTCTAACATTTTTTGTGTTTTAGTCTTATTCTTATCTACAGGTGTCTTCCTCCACAGCCAAAGAGGAGCTCCTACAATGCTTGGATACAGTGCGCAACTTAATATGGGTAACATACAAACCCCTGACCCTTACCTTTAGTTTCTTCTTTCTTCTAAATGTAATTAGCAAAAATATAGAGAAACATTCTGGCACGCCCGATGGGACCCTAGATTTTTCCATGGGTTCATTCTTCTAAAAAGCAAACTTTCATATAGATGCATTAGGAAAATATTCTCTTCTTGCATCCTTTTCTTCTATCTCTTTATTTTAAAAAAAAACATTAGCACAAGTTAAAAAGAACATTTTTCTTTTTCTTCTTGTCACTTCTTCCCTACATCTTAGAGTAGTGAAAATTCATACTCTTAACCTCTTCTCCTATTGTTTGCATCTGAACAAAACATTTCAATTTGGGTTAAAAAAACTTTTACATTTCATTCTTGCTTGAATGCATACTTAGCCCACTCATTTAGTAATTAAAAATCATTATGAATAAATCATAGTGCACATATGTTACACAACCAAACCACAATCACAAATCAAACATTTAAACATACCTGCGACAAGGCCCGTCTAAGATTTCATCACCTAGCGAATACCTTACCCTTCCTGGTGATGCTACTTGGACTTCACTACCAAGGGGAGGACCCACTTTTTTCTCTAGTAGAGTATAAACTATAGGCAAAGTATATATTAGCTAAGTGGCCCAGCTCAGCTCTGGGTTCGTGAAGTGAAGGGAGCAAGCCCCAGCACCAGGCCACGTATTAAACTAAACACATATTTTTGAGCACCAAAACATAACTCAAAACCAACCATAGACTTCCTCTTTAGGACCCATTATAAAACCCAATTCCCAAACACATTCTTCTAAGGCATAAGCCACCACAACTCTAAAATTTATTCTTATGAATTTAACATTTAGAGGTTGCTTGTCATCATCTATTTTGCTATTTTTATCTTTTTTTTTGAGCTGGTAAGGTTGCATTCTAAGCTCCAAAAATAACTCAAAATTTCTCTTTCTTTCAAAACAATATTAGTTTTTTGTGTTTCTAGAAATACACATAAATTGACATCAAATTTTCAACCGATGTCGGCAACCCATCCTCATCGACATCGGTTATCTCACCGACATCGGTAACTATCTTCATCGACATCAGTTTTTCCACCGACATCGATCACTATCAACAAATTTTCTTTCCAAAATAGCAAGCTTAAAACCTGACTTTTTTGTTGTTAAACACACATTTTGGTTTTCTAAAATTGAATCATACAATTTTTTGAAAACTAAATCGATTCCATCTTGAATGGTTTTGACACGTAGTCAAGCCAAATCTTTTGTTGACCATGCAAGTCAACAACCACTTCCACCTTCGCCTTTCATACCAAGTCCCCTAATGGAGTATACTTCAGACACTAAGCATACTCCTATCCAACCAACCCCCAATCAACCTCCAATTGTTCCTGAAGGGGATCAAAATTTTGAGAGATTTCTTGACCACAACATCAAAGCTCTCCAAGACTATCTTGCTAGAAGCCAAATGCAAGATCCTTTAGGTAACCCTATTTATGGGATGCTAACTTCTCTTACTAAAGCAGCAATGATATCGACAGCATCCACTACCCAACCTATGACCATTAAAGCCACTACTTTGACCACTAACCCATGGCCAATGTTCAAGATTTGGCCTCTCCTTCTATCTCTGGACCTACCTCCATCAGGGTTTTTATACCCCATCAACCACAAAAAATTCAACCAAGTTCTACACCTTTTCAGAACTTGATTGTCTCTATCCCACCCACTCTTGCAACCATAAATACAAGAGTGACTACATATCCTTTTACTAGTGTCGCCACCACTCAACCACCCTTGGTGGCATCTAGTCAATTTGTGCCCTCTAACTTCATGGCACAAGCCCCCTTGGCCTCAACATCAATCCCCATGATGAACTACAAATATGTTGCACCTATACAAATGCAACCAAGTACATCATACACCCCTCCCAATGTCTTCCAAGTACCTTACAACCTAGGGGGTACCCCTCCTACCAATCCATCAGCCGATCTAATCAAAATGCTGATGGATAAGATGTCCAACCTTGAGACATCCATTTTTGGTTCAAGCAATGTTCTTTCATACGAACAAATTTGCAACGAACCTATCCACCCTTCAGTCCCTATTCAATCATATCCTAGTCAGTGGGAACTCCCAAAATTTACTCACTTTTAGAGTAAAGAGGACCCACAACAACATCTACGAGCATTTAGACATGCTTGCTACCTTATAGCACACAATGATGCATTATTACTTCACACATTTCCCATGTCACTTTTTGGCACCGCCATTGACTAGTATAGCTCTATTGCCAGTCATTCTCTCTTTACCTTTACTCAACTCACTCAATTATTCCTCGACCACTTCTCAATCAACATCGTTAAAAAGTTCTCCATCACAGACCTAAATTCTATTAGACAATTCGACGATGAGTCAATAGCTGACTTCGTTGCCTATTGGAGAGGTTTAATCAACCAACTCTCCTTTTCACTACCTCAACCTAAGCTCATTGAGCTCTTTTCAAGAGCATGTGCCAATCACATCTCATCCACTTTGTGGGTTCAAACATTCCACACATTTGATGAAGCTTTCACCATGGCTCGAAAGCTTAAACTCCATGCGATCGAAGAAGATAAGGTCAAATTACGTAGTAAAAATACCAACACAAAATCTAATGACCCATCTTCCAAATCCTCTTCTTCCTACTCCAAGTCCAAGTGATTAGCAAATGCTTTGGTACTTAGATAATCATCTCCTACCACAACTAACCAAACTGAGTCCTCCACATCACAAAGCATCACAAGACAATTCCAACAACAGTATATACAACATCAATATACTCCAATAGGAGAATCATATGCTTATGTATTGGATAAACTAGTGAAGCAGGGGGTCCTCAATCTCCCTCAAATTTGACCACCCCAATTTGACCCCTCAAAATCCATCCCTGCATGGTATAGGTAAAATGACTTTTGTGACTATCATCGTGTCAAAGGTCATGACACAGACAATTGTAAAACCTTCAAAAACATTGTTCAAGACATGTTAGATAAAGGGGATCTTGTTTTGGATAACCCTAATGCACTGGCCAACCAGAACATGGATGTCTTTAGGCAACCATTTCCTAACCATCTCCCAAGTTAGAATAATGTTTAGGCCATGGTCGATGACCTTCAAGAGCACAATATATGCATGGTCAACACGGTCTTTCCTTTCATACCTATCTAACCTCTCCCACAAACTGAAGAAGTTGGTCAACCCATTTCTCCTATTTCTACACCACAGGTAGAAGAGCCTATTCTACCCATATCACCCCCACGACATCAAACACCTCCTTTACCCATTCTTCTATGTCATGAGAACCCCATATTACCAGCTCCTCTTGTCCCTACCTTCCCTCTTCTTCTACCATTAGAAGAAGTTACCATCCATACGCCACACCCTCATGTAGAAGGGGCCATTATCACTCTACTTCAACCTTTAGAAGAGCCTTCTTTTCTTATTTGTCCTCCACTGATGGAGGATAGTCCTCCATCCACCCCCCTTTCACACATAGGAGAGTCTACTTTGACCTCTCCCATATTTGATGATGCTTTGACAATACCAATGCCACTAGCCCTACCCTCATCCTTCTTATTACCAATGGAGGATCATACTTTTCCTACTCTTTGACCACATGCAAAAGCCATGATCATCCCTGCACTCTATCCTCTAGAAGAGCCACATTCTCCAATCCCTTCTCCACCGAGAGAACTTGTCACTTCACCCACTTTAGCCAAGGAAGATCTAGTAACAATTTTCTCTCACCTTTGGCCCAAGATCCTTGCAGCTAACACATTTCCGCTCTCGCAATCACCTAAATCCTCCAAAAGACCAACTGTAAGACCATGCTTGATGTCACCTAAACCCTTCTCTCGATTGGCAAAAAACTTAGGATTTCTCCATTCTAGGAATCTAAAACATGAGGCATTATGGGAGCGACTTAAGGCTCCTTATCTTACACATCCTACTTTGACTACCAATCCTTTTATGACTACTCAACCCAAAGTCTCTAATAGGGATCAGGCTTCTACTTCTAAATCTTCAAAAGCTCAACCTTCCACACTTGAACCTAAACCCTCGCAGGCGTCCACCATATCGAATCAGGTTAAATCTCTCGGCGTTCACCCCGTATGAAACCTCACTCACCCACAAGTGAAGGTAGACTTGAACCTCACCCCATACAATAGTGGTCCTCACACCAAACTAAAGAAGGCTACTAAACCATGTCAGAGAACTCCTCCCCTACCATCACCATTGCCCTCTATTTTGGGCCCACACCCTTCCACCTTAATAGGAGTGCTCCCAACTCCAACACCTAACAAAAAAAATTGCCTCCATTACTCCCTCTACCCATCAAACATCTATTTCCTCCAACAAATTTTACACCTCTTACCACAAAAGTGCCATCTACACATGTGGTCACACCACCAAACAAAAAGATGGTATGAAAAACTCCTCCTACAACTCCTAAATAGAAGTTGTCAACCCCTATTGCAATAAAACATGTAGACCCATTAGTGGGGTCATATGCTTTGCTATTACGTCAATTGTTGTAGTCTTCTAGCATCAGTCTCTCACCTCTTAAACCATTCCAACATCTCGAACCAAAACCATCTTGGTTTGACAACATTAAAATCTATGCGTATCATCACACACCTAGACATGACACTAAGCGTTTTTGCACACTTAAAGTTGTCATTCAAAAACACCTAAAAAAGGAATCCCTTTTCATTAAGGATCCTCTTGACCACCCTTTCAACAAACCATCGACACCATCCCCTGCCTCTCAAACCTTTTCACCTTCATTAGGATCCCATCATCAGACTATGGTCCCTCTACCACTTTCTCCCCCTTTATTTGAAATTAACACCATTAATGTGGCCACCAGGTTACAAACCTTAAAGGATAAAGGAAAAGAGAAGGTTTCTATCCCTTGAACATATCCATTTGCCAAGCCTTCTCCCCCACCAAAACCCAAGATTTCAATCTTGGGCACATCCCAACCAAAATCTTCGAAGCCAATTCGTGACTCCATGGTGAAACAACTTCACCAAACCCCTGTGAAGATGTCTTTGTATGACCTAATACAAAACTCTCCATAACATCATCAAGCTTTAATCAAAGCTTTACAGGTAGTGGAGGTCCAACCTAAAGACCACCAACCATTGGTTGCTTTAGTCAAAACATTACCAACCATTGCCTCCATCACCTTCAGTGATTTTGAGATTCTAGAGTACAACTTGGAGGATCAGGATCCCACCCTCTCAAACTAAGCCTGTCAGGTAAAAGCTTCATAGGATGCATCCTTGCATCACACTCCTTGTCAAAAAGGAGCTTCAACATCTTCTCACCATCTCATTTTGTCTAACCCATTGATTATCCGCAATGGGTGTCAAACATTGTCCCTATCACAAAAGCAACTGGGGGAATTTGACTTTGTAATGACTATCATGACCTCAACCAAGCATCGACCAAGCATTAACCAGCTTCACATCCAACATCAACCAAAACATGCCTATAAAAAAAATTTGAAAGAGCAAGATTTCAAAATTGGAGATCTCATCCTTAAAGAAAACCAACACGTGACCAATATAGAAAGAAGCAAATGAGGCAAGTTTGCTCCTAATTGGCTCAGACCTTATATCATAATGCACAAGTATAGATCAAGGACTTATCATCTATCTTCTCTCGAAGGCTGGACAGAACCTGAGCCCCTTAATGCATTGCATCTGTGACCATTCTACTGTTAACCAAGTAATCATTCACTTGAAGTTTGACTTGAGCTCATCCCTTAAGCAACCCTCATCATCCTTATTCCTATTCCTTTCAACCCTTTTTCCTCATAAATATTAGTTAACCCTTTTTTAATCATTAAAATGCTTTGTCCTAATAAAAAGGAAACCTCTAAACCTCTATAGTCTAGTCCATGACTAAAAGTTTAGTCAAAAAAAATATAAAATTGGGATGCCTAACCAAAGGTCATAAACTATAATGTAGACTGCTCCCTCGAAGGACAGCTGCATTATTGTTGTAATTACTAGACTACTCCCTTGAAAGATAGCTATTCAAAGACATTCAACCATACAAAGCAAAATATAGACCACTCCCTCGAAGGATGGCTATACCCAAATTTTACCATAAACACAACACCTGCTCAAAAGCTTCTCACATTGATCAGCTTCAATCTGACCACAAAATAGAACAACATCCTCAAGTAGACTTCCCACATTGATCAGTCTACCAAAATAAAATTGACTGAAAAATTATTAAGTCATGGACTTGTCTATAGTCATTCTCCGAGTCACCTATAAAAGGGGCAAAGTTATCCCTGCTAAAAAGGGTTACGCTATCCTCACATATCACCTAATCACACCTATTACCCTAACATACCCAAGGGATTTTAAGCTCACTTAATGTCAAGTGATTTGAGTATTTATATAACACAAATCAATGGTCAACGATGTAATGCATTAACAGGGCTTTTGTTTGCAAAAACCCTTATCTCTACTATCATTATGGTCTTTGTCAATGAAAGAGCAACGCGCCTTTCACTTCTTACTTGACTTCATCACATGCCCATAACATGAAAACCAAAACATTTTTCAAACCTCTAACATAACATCATGATTTATTTAATGCAAATATCGATTTGTGTTATATAAATTATCATAGCCCATTCACATTAGTGTCTATGGAAAATAATACACATGGAAACTATCAACCAAACACAATTTATGTCAAGCATATACCATCACCAATATGGAAACTTGCTGAAACATAAATATACTCATTTCATTTTTGGCATACACCATCACTAATATGGAAAATTGCTAAGGATGAAAAACCATATAACCAATGTTATAGAATACACCATCACATAATATGGAAAAGGCTGTAACATCATCATACACTCATCATTTCAAGCATGTACCATCACACATATGGGAAATGCTAACAACACTAACATGACCAATACAACCTATCAACCTCTTTGACTCTTCCTCCCTTTTGGGGAGAACTACATTGGCCTGAGGCCCTTAAAATAGGGGCTATGTAGGCAGCACTCACTTGACCTAAAGTCTTCTAAGGTTAGCTTAGCCATGCATTCATTTGTTCGTCTACCTGATAGACCAACCATATAACCATTCATAACTTAACCTAGTCAAAACCCAATCCATAACCAACCCTCTTCTTCCCTTTTGGGGAGAGCTACATTGGCCTAAGGCCCTTAAAACAAGGGCTATGTAGGCAGCACTCAGTTGACATGGGGTCTTTTGAGGTTAGCTCGGCCATTCGTTCATTCATCTACTTGATGGACCAACCATTTAACCTTTAACCATGACCTAACCTAGTCAAACCCAATCTATAACTTACCCCCTTCTTCCCTTTTGAGGAGAAATACATTGGCCTAAGGCCCTTAAAATAGGGGCTATGTAGGCAGCACTTAGTTGACATGAGGTCTTCTGAGATTAGATCAGCCATTTGTTGGTTCATTTACCTAATGGACCAACTATCCAAACCAGTCCAAAATCATGACCAAACAACCAGCCCTGACACTGTAGAGGTCACCTCAGACTTCTCATGGGGCACATTGGAGATCACATATATCTCCCTACCCTCAACAAACAATACTTGAGATCACTTATATCTCAGCGTGACTCGACAAACAACCTCTGAGATCACGACTATCTCCTCAGACCACGACCACTTTTGAGACAACTTT
The DNA here is from genome assembly GCA_037957365.1 of Torreya grandis. Classification (NCBI taxonomy): domain Eukaryota; kingdom Viridiplantae; phylum Streptophyta; class Pinopsida; order Cupressales; family Taxaceae; genus Torreya; species Torreya grandis. The sequence goes on along the minus strand of JARHVA010008234.1, from coordinate 54,499 downwards.
GCCTTGGTTGTTTTGATTGCATATATGCTACCTCACAAATAGTTAGAAAATTGTACACACCCCACATTACGACCCTCACACCTATTTTCAGATCACGACCAAGTTGATCCCCAATATTTTTGACATTTTTGTGTTTTTCAGGAGCACTTCCTAGCCCAGGATACTTGAAACACGACGACCATTGGAGTTACAGCTTTGATCATTTAACCTAATCAGCTACGACCAAAAAGCTAGGGACTGGTTACTTCGATTTTAGTGCTCCTTGACCTTGCTTATGACAATTTGACCTACCTATCATGTAAAGTGGTATACATGTAATCTCAACTATTGTAGCATTCACACTCCAGCTTCACCATACTCATCCACTGCCTATCAAATCAGTAACTAATTTCAGATTACCCTATCTCGATTCCCACTTTGAGGGGGAATACCTTATCCCATACCTGGGACAATTTACACCTTATCCCATACCTAGGGCAACCAACTAACATCTATTTTTTGTCTTATAGTTCATCAAGACAAACCACAAGACAAAAAGGGGCAAATATAGACACCAAAATTGTGTTGACTCCCCTTGGTCCCTTATACACCTTATTAATTTAAAATAAATTACTTATTTTAAATTAATGACATCACCTAGACACCTCACCTTGGACACCTCACCTGGACACCTCACCTTGGACACCTCACCCTTAAACCATTTCTCACCCTATGAGTCACCCATGACCTATTCTCACTCCATCCTAACCTCTTAACTAACTCTCGTGCCTAATAAACCCATCTTTTGACCATTCTCCAATGACAAATGCACTTGGTGGATGGAGGAATAGGCAAAGGGCTAAAAATATCCCTTTTACCCATTCTCTATCGACCGACGTCGGTCACCTATCAGCCGACACTAGTGGGATCACTGACGTCGATTACATAAACTGAGTTCTAACATTGAGTTAGTCTCCCTCTCTCTCTCTGGACCCCAGGACTCTTTCAGATCGATGCACACACTCTAAGACCAAGCATCAGACTTCAACTTTTGCTCTCTTGGTTGCAAAAACTCTGCACAAGTCACTCCAGATTAGATTGGAACATTGCACGAGGACCTTAACATCAGCCACAATAGGAATAAGCATTCTAACACCTATGGTTCTTCACCAAGTAGAGCTAAGTATTCTTCTGTCTCATTTTAGTAATTTAGAATACATTGGTAATTAGTTTCTATTTACTATTTCTAAATACTATCAACCAGACCTGACTTCTTCTTGGAGAGGCTAAAACGCCTTCCCCATATCCTTATCCTCTTCTCACACCTACCCTCTACCTTGCCTCTCTTTAGACCTTATACATCTCCCTACAACCCTGCACAAACCCCTAAACTCCCAAACTCCTCTGTCGACCACAGAAATATCTTGAAACCCATCCAAGGTCCATTGCCCCTATCGACATCGACAGAATAACCGATGTCGGCATCATTGACCAACTGACCTCGACAGGACTATCGATGTTGGTGATTGTGATAGACTGATTGCAGAGAACAAGTACACATTGTCTACTTTATCTTTCTTAGTCTTTCACCATTTCTTTTTATACAACACTATTTTTTGTCAAATAGTAGACTGTCATCCCTTAATGAAGTTTTTATACTTCTGGGACTGAGCATGTTGCTTGGCAGTCCACGATATCTATCTCTAACATTTTATGTGTTTTAGTCTTATTCTTATCTACAGGTGTCTTCTTCCATAGCCAAAGAGGAGCTCCTACAACACTTGGATACAGTGCACAACTTAATCTGGGTAATGTACAAACCCCTGACCCTTACCTTTAGTTTCTTCTTTCTTCTGAATGTAATTAGCAAAAATGTAGAGAAATAGTATGTACTCAAAGAGATTGAGACTCGACAAGTTCCTACAACATAAAAAGTGTTAGTAATCAATAAAAGTTTAAAAATATTATGTGTATACATATTCCCCTCTCAAATCTCATCATGTGTTATGTAAGTGTAGCATGAGATGGTGCTTAGGAAATAAAACATGATAACACATAACATTGATGCTAACTAAAAAGTAGTAAGAAATAAATAAGATAAACGAAATGATAGAATTGAAAAAAACATGCCTTTACTTAATTTAATGTTGTAGATAAATAAGTAGACTACAAGAGAAATTGAAGGTGTCTAATGTGAATAATATTAGGTAAAAAATAGCCAAAAAATTGAAAAGTTGGGAAGATAGGCATATAGTAGTGAAAAAAAATGAGGAAAATTTGGTAAATTAGGATTGGTAAAGCAAATTTAAATAAAAAATATTAATGGTAAATTAAAGATAAAAATTATGGAAAATGAATGACAAATGATTGGCAAATGAATGACACATGATTGGTAAATAAATGACAAATGATTGGTAAAAGAATGATAAATGATATGAAATAAATGAAAAATGATTAGAAAACACAATAAATCATGTTTATAAGCATGTAAAATTTAAATGGTAAAAAATAATGTAGAACATACTAAATCATGTTGGCAAGCATGTAAAACATGAATGAAAAATAAAATATCCATGCAAGAAAACTTGAACAAAGATATGTAAGAAAGTGAAAAGTAAGCTCATGTAAGATAGGAAAAAATAAAAACATGAAAAGATGGAAAATGAAATGTAATTGAAGATGTGAGATATACATGAATAAGGCATACATAAAGAAAAACATGAAATAATGAAAAATATCATATGCAAGATAAGTGAAGTCCACAAAAATCAAACAAGAACATGATGGAGAAGTGAAAATAAAAAATCTCTTAAGGATGAAGACTCAAACTTAGTACTTATTCTAAGATACAATGTAAGAAAAAACAACCACTTAATGACGTGACTAATATGACAATGAGATGGTGTGGTAAATAAATGATATAAGGGTGTAATCCATAGTTTCTCAAACATGTTGTTTTGCTCTAAGGATAGATAAAATTGAAACAAAGTAATGCTACCATGTTTATAAGAGGTGAAGAAGAAGGAATAATAAAAGAGGGAAAATAGATTTGGAAACACAATTTGTATATCAAGGGGGGAGATCAAATTGGTGGAGGGGAGAGTGAAGCAAAAACCAAAGTAGAGGAACTCTTTATCAAAGTCAAGACACTCAAATTAGGTTTGTTAAAACAAGAGGAATTTTTACCTTAAGGACTTGAAATAAATTATCTTAGCTACACAAGTCTTAGGTCAACAAATATAATATATAAATCATCCCATGAAGGATATATTCATGAAAATTAAAATGGACCTGCCTTCCCACGATGTGTTCCCCATTCCTCAAGACCCCTTATAGAGCCATCGGTCTACTACAAAGATTGGGTACTTATATGAGAAAGTAAGTAGCACTAAAATATTTTTTTTAATTTGCTTATTTCAATCTATTGGCCTACCACACCCCAATGAACCTCGACTCTATATGAGGCCAACTATGGAGTTTGAGATTTGATTGAAGATAGGATATGTGCTTGTAATCATGTCTTTTAGTGTGAATTTGACTTTTAAGATTTGTATGTTGCCTTTTAGATGTCATTGCCTTTTGATTCAGATGATTTGGCTTTTAACTTTCTTGATGGATTTTTTGATTCCTCCTCCATACAGATTTGAAAAACCAAACATGGGTGTTGAATATGACTTTCATTTAAATGCTTAAGACAAGGTTTCTAAGAGAGAGAAACTTAAAAGAGCATGGGGTCTAAGAGTCTCATAAATCTAGGTCAAATAAAAGTGATATCTTGACTTTGACCTTGTTTTATCCAATATGGGGTGAAATAAAGGAGATGAGTGACACATGAAATAATTTGAATTACTTCAAATCACAAAAAATGTGACAAATGGAAAAAAGGGGATAGAATGATAGTAAAGAATGATTATTTATAATAAGAATGAGGGAAATGGAAGAAAACATGCTAAAATTGTTTTTTGTGCAAATTTTATCTATAAAAAAAAGCTAAAAGCTAAAGTTGAGAACAAGGATCAAAAACATGTTCTAGAAAAGGAATGATAAGATGGTAATTTTATGAGGGTCGAGTCCTATCCACGATCTTACAAAGTAACTCATAAAAGAGAAATCCATGGGGGTGAAAAAATGGAATACTAAATAAGGGAATAAATAATCATGAAGCTACTAAGGCAAATACTGACATAAAAAGACAAAAATAAAAGATACACACACACACACACACACACACACACAAATATATATAAGGGCCAAAATGAAAATAAATGCCAAATGTAATGTGTAACAAAACCAAAAAATGTAAAGGAAAAGAGTGATGCTAATAAAGAAAAAATTAAAGTACAAAAACATGAGACAAAAAGAACAAGTACGATCAATGCTAAAATCTATATTAAATATGAGAATGTGAAATGGAAGTTTATAGGTCTCAAAATGTTTCTTGAAGTTAAATTTATTTATTATTATGTATTATATAATAAGAGTGGGAATCAAAATATGCCCCAATTGGTAAGTATAAATATGGATGGGAATCACAATATGCACCAAAGTCTAAAGGGACATGTGGATGGGCATTGCAAGATGCCCCAACATGTGAGTTGGAATGAGGTAAAATTGAATTATTTAAATGATTTACATTGGGTTGGTAGGTGCCTTTGTAAATAGTAAAATGTGTTGGTTTGTTAGATTTTAAGGAGGTTGAATATGACATATGATGTGTAGGAAAGGTATGAGGAGATAAAGGAGGTAAAGGAGGACCATGTATGATATGCTTTGGAGTAAGTATTTGACCTATGTACTCCTTTGGTTCATGGGTCCTAAGAGGTTAAGGTTCAATAAATGAAAAAATGTGTTTAAAGTTGTTCATGTTAACTATCCTTTCCTTATTAGTGTAGGAAGAAGGATCAATTGTGGTTTGAACAAAATTAGTAGATGAGGGGTGGGTATGGGATGGTTATTATTGATCATTAGGTAGTTGATTTTTATGTAATTTTGGTTCTTGAGATTGAATTTGAGAAGCTTCAAGATAGTCTTGATAATTTTATTTCGTTAGAGTATCAAGATTAAAATGTGGAACAAGCAAGGAAGAATAAAATGGTGAAGATCATGACAAGACTCGTGAGAATGACCTATAGTAGCATGACACCAACAAAATTTATCAAGATTGTACCATTTTGGAGGAGGTTTGGAAGGATTAGAGCTCATATGTTTAGAGGGTGTAAATTTATTCTTAATTTGCTCTAGACTCAAGGGAGGGTGGCTTGGATTAAAATTGCTTGAATTGGATGCTCCATTTTGAGGTTGGGGAGGCTGGGATGAATCAATGATATGATAAAATGATTGAAAATATTATTTAATATTTATTTTAGGTGTTTCAAATTGAGTCATAATAAATTTTTGCCTTTTTTCTTGGTCTAAGGCTTCATCTAAAGTTTTAGGTGAAAAGATTCAAATTTTGTATTGAAGAGGAGGTTTAAGAGAAGTGACAGATAGTTTTAAAAGAGTATCATCATTTATGTTATGGTCAAATTTATGAGTAAGAGACTTGTATAATTTAATTAAAGTATAAGTATATTCAATAGGAAGTTACTTGGCATTCATGAAATGGTTAAGGTAATTTTTAGGAAGTTCATCATTTTGGAATTCCTTCACTAGAGCATTGACTAAATCCTCTAGTTGTGAGATGGAATGTATAGGAAGTTGGTTTAACCATTAAAGTGCATCATCAAAAAAGGTTTTGGATAAGATTTTTATGGTATCAAAGGTGTTAGTTTGGACACCATTCCTTATAGAGATTAACAAAAGTCTTAATAAAGATAGTAGGGTCTTTAGTCCCATTATATGTGATCATTGGAAAAATATTCCCAATATATATGGATGTAATGAATGGGGATAAAGGTTAATTTTGAAGATGTTGAAGAATTTTTTTATTCATTTGAGGTTGAGGGATGATATTCCCATTGGCATATCTAAGAGGAGGGACAAAATTTGGATTGGAATGAGACATGATGACTTGAGATGGTTTACTAGTCATGTGTAATTAATGTTATTTGATGTTCATCACTTCTGAGGTGTTAGTTGTTTTCATTATGTTCATTTTTTGTATGAATTTTGCAAGAAGTTGAGTTGTATCAATAGGTGGGTTTGAACATGGGGTGTTAGTGTTTTTAGGAAGATGATTTTTAGGTGGAGGATTCCCAACATTGGAGTTAGTTGTCTTAAGTGTGGTAGAAGAAGAAGGAACCTTGGTAAATCCACAATTCTTGTGAGTGTAAATAGTATTGTCATCAAGGTTTTTGAAAAATTGGGAACCCTTCTATATTATCAATTTTATTGGTTTCAATCATGTTACTTGGGAATTGATAAGTTTTGGTGATCTTGTTATGGGTATAACAAGAGGATTGTGAACATTGGTTGTAAGGGTATAAGTGTTGATAGGAGAGGGATTATGTGGTGGAATATTCCCAAAACTAGTATTGGGAAGAGGATTAGGATGAATGATCTCAACTATATTACATTATGTAGTGATTGGTTTTGGTTTAAGAGAAGGCGAAGGGAGAAATTGGATAGTTTCATCTGAAGTAATAACATACGTGAAGTTATTATCCAAATCCTTAATTATTCAATGTTATTAACTAAGAGAACACTAAAAAATGTCATCATGATGAAATTAGGCTAGATAACCACACAAGAAAGAGGTGTTAAAAAAAAAGAGATAGGAAGTGATAGAAATAGTATAGAGTTAACTAGGTCAGCCAAGTATAGAAAATAGGGACTGAAAACAATACAGGGTCAACCCAATATAGTGAATAGAGGTTGGAAAAAGAGTGATTAGGGTCTAAAAATAACACAAGGTCAACTAGGTTGATCTATTATAGTGAACAAGGCTAGAAAAAGGTACAAGATCAACTAGGTCAACCTAGTACAATAGAGAGGGAAAATTAAGAAGCCTATAATAGACTGTGAAATTAAACAAGATAATTTTTTCAATTAATTTAAAAAAGAAATGAAAAAAAGGAAACAAACAATCAATTTAATTGATACTAGCCAATCCAATTGAAGCACATAACACAAAAACTTACACCAATGCTGGATAATGCAAATTTTTTCAATACAAAATAAAATTAAGCAAAGAAAAAGAAATCAACTTGGAAAGTAAATAGCTAACTAATTGGTCAACCTGAATGTTTATTAGATTATTAAGAATATAATTGTAAATGTGATGAAAAGTTGGCTATAATGAAATAACTAGAAAGTAATATAAGGATGGTTTTAGGTAGTTTGGGCTGAAAGGGACTATAGTGGCAATGATATAGGCTTGTTATTGGGGCCTACCCCCTCACTTCATGCACTACAGTGATGAGGGTGTCAGGTGCTTACACATAATATACCATTAACCATGCTTTATACTTGACTATAGTATCCAATCGGCTTCCCCATTGGTGATGAAATATAATTAGGTTAGCCTTAGGTAGAAAAATGTTAAAATGCTTGATTAGATTTTGTGATTTGGTTGTGTGCATAAAATATAAATTAGTGAAACTAAATGATTACTTGAAAACCATCTAATTAGACTATGTGATATATTCTAAGGATGCAATTAATAAGAAAAGAAAGGTGTGAACTAATTACTAACATATAAAGATTAATTCCAACTTGAAACAAGGTATAGTGTTGACAATATATGAAAAAAACATAGAATAGGGTCAATAGGATCAAACCTGTACTAAAAAAGTAAGTCTTGAAAATGAACAAGGTCAGCCAAGGTCGATCTAGTTGACTATGCAAGGGTAGTTTTAAAGACTACAAATTGTAAAAGGAAAGATTGAAAAGAAAGACACAGAGAGATAGAAAGGAACCTTGGTGGATCATAGATGATGATAATGAATACTTCTAGTCAAGAACCTTTGAATATTATTGAAAATTCTACTATGGTAATTGGGTCAATTAAGCTTTCCAAAATCCTACTGCTAAGTGCCTAAAATGTGCAGGGTCAATTAGGATAACCTAGTAGCTAAATATGGATGCCTAAAAGTATACAAGGTTGATTGGGTTGACCTAGTAGTCTAAACTAGAAGTCTAACAGTCTAGAAACCTATATTAGGTCATCTGAGTTGATCTAATTTCCTAATCCTAAAAATCTATGCATAGAGATTAGAATTAGATTGACAAAGTCGATCTAGTATGATAGATATATGATAAAAACAATGCTAAAAAGAATGAAAGAAAGTGAAATAAATCATATAAAGGTTAGTTTCACATCTGGTTCACTAAAATGTATGTAATAAAAAATGCATCATGTTTAAAATCAATCCTAGCTCAAAGAATATAGAGCATACCTACACTTCTGATTGGGAATACATTTGTTAAGTAAGAGCATGACCAATATGAGGATCATGTAGACCCAATTATGAGATAACTTGTCATAATACACCATATGAAGTAGGGTTAGAAAGCTTATAGTTTAACATAATCACACAACAACCCTAAAAGAGTCTTAGGTTTAATATTCACTTATTCTAATAAACAAGAAATTAAATCTAATCGAGTGAACACCAAAGCTTGTGGCACAAAGTGGGGGTTAGAAACAAAACAAATAACTAAACTAAACATGCATAGAAGACATATACTCATTTCAATATATATACAATCTTAATACATGGAAGAAATAATCAAAACTACATTATCTATCTACTCTTACAAAGGATAAATAAATCTAGGAATACTTACCTTTGAAGATGAACCTGCCAAGCCTCAATATCTCCCTTGGCCAAGGTGCTTCACAAGAGATTGTTGTGGTATGTAAGGATAACAAAGACAAATTATCTATAGGATACACAACCTATCTATGCATCTAAAATACTTCTCCACAAGACAAGGTCCGTATCTCCAAAGAAATTATGGAACCTTAAGATTTATTCCTCGAGTATAATGGTCAATAAGTAGATGTTCATTCACACTTATTATTATTTTATTCTCTTCTTACAAATGGTTGGAAATGAACTTGTATATATAGGTGGATATTTCCCTAAATCCTCCATGAAATGTTGACTATACATGGTCAACCCAATTGACCCTGTATGTTTTTAGGGGAAATTCACTAGGTCTGAGCTAGGTCAGCCAAAAGGCTAACAAACCCAAAAGTTAAAAAAATACCCATAAACTATATAGGGTTGACCCTAGTTGACTGACTACAAATGACAATCCAAAAGGGATTTAACTCAAGAAAAGGAGGATGGAAAGAGGGAAATGATTGAAATGGGTAAGGATGAGAAGAATAGGCTCAGGGTTAATGTTTTTAGGAGATGTGTGTAGATGACAAGTGAAAAAAGGGACAACAATCTTACGAAGCACTAATGGTCTGCCCACCCCTTTCTTGGTGAACCCCTTAAGGCATGCACTCGAAGAGATTAAGACTAAATAGGTTCTTACAACATATAAAGTGTCAGTAATCAATAAAAGATTGAAAATATTATGTGTATACAATAAGTGTGCTAACTACCTTGCAATCTTCCATCTCAAACTTAATCAACATCACTATTATGTACTTATCTTATGAAATGAAAATACCTTTTTTTGATTAAATGATTTGTAACCCAAGGAATAATGATAATTCTCCCATCATGGACATATCAAACTCCTTCTTCATGACATCTACAAAGGCCTTAGTTATATTATTACTATTTACACCAAATATTAGGTCATCTACATAGACAACCATAATTAACTGAGGGTCATCTTCTTTCTTTATGTAAATATTACTATCTAAAACTCCTCTTTGAATCCTTAGTCCAATAGATACTTATCCAATCTATCATACCAAGATTTATGAGCTTGATTTAGACCATAAAGAGTTTTTTCCAATCTAGAAACATATTCCTTTTTACCTGATAATGAGAAAAGATCAAGTTTTTCTATGTACACTTCCTCTTCCAATTTCCCATTTAGTAAAGCTAATTTGACATCCATCTAATACACCTTGAACCCTTTGAAAAATACATATGCTAGAAACAATCTGATAGCTTCCAATATTACTACTAGAGTAAAGGTCTCCTAAAATTCTACCCCTTCTACTTGGGCATACCCCTTGCATACCAATCTAGCCCTGTTCCCAGTGACTTATCCATTTTCATTCAACTTGTTCATAAACACCCATTTTGTGCCAATGACATTCTTGTCTTTAGGCCTAGGAACTAGTTCCCAAGTCTCATTCTTTTCTATTTTATCTAAATATTCATTAATAACAACTATCCAAAACTTGTTTTTGATTAATTCTATAGTGTTCTTAGGTTTAATATTAGACAATATAGCAATATTCTCTTGATTTAGGTTACTTACCAATTTTTTCCTTGTTTGCATATTTTCATTCTTGTTGCCAATGGTTTATGATTTAGGATGTTCTATATGAATCTATGTTGAAGGAAATTTTGAATCTTGTATTTCCTTAACTTCTACTTCTTTTATCTATATTGGTTCTTCTTCATTTTTTAATTCCAAATTATTTTGATGTACTCTTTGATTATGAGTGTGACTTCTTTGAACTTGTCTCATCAATATTCACATTGGTGCTTTCCACTATCTTTTGCAACCTATTATTATATCATATATAGGATATGTTTAGTGATGAGTATCCAAATAATATTCCTTCATTAGACCTAGAGTCAAAATCACCTAATTCTTCCTCATCTCTTTTGATGAAGCATTTTCTTTCAAACACTGTAAAGTGCTCCACATTAGAATGTCTTCTTTTCCACAATTCATAAGGGGCCTTATTTCCATTATTCCTTATCTATACTCTATTCAAGATGTATAATTTAGTGCTTAATACCTCTCTCCAATATCCATCAGCTAACCTTGATTCATTTAGTATAGTCCTCACCATTTCTTGAACTTTCCTATTCTTTAATTCAACTACCCCATTCTATTAAGGTTTCCTAGCTATTGATAATTGCCTCCTTATTATATGGACCTCATATAAGTCATAAAACTCATTAGACTAAAACTCTCCTCCTCTATCATATCTTAAGAACTTGATCTTCCCATTCTTTTCATTCTCAATAAGAGCCTTAAATTTATTAATATCTTCTGACTTTTCTTTCAAGAATGCTACCCAAGTCATTCTTGTGTAGTCATCTATGAGTAGCATGAAATATATATCTCTTTGAGTCCTTTGGTTTCTTTTAGGTCCACATAGATTTGTGTGTATTAAATTTAAAGGTCTTGTAGTAGAATACTCTTTAGACTTGAACTTATTTATAGTCTGTTTACCATGTTGACATGCCTTGTAAAGTGTGTTTGTAGGTTTGGTGATTCTAGGAATATTATTCATGGACTTATTAGAGCTTATCTTGACCAGATTATCAAGGTTTATATGGTCTAACCTTTTTTGCAATATCCAAGATTCATCGATATTACTCTTAAAGCATCTCTACTTCTTGATCTCATTTAAGACATATAGATTGTTCTCAACTCTCTTAGCATTTGTAATTAGCCTTCCTGGTTTGGCTCTTCTTATATCACACCCTCTGTCATGAAAGGCTTGTGTGTGTCCTTGATTTCACATTTGAATTACACTAATCAATTTATGTTTCAATTCTTCCAAATACAACATATTCTTTGTTTTGGTCTTCCCATTGTCCAAACTCAAGATACCCTTGATAATAATATTGGTAGTAGTGTTATCTCCAAATATTACTATCCACATAACATTATTCCTAAATGAAATGAAACTACTCTTATACCCTATCATGTGGCTTGAGAAACCATTGTATATAAATGAATTCATGCCGTCATCTTGGATGTGAAAGGTAGTTTGAGATAACATAGATTCTTCTCCTTTAGTCTTCTATTCCCAATTCATCTTATCCACATGGTTTAACTTATTGATCCACTTCTCAATGGTATGACTGTATACCCTTTTATCTTGATTGATCTTCCTCATATGCCTCATATTTTAATCCATTCCAATATGTCCTCTTTGATCACACTTATATCACATAATTATGTTTCTATTGTTGAGATGACTATTCATCTTATTCCTCCATGAGGTATTTATTCTAGCATGATGTTTACAATCCACAACCCTATGGCCATATTGATTACATGAGAAATAGTAACTATTGAAATGACTCACATGCCTTTTTATATTTGATGTTGAATGATGCACCTATACATTTGTTATCTCTTAAATTAGTCACATTTTTCTTATTTTGTTGATGATCAATTTGAGTCTTAGATTTGAGAGTTTTTTCATAGGTATTTACTCTAATAGTATCATCACTTCTTGATAGTCTATTGTCCTTTTAGGTTTGACTCTCCTTATTTTCCTTTTGGTCTTATTTGAAACCAATACATATCTTATCATTTGGAGACCTCTGACTATTCAAAATATCACCAAGGACGTCAGTAATATTTTCAAACTTTTGATGTGTCTTCAACTTAACTGTTGCTTAATCCAATTCTGCCTTCAAAGACTCCATTTATATTATAAAATTGGTGCATTATTCCTCCTTACTATTAAGACTTAAAATGATAATATCAATCTTATTTTCCAATTTTTTGATGATTTCCTCATGTTCATTAATATTGTTATTTAGTCTCTCTTCAAAGAGATTGATTTACTACTCATAACTCTTAACCAATGATCTTAGTTTTTTATTCTTCCTTATTTAGAACTTCAAATCCTCTAGAGAACTTACTAATTTTGCCTCATGGTTCACTTCAACCTCTTCTTCATTTAATTATTCATCTTACATAAGACTTTTACCTTTTGAACAACCTTCATTATGTACTTTTGTAGCCATGAGTAAGGTTTCATTACTATCATGATCATTACTATCATCATCACTATCAGATGTACTTGTGTCACTTATATCAGAGGAGATACTATCTTCTTTAGTATAGAAAATTCTTTTTTTCTTGAATGACCTTTCTTTCCTTAATAATTTCTAAAACTCTTTTTGTTTTTGTCAGGCTTAGAGAACTTCTTATCATCACCATGATGTTCATCATTCTCTCCATCATGCTCATTCTTATCCTTGTTAAGACATTTAGATTAAAAGTGACCAATCTTAACATAGTTAAATCACTTGAATGAAAACTTACCCTTATATTTATCTGATCCTTTCCATAGTTTTATAACAAACATGGCTTCTATCTTATCATAATCAATGTCTGTATCAACTTCATCCTTGACATTTTTACCTTATAAATTTTTCTCATTTATGAATGTAGCTTCCTTCTTAGAAGGTCTTCCATCACTTGTTTTCATTTTGTAGGAAGTCAAGATGCCATGAAGCTCATCCATCTATAGTATGTTAATATCTTTGATCTCCTCCACTGCAAACACTTTTAAATCAAACTTAGATATCAAGGATATTAGTACCTTTTGTACTAATATTGATTCTTCTAACTTCTCTACTAGACCTATGATGACATTTTCCACTTCATCTACTCTTAATAGATAATATGAAATGTTTCTATCCTCCTTCATTCTTATACTTTCAAACTACCTTTGGTAGGTCTACAAATTTACCAACTGGAATTTGGTGTCTCCTTCATAGATGGTCTGCAACTTTTCCAAAATCCCTTTGACTATATCATAATGCATTAACTTTACAAACTGTACCTCTGAAAGACCACACATGATGCCATTCACTTCCTTAACATTGTTCTCACTTCCATTATTGCCTACTACATTATTTGATGGTATATAAGGTGGAGTGAATCCATCAACAATAGATTTATGTGTCATAGCCCAAGGAAATTAGATAGGTCTTCATTCTAATACTCAAAAATGCATAGTTAGTCCCACTAAAGAGAGGAGCCTTATTGGTTGAAAAACTTCCTTGTATTTGATGACTAGACATGATTGTGATTCTAGGATATAATTTAAGATTTTAGGCCTGATTTAAAAGACCAAGTTATGATACCAATTATTGGAATTAAAATACGGAGATGGGGGGTGAATTAATGTTTAAATTTTTTATTTCAATCACACTTTATCATTATTTAAACCATGAAAGGAATACAATAATATAGTAGTGCATAAAGAACCATTCACATGAGAATAACACAAGAAAATAGATATATGAGTAGGAAACCCTTAAGGTGAAGAAAACCCATTGTGCTCTCTAAAAATGGAATAAAGTCCTATAAAAAAAATATCAAATTTTATTGAGCACCAACTCAACTCGGATCTAATCAATAATGTATTACATGGCCTTATGAATGAAGGATATAGGTATAATAAATTATGAACTCTAATGACCTAATACATGATTGATTAGACCTTTATCCTTCATTCATACCATGAAAACTATTTTTGGACAAATTGGCCTATTAGGCCTATGTACACCAAAAGTATGTCCTGCAAAAGTGAAGCTTAAAAACCCTTAAGCTATTGAAATTTGAAAAATGAAAAATGTATAAAGATTATCCATGACCTTAGGATCAACACTAAATTCTTGTAACACCTTCACTTAGGAGATAAAGGCTCAAGAACATCTCTGTAACTCACTTAGTCAAAATTGTTAATTCACCTCAAGAACTAGTCATGATGAATTAGACCTCCAACATTTGTGTAGACAGATGTCATGAATTTTGATGCATATAAATAGTTTTAGATTAAGGTAAAAATAGGTTTTGAAGGGACCCCAAAACCCTACATAAGGAGATAGATAAACCTTAAAGCACAACCAGGTTAACAAAGAACCTGATTACATCATAGTACCAAAACCAAGTTTTACATGGACCTGTTACCAACAAATATGATCATGAAAAACAATTGTCAAAACACTAATCTAAAAGTTAACCAACTGTAGTAGCAAGCTGAACAACCATCCAGACCAGTAACCAGTAAACCAAAAAAGTGACCAGTTTACAGCCCCCATAAAACCAATTAGCAAAAGGGAGCTTTAGATGAATCTTTTAAGTTAAGATTTTTATTGTTGCATGACCGAAGATTCATATCTACAGGAGGGACCAATGGCTTAGACTTATTTCTCCTAACTGATGTCCAACCATCCTCTACCTTAGTTGCCTCAGCAACCCATGCCTCTGAAGACAATTATCTTTGGACTCACGTGGGAATAAAAGCCTTGTGATAGTGAAACACAATCTGGCTCTTAGAATGATCCTCCAAAATAGGGGAAGAGACCACCACCTCCTCCTCTAGCTCAGCTGTATCACTAACCACAGCCTCTGCAGGGTCTTCATTAGAATGATTCTCCAATGATTCCTCTACATCTTCCATTTCAGATTGTGATCTTTCCTCATTCTTAGTCTCAGAGTCTGTTGTTGCTTCCAGAGGTTGTTTGTCAATGCTATGTTCAGAGAAAACCTTAGGCCACTAAACTTCTGGGATTGGATTTCCCAGCAACACATCGAGTAGTAATATGTCCCGTCTGGTGACACTTCTTACATCGAAAAGGAATCCCCTCATAATCCAAGATTTGTGTCCAGGTACCCCTTGGGGAATCAATGCATATCACCTTAGGTAGGCCCTTAAAAACATCCAGATCAACTAGAAATCATGCACAAGTCGAGTGGTGACAAGTCGTACTATCTTCTTCATATAAAAAATCCCCTATAGCATTTCCTATGGTTTTAAAAATTGCCTCTTGCCACAAGTGTATCAAAAGATAAGGGAGCCAAACCCATATATGGATCTTGTTAAAGGATTCTGAGAGAGGATTAAAATCCTTATGCCAAGGTTTGGCCATAAGAGGAAATCTGCCCTGCCAAGAAAAATTATTGTGACACAATATTGACTTTCTATCTTCAGGGCTTTGAAATATTACTATAAAAAAAATCTTGGTGCAAGGCTGAATTTGAATGTCTTTAATTTGCAACCAGTTCTTGGCTATCCAATTCTGTAGATCTACAAAAGAGGGCCAAAAGCCATGGAAACAAAAAATGGCAGCACAAGAGGAAAACTATTTTTCCTCTTGGAAGATATTTTCTACTAATTCAGGGTCTAGAGTTACCCTAATAGGTTTTAAAGCACTTACAGGCAAAATGCGGGTTGGTCCAAATGTTGCATGAGGCAAAGCACCATGAATATCCACTTCGAAGGCTGCCACATCTGCAAAGGTTCTCCCCCCAGGTCCATACCCTGAACCAGGAATGTTGGTCGGATGCAAGGCTATAGTATCTTCAACCCCAACAGAAGAAATCCCTTTAAGGATATTCAAATTCCTCCCCTTACTAGCTGAAAAAACCCCATCCGTTATGGTAGCCATAGCCACACCAGCTGTCAGATTCACCACCACTAGATTCACAACAGTCGGTTTCAAAATTTTAGGGTTAACGCGCATAGGATCCATCTCAAAATTTCATTCAAAAACCATCAAGAATAATGATGCATATAAATAGTTATATGATATATATAAACCATCATTGGATATAAAAGTCATATTTTCTAATGCCAAATATTGGTCTTGCAGACCAATTTCTTGACCCTATGTTTCATAGTCCTATATGAACTAGATAGGCCAATTTTTGAGAAATGTTTTCACTACATACACTATCCTTCAAAGCTTAAAAAATCATTATTATTAATTATTAGTCATAAATAACTCATTAATGCACTTTTATGAATTGATATATCATTCACAAACCTTCAAATTTATCTTTTTATCTCTACCTGGGTTTTACACCATTAGGTCTGTCTATGATTGGCTAACTTGGATGACCAAATTAGAACATTTTAAAGCTATAAACTATCTATAATTTATCATTTAAATGTAAAATTAATCTCTATCTTCTTGTAACATCCATTTTCTCTTCTTGATCAATACAAATTTTGAGATATATAATAATTTCTTAACAAATAAGATTGTATCTATTCATTTTTTCTCTCATATGACTAAAAACCACCACTTGGAGGTACCTAGGATAGTTGAATACATGATCCAATATTTTATCTCAACATTTGAACCCATCCTAATCTATTTTGAACAATATATTTCATATCATGTCCTTATTAGGGTTTTAGGGAGGTTATCACAGGTTTTGGTGTTAATAATTGTTCATAAAGGACCACCATTTGAATACAAAACTAAAGCCTAGAGATATTATCTAGGACCCTTCCCCATCTCTCCTTAACATCTTATATTCCCATATAGAGGTTACACATACCTAAAAACATCTTAAAATGCTTCTCAAGTTTGAGAACTCATTTCATGAGCTCAAAAAGGCCTAATATAGTGATTCATGAACTTTACTTTTAAATATTAACCTAAAAATTTGTGATCATGCCTAAATCACCTTTTTATATACTCCCATATGCATACTTGCCTTGAAATCTGATCTTTCTACCTCATTAGGTTAGCCAATGTTTAGAAGTGGTATGAGTGTAGACAAATTAAAGATCCTTACCCTATAGGCTCACCATGAAACTCTCATGAATGAGTATGTAACTTACATAAATGCTCAAATAATGACATAAACCATTAATATGCCTATGTTCATTGATTTATCCATGCACGTACCTAATCATGTCATGACTAGGCTTCTTATGCACTTTGACATCAATGCATGTACCTTCATGCAACCATAAGACATTAGTTGAATTAAAACTATATCTTTCTCTCATGAAAAAAATCTCTTGTGATAAAACTCTTTCAATTAACCTTGTCACATCACACACTATCAACTATTCTTAATCATATTTAACATCAACCTTCGTAAGATGCACCTTTGACATCAATGATAATACTCAACGGGTTCAATATAGAACTTGGATAATGGTTTTGTAATAGTAGTTACCTTCGCTCCATAAATTTTGCTAGAGGACAATAAGGACCAATCAATAGAAACATATCCTCTTATCTTGGCAGTGAAGTCTATTGATAAATAAATAGTCTAATGTACAGGCAGATCTACCACCACTATGTGTTATAAAATTGGAAATCTTAGATAGTCATGCAAGAATAACTTCAAACATTTTATGATACATATTGACTTGGATGGATTTATATGAAGATGCAACACTCCTTTGCTATATGGCTCATATTTCAAGCTTAATTTATCTTCAACTAGTTTGGGCATGACTAAAGTAATTACCCTATTATCCATAATGAAATTATGAAGTAGCTTGTCACCCATAATGAGGGTAAGATAGAAATATGGGAGATTTTAAGATTTGATGGAGGGTTCAACAATATGAGTACATGCATTTTTGAGGGCTACACCACCATGATTAATTAGTTGGGGACTGGTATGGATTTGGGATAGCTACTCTTAAAGTAATTCCTTTTGAACAAGTATGTGAAGTAATTCATAAAGAGATATAATTGTCTTAATATTCTTCAAAGATTCAATGATATTCAACAAAGATACACTAACCTTTTATTGTATCCTAGGAGGAAATGAATTTCATAGATTCACCCTTCCCAAGTTCTAATTTGAAGAGGTGTAGGACTTGTCGAGGTTGAAACATTTTTATTCACACCTTGTTGCCTTGAAGGAGGATTGTTTGGAATTGTATATATTGTGAACTAGGAATTTGACTTAAGAGAGGTGATTAGTATTGTGTTAGTCCCAAAATGAAAAAAAATCATAAAAACACACTAATTAGCATACATATCTAGGCCTAGTTACTAGGGTGATCTTAATAACAAAAAGAATTAAAAACACAAATAAAAAGTACAAAAACACAAGAATCTTTCACCTTCTTTGGATGCTCCAAATGCTTGTTGTAGTGGCTTACTCAGCTTGTGCTCACGAAGTCTTCATCAAAGAAGGCTTGGCTATCTCCTCTTCTCCATGGAAAATTTTGGCTTTGGATTACCTTGGCTCAATATTTTGGCATCATAACTTTGGCATGTGAGAGCTCTTGGAATCAATTTGACATGGTAAATTTTCAAAAATTAAGCTTAAAATTCAACAGGCAAGGCCTCCTATTTATAGATTTTTGAGATTGCTCAGAATCAACCTAAACCATCCATCTTGAGATGAAGATTGTGGTTGAAGATTAATATAATTTTTTGGAATTAAATATATAATTATCCTCATCATAACATTAGAAAAAGGGGAATTGAAGAGGCATAAGAGACCCATAATCTTGATATTTGTAGCATTTATGGCCTAGGGATGTCTTCCTAAGAAATGAGGTCACCTATTGATGAAATTATTCGATATTAATTTTTAAAAACAAGTATTCAAAAAAAAATCATAGAATTACTAATTAGGCTCTAATTTGGTTTTATTAGCTCTTAAGCATGATTAAGCACTTTGTGCACAAATTACTCAAATTGATCAAAATGCCTTATTATTGGTCTAAAATTTGACTAGATTAGAATTAAAAGTCAATATCAGATACATTGGAATCATATTCCCATTTAGGATGTTGCCAACACAAAATAACAAATACATGCATCTCATACAATAAATTTGATAGAAAAGAGCAATCCAGAGCACCTAGGTGCAAAATTAGCATTTTGACTCAAAATGATATGATCAAAGTTAGCTAGCCCATAAATTGGATTATCCCATTTAGTGATACTCTAGCTAAAATCAGCACTTGAATATATAAATTTCAACTCATTTAATGTATTTTAGTGTTTTTAAGCCAAATTGTGCACTTTGGTGGAAATTGGTCAAAAGCCTAGTTAGAGATTATCGGTGGCCAGTTTTAGGTGTCTATAGTTTGCTCCTATTTGAGAAGGCATTAAAAGATATAAGCACAACAATGTATTATTAAATAATGAGAAAAGTCTTGTATACCAAAAATAATATGATGGTTGAATAAAAAGCTCCAAATGGTTTTGGGAAGCCTAGGATGATACCCCCTTGAGGAAGTGGCCATCACATTTATCGATGGATAGTCCCTCAAAAAGAAGAAAGAAGAAAGGTGGAATTAACCCATAGTTTAGATTAATCTAAATGATAAAATTCTTTCATGCATTGATTTAAAAATATTACTGATTTGCCCAAAGGTGGTTGTAATCAGGAATAAAGTCAAAATAATTATTTGCCCATAGGTCATTATAATCAATAAGAGGATTTAGATTGGATAAAGATGATTATTTCCTAGTTAGGGCTAATTAGTAAGCATAACTCAAGGATATAACCTAGAATATAGATTAAAAATTAGTGGGTGCAAAGTGATGAAATAGATGAATAGAAGAATAAGATTGATCAATGTGAATGATTCACTTGTACCTCCTAATAAGGAGATGCTCATTCTGATTATCAATGATAAAACTAGAATGGTTAATGGGTTGATTTGATCAAGGGTGGGGTGAGAGGATTTACCAAGCTGCCAAGGAGAAAATTTTGTGGCTCCATTAATTATAAACCTTCTTAAAGCTAATTTTTGTTATAACATGTGATGGTAGGCTTCATGATAGAACACCATAAAGACTTGGCCAAAATATGCGTAAGGACTGACTCCTGATCCAATAAACACTCAAAAACAATGCACTAATGATAAAAACCATGATGATAATGTTTACATATGAATATGGATGGACTCAAGAAAAATGTGCTCGAGGAATCACCCAATGAATGTATATAGACTGAGTTGAGGCAATAGTGTTGAAAGCAAACAAATAGGCAAGTGAACAAACAAAAAAATAACTTAAAATAAACAAATTGAAATAAAAAACAAATAGAAATTTTGAAAACAAAATAAGAATAAAGAATCCTAACAATGACTTTGCCTTGGTAGCGCAGATCGAGGATAACTGACTAGGCTTATACAGGATAAATGTTTTTGGAATTTTTACGTATCTTAACTCATTATAGAATGAAAATATACCTACTCATAAAATGGTGAGAGTGTTTATCTTAGGTTTCTCACAAAATTAAGAGAACATTTGGCTTAGGGAGACTAAGGTGACCTCAACATGAATTGAGCATGACCTACTTAGTCCTGAAATAACCTCAAGTCATAGTAATTTTGTCCACACAAAAGGTGAGGAAACACCAAATAGGTCCAAATAAGCTATCAAATTTAGAAACTGGTCAGTCAAATGAAAACATCAATGGCAAAGTGATGCAGCAATGCATGGTAAACAAGTGTTGCCCCTAGTTTGTCCACAAGCAGTTATAACTAGGATATGATGGAATAGGTCAATGATACAAATTTTCCCATATATGGTTATAATTAGTAGCAAGATTTTTGAGACACTAATTTTACCATAGGTGGTTATAATTAGACTCACATAAATAAACTTGATATAAGATGGAAAATGAAAGATATCTTTCCAAATCAACTATCACACTACTTTCATAGATTGTCATTTAAACATGAATTTGATAAGAGTTGAAACCTAATTGAAATATCCTCAATTTTTTTTTAGGAAGAACCAAATTATCCAATATCAAAATAGGATTGGCTAGGATGACTAAATATAGGCTTTGTTTTAGATATGAATGGAATGGTTAGATGGCACAATTTTGCTAAGGATAATGATGGTTTGATTAATTGGATAAAATGGTAAAAGGGTTTCCCCCAAGTGAGAAGGTGATTATCTGGGATATGTTATAATGCAAAAAAGATATGTAACAATTACAATGGCATGATAATGAAATGGTATGACACATGAAATGGTATGGTACATGTTTTTGGCCTAGGAGTGGTTTTTTATTCTATTGTTCCTAATAATGGGGAGATGCATGTCCTAATCAAAAAATGATACAAAAAAATACTTGATCATGTTAATTAATATCCCACACCTCATCTAAATAACTACTCTATCAATAAATACCTATATATTTGGATGTTGAAAATGCTTTTGTGATCTTTGTTGGTCATTGATTTTGATTCCTTCAAGTGTCGAGGCAAGGTATCTTTGTTGTCTTTACAAAGGAAAGTGCAACCATGGATGGTAAACAAGGAAAAATAATTGATGGTAGGTTTGATTATGAAATAGAGTGGTGGATGATAATGGAATGTATAATGGTGGGGAAACAAATGAAGATCAGGACTTTCAGTCACATGTAATGTTGTTGATGCCAAATTCAACATAACTTTGGTTATGTTCATAAAATTTTTCTATTGTTTGATCTTGAGTAGCTACCATCTTATTAGGCTATATATTGGAAAATATTTTGATTTGATCTTTGATTTTTTCTTCATAAAGTAGTGAAGAAATTTTGTGCTTAGCTATTGGTGCTTTGAAAAGGTTTTCACCAATGAAATTGTCTTGATTATCTTGTAGCGCCTTCAAGAATGTTGACTTTTGACTTTGATTGTCTTCTAGTGCTTCTAAAAAGTTTCACTAGAATATTACAAGTTCTAAATTTTATTGTTCCCTAGTGCCTCCAAAAAAATTTCATTAGGAGAGTGTTTTTTTTCTATATGAATGTGGTCTTGGCCTCCTTGCTCTTCTTCAACTTCTATGTCTCCATGGATGCAGTTCACCAAAGTGTGATTCTATCCATCATAATTGAAATTTATGAGAGATGGAATGTCAATGATATGGCTATTTTGGTTGATGGTAATGGCTTATGGAATGGTAATAGAATGGGGAGAGGTTGTACAATCTTCATAAAAGATACTAGGATAAATTGTGTTGAAGCTAAAGTACTCATCCTTAAAAACGATTTAAGGATCACAAATGTATTCAAATTGATCTACAAGGCATGCATAACCAATTTTGTAACAACCATGAATATATTATTCTTCTAAATTTGAGTATAACTCAAGAGAATTGAATATGATATTGAAATTGATGTTGATTTAGATTTTGATGGTAAATTCTATGTCAATTCAAGAATAGAACCTGACTCTAACTTTAATTCTTCATCTGATGGGTACTCTATTACAATGATGTCTTGTTGAATATTTATTTTTTAACAAGTAATAGCCTATGATGGCATAATGGGCTCCACAAAAACTAGTTTGTCAGAGTGGGACTCCTCTAGGATGGGAAAAAGGTCAAGAGATAACTCCTCAGAGGTTGGCTTGTCAATAGGAGGCTCTTGAAAAATAGGCATATAGTCAAGTTAATGATTTTCCCAAAGGTGGTTATAATAATTAAGAAGTGACTAAACAATTATTGGATCATCAGTGTGAGACTCCTAAACAACTAGTATAGGATCAATAGGTGATTCATCAAAGGTTGACTTATCATAAGTGGTTGGTTCAATAAAAACATCTTGAATTGATTGGTTGTCTTGGCTTTGGTTTCCAATGAGTTGAAAGATACTAGTTTTGAACATAGATTTCTCTTCAAATGATTGGATCGGTTGAGGTTTGGATGGGATTGGTAATGGAGGAGAAATGGCTTATGGTTAGATAATGGCAGGGCATTGGAGAACATGATCACTCGCATGAGCCAAAGGATGAAGTCCTAAAATGGTAACGATAGGGCATTGTGGAGCTTGATTTCCCACACAAGCTAAAATACTATGTCTTATAATGATGAAGGGGTATTGTGGAGCTTGATTTCTCACATAAGCCAAAGGATGAGGTCTTAGTATAAAAATGGTTTGGCATTGTGGATCTTGATTACTCGCATAAACCATAGGATGAGTTTGTAGTATGGGAATGGTGTGACATTGTGGTCTTGGAATAGAAATGGTATGATGTGGTAGAACTTGATTACTCATATAAGCTAAAGCATCCAATTCTTATTCATAAACCATATCATCCTAGTTATGAGTTGGCTTATAAGTTAGTTCTTGACTATGTTCCACATACTGATTATTGTAAAGAGAGTATGGATCTATATCCCAAATAATATTATCTATATTTAGGTTTTTAAAGTCCTCCTCACAAGCCTATTCATACCAATCCAAGTCTCAAGTTTGATCGTGTGCTAGTTTGTGACTTTGTTCCCATGAATGATTATTATGAGGTGGATAGAAATCTATCTCATAAACCATGTTATCATCATTGGGGTCTTGACTAAAGCCATAAAAGTCATTTTTTTCAGCCATTATATCATAATTTGGATTATGCGTGACTCCACCATAGTTTTAGCTAGACATATCTGTATAAATGATGAAAGCTCTGAAAAAAAGGCTTAGATTTCTACAAACTCCAAAAAAACTATGTGCAAAGGACAAATGGTTCAAACTTGGTATAACTTGGTAAAAAATGGAGTTGTATCTTCAATGTGGTTTGAAAATAGAGTTGTATCTCCAAAATGGTTTGTGATAAGACTTGGCATAAAATAGTCTAACATCAAATGTCTAATATTAAATGTCATATGAAAAAAAGGTTAAACATCTAAATAAAAATTGGCATGTTAAAGGTCTAGGTCAAAGTGTTCCAAACAAGGCAAGAGAAAATTTGAGTTACTAGACATTTTGTGCAAACATTGAGTCAAAATCTATGCTTAAACATACATGCATATGCTAGGAATTTTGGCCAAATGGTGTCAAAAGCTAGACTTGAAACAAAAGTATCATATGATTTGATTTAATCTAACAGGTTTGGAAATAACTTTGACATAAACCTAGCGCACAGAATCAAACATAAATATGATCAGTTGGCATAAGGCATAAGAAAAAAGGATCTTTCAAGAAAGACTGTGTTTTCCCAAATAAAGGTACAAACAATGATAAAGATAGGTACTAAACAAACAAACCATCAATAGTTTTCAAATTTGGATAATCGATTAACCAAAGTTATGTAACCCAAAAAAGAAATATATGTGTATCAACCCCATGAATTAATACCTAAATAGAAATCAATCAATGTTTGAATCCAAACTTGATAAGGCTAATTGAAAACTCAACAGTGAAAACTAGGATTTGAACAAACAAGCTAGACAAGATTGGACATCAAAATAACACAAGACAAAGGTCTAAATGGCATATACATAAAATGGTTTGAAACAATGTTTTTGATACAAGGTAAACTAGTATTGAAACAAATTTAGCAGCTTAATGCCATAAGCATGCTCGAATGATGTGATCTATGTTATGTTTTAAAGACTCAAAAGGCTCAAAATATTTTGACATGATTTGGGCAGCATAACACTACCCACCTCAAATCAAATACATTGTTTTGACATGGCTTATGAACAACATAACAAGTTTTAGTCTCAAAACATACCAAGCCAAAATGATCAAAATACACTAAGTATAATCATATAAATCTTAGCAAGCGTATGATAATGTGGGGTTGACTAAACTAGTAAAATTTCAAATGTTTCTAAGGGAATAAATTTCATAATGACTTTCATGTCTAATGATGCAAAATACAAGAATAGAAATTGGGTGACTGTGGCATTGGATAGTTGTAAAAAGGTTTAGTATTTTTTACAGCCACTACATATTGTTATTTGTTTAGTGTAGTGTGATTTCCAAATGCAGATATATCCCATGTGTAACTCAAAAGGAGTAAGTGAAGTCAATGCCGAGAGATAAAACCCCAGGTCAAAGATTCCCTAAAGAACTCATGGGAGGTAATGACATCCCCCTTGTAAGCCAAGTTTACATGAAATAAAGAAAGCATAAAATATAAATAATTTAGGGTCATTTTCAAGGCCACCCAATAATTTTATGAGTTTTTGGGGAGTGCTTTAGATGACATTCTTTCTATCCCTTGGACTAAGCAATTTGCAAATAAGGAAATCACTTTTGAATCCAAGGTTTCCCTAAAGGGGAAAAATGGAAGAGAATACATGCAACATCTTTGTATTTTATGAAAACAAAGTGCTAGTTGAAATAATGAAAGCAAAATTGACAAGTGTGTTCAATTTTAAGTCTAAATGAAAGATTTGGTGGTGTTCTTTTGACCCCTTGGTATTAAGTTGTAACTTTAAAATCCTTCACTTAAACCTCTAAATGTTTCATTAAACACCAAAACAAGGTTCTTAATTCATTTTTAAAGCATTCAAAATGTGGTCTAAAACATGATTTATCAAATTTGAAATCCATTGGTTACCTATCTACCCTTAAGGCATGCCCCTAAATCAAATGTGTTAAATTAGAAACATCTAAATAGATTTTCAAAACTTTGTAAAAAATCTATGAAAATTGAAGTTAAACTAATGTCAAATTTTGAAAATTTAGGAAAAAAACACATGGTTTTAAAAAAAATCATCTAAAATGGAGTTTGTATGACCCCAAACCAAGCATTTTAAAATAGTCTTTTAGCTCTCAGGTTTCACACAGTCGAGTTGGGATCTAAGTTAGGGTGAGTTAGGTCAAGTCAGCCCAAGTTGGGATCCAAATCAAGGTGATTTGGGTCAAGTCAAGCTGAGTTGGGATTGAATTCAAGGTGAGTTGGGTCAAGTCAATCCAAGTTACGATCTAAGTTAGGGTAGGTTGGGTCGAGTGGGGATAAGTTGGGATCTAAGACAAGGTGAGTTGGGTTGAGTTGAGTTGAGTTGAGTTGGGATTTGATTTGAGGTGAGTTAGGTCAAGTTAGGATGAGTTGAGATCTAAGTTGAGGCAAGCTAGATCAAGTCAGGATAAGTAGGGATCTGAGTCAGGGTAAGTTGGGTCAAGTCAGACTGAGTTGGGTTAAGTCAAGCCAAGTTGGGATTCAAGTAAGGGTGGGTTGGGTCAAGTCAGGGTGAGTTGGGATTTGAGTCAGGGTGAGTTAGGATCAGAGTCAGTGTGAGTTGGGTCAAGTCAAGTTGAGTTGGGATCTGAGTCAGGGTGTGTTGGGTTAAGTCAAGCTGAATTGGGTTGAGTCAAGCTAAGTTTGTATCTAAATTACATAGTCTCAAAAACAAAATTGTGACCTCTAAAAAATAAGCTTTTTGCTCAAATCTTCACCTTTTTTACTTTCACACTCCAAGATCTTGCATGACAATAGTTAGTATGTTATTTTTAGGTGTTATTTGATCAAATTTATGAGGTGTGATCCCACTGTGTGTGCCATTATGTGAACTTAATTTGACTTAAGAGAGGTTATCAGTATTATGTTAGTCTGAAAATGAAAACAAATTAATAAAAACACACTAACTAGTATACATATCTAGGCCTATTTACTAGGGTGAGCTTAATAATAATAATTAAAAAAAAACACAACTAAAAAGTAAAGAAAAACAAGAATCCTTCACCTTCCTTGGATGCTCCAAATTCTTGTTGTAGTGGCTTGCTTAGCTTGTGCTCATGAATTCTTCATCAAAGGAGGCTTGGCTATCTCCTATTCTCCTTGGCACATTATGGCTTTGGTTTGGCTTGGATAAATATTTTAGCATCATAACTTTGGCATGTGAGATCTATTAGAATTAATTTGATATGGTAAATTTACATAAATTAAGCTTAAAATTCAATAGGCAAGGCCTCTTATTTATATATTTTTGAGATTGCTCAGAATCAACTTGAACCATCCATCTTGAGATAAGATGTGTGGTTGAGTATTAATTCAATTTTGAATAGGTGCATGACTTATAAAGGCTGGCACATTTTTATTCACACCTTTTTTCTTTAAAGGAGGATTCTTTCGACTTGTATATACTGTGAACTAGGAATTTGACTTAAGAGAGGTGATTAGTATTGTGTTTGTCCCAAAATGAAAATAAATTGATAAAAACACACTAACTAGAATACGTCTCTATGCCTAGTTACTGGGGTGAGATTAATAAAATAAATAAATGAAAAAAACAACTAAAAAGTAAAGAAAAATAAGAATCCTTCACCTTCTTTAGATGCTCCAAATGCTTGTTGTAGTGGCTTACTTGGCTTGTGCTCATGAAGTCTTCATCAAAGAAGGTTTGGCTATCTCCTCTTCTCCTTGTCACCTTGTGGCTTTGGCTTGGATTGGATAAATATTTTGGCATAATAAATTTGGCATGTGACATCTCTTGGAATCAATTTTACGTGGTAACTTTTCACAAATCAAGCTTAAAATTCAATAGGTAAGGCCTCCTATTTATAGATATTTGAGATTGCTCAAAATCAACCTGAACTATCCATCTTGAGATGAAGATGTGTGGTTGAGGACTAATTAATTTTTTTGGAATTAAATTTATAATTATCCTCATCATGAAATTGGAAAAATGGGAATTAAACAGGTATGAGAGACCCATAATCCTAATATTTATGGCATTTATGGCCTAGGGATGTCTTCCCAAGAAATGATGTCACCTGATGATGTAGTTATTCAATATTAATTTTTAAAAACAAGTATTCAACAAGTTATCATGGAATTATTAATTAGGCTCTAATTTGGTTTTATTAGCTCTTAAGCATGATTAAGCACTTTGTGCATAAATTACTCAAATTGATCAGAATGCCTTGTTATTGGTCCAAAATTTGATTGGATTAGAATTGGAAGTCAATGTCAGATGCATTGGAACTACATTCTCATTTAGGATTTTGTCAACACAAAATAACAAAGACACTCATCTCATAAAAAAAAATTATAGAAAAGTGCAATCCATAACACTTAGGTGCGAAATTAGCATTTTGACTTGAAATGATATGATCAAAGTTAGCTGGCCCATAAATTGCATTGTCTCATTTAGTGATACTCTAGCCAAAATCAACACTTTAATATATCAATTTCAACTCATTTAGTGCATTTTAATGTTTTTAAGACAAATTGTGCACTTTGGTGGAAATTAGTCAAAATCCTAGTTAGAGGTTATCGATGGCCAATTTTAGGTGTCTACATATACATATTGAAAATATCACAAATATCTTATCTTTTAACTTGTGTTAGATGAAACTAAGTTTATTTGATTTAGGATAATTCTATCTTCCACTTGAAATTTTACAAGGCTCACTCCTTGACTGTTGCACTCTCCATGTGCTTCTGATTACATGAAACTCTCATCTTCTACTATCAAGTGAGGAGTAGGCCATCCTTGATCTACCAAAGCTTGTACTTAACCCTTATTGAAATTCATGTACTATCCTTGAGGCTTCCATTCTTCTCCTTGAACCAATTTTATATGGATTGGAACTATGGATCTTATGGTGGAAGCAAAATTTTGATTATAGATATTAGGTGGCCCATTGAAATTAGGCTGACCTTGTCCCTTCCATTAGCCATTATGATAAGGTGGGAATATATTTGCTTTTGGAGGGTAATAGTAGGGATTTTTTTGAGATCCAAATTGTTGATTTGGCTGACTAATTAGAGCTTCTAAGGCTTTGAACTTTGCTTGTCAATCAATGGCAACATCTAATTTCTTTAAAGCAAATTTAGACTTGTTATGTGAATTTGAAATTGGATCAAGGGTTGGGGGATTATAAGGCATGTTAATAAATATGGGAATATATACCTTTGGAGGGATTTTATCATATTGAATGAAATAATTTTTAGATCTAATGGCTATATCATAGTCTTCAAGTAAATTATATCCACCTATGTACCACAACATGATAACTATATCGATCCCAATAGCTCTAAGATTGGTTGGGAAAATAAAACTTGAATAGGGTCTCATGAGAGGTGGAAGCCTATTACATGTCCTTTGGAACCATTCACTAAAGTCATGCATGGATTTCTTGGGCCCTTTTTGAATGACATTCAACTAATGGATAAGTTATGTATGATCACTTTTATCTTCAAACCTTTGAGTCAACAACTCCCCAAACTCATCCCAAGTAGTAATACATCCTCCCAAAAATGTTCTATACCAATCAAGGGATTTTACTCTAAGAGACATGGCAAACAATCTAATTTTTATGTTAACTTTTATGACAATATGGAAATTGAAGAAGTTAGATATGTCTCTAATATTCTCACTTGGAGTGATATGACCTTCCCCATTGAAAGTGGGAAGATGCTTAGTGGCATTGGGATGGATATCATCATAGGCATTCAAGTTTATAGGATTTTTAGTATTAAATGCTAGGAAATCATGTTGCCTATCCATGTTTCCTTTAAACTCTTCTTCACTCTCTTTCTCTTCTTGACTTTCATAGTCTTTTTCCTCTTTAGGATCTTCAAGTGTCAAGATAGGCTCAGGATATTGAAATTCAAGAGGAAGTTCAAGATAAGGGAGTGAATTTTTAGGATGGTTACTTATACTAAAAAATGATCTAATAAGGATCATGAAGCACAAAAAAACTAAATAAGATATTGGTCTACAACCAGATGTTATACCTTGAGTGGAGTCACCAAATGCTGAGTAGGAAACACTTATGTAGCTATGATGTTGTCAAGACCAACATTCACCTTGACAAAAAGTGCTTGAGTTAATGGTACCACTAGGCATACCAAAACTATTGTCATTTAATTTTTCACCATTATAGATGTAGTTCACACCTTCTCCAAATTAAGTGAAACATGGGATTACCCCTATACCTATGGGTTTTCTATTGTAGGAGTAAATCTATAGATTAAATGGCTAGTTCCTTTGATTTTTATATTGAATCTCATCACATATATTGAAATATTCCAAATGATCTCTGCCCTAAATTACTAATTTTTGAAACTTGAATTCTACCCTAATTTTTGCACTTCAGTTCTGATTTGACTTTTCTAAACCTTTGATTCCAATTTCTACCCTAGAATTCTGAATATCTATCTTTCTAAACCCTAGATCTAAAATCTGATTTTCTATTCTAAATTTATAAATGATTTTGGCAGTGAATAACTGTATGTCAAGTGCACAAATAAACATGCCAATTATATGCCCTTATGGAAATAACATCAACTCTGAATTCAAACACATAATATGACCATCCAACACAAACAAATGATATAGAATTCTGTGTTTTGAATACAAATGACTGCTGCTATGAAAAAAATTATCCAGAATTACAATTACATCAAGTTTATGGATTCAAACATACCTGAACACAGTCTAAATCCCTATTGTTACAAATTAGTCCAAGATAATATATATTTGCTCCACAATTTTGATCAAAGTTTGCTCCAAAATTGATATGCAATTTCTGCTCCAAACTCACGATTCTCCAATGAAGTGCAATTGTGAACTCTGTATGAATTCACCTCTGAGATGCGATTGGGTTTTCATCCAATCCACCTTCTTTCCTCAAGGGTTTTCATCCTTGGAAATGTATTGCAAACAAGTTGCAAATCCACAATGGGAAAATAAAGAAAGATGCTGACTGAATGAATTCCAAAAGACTATCTCAACCTTCTTTTATACTTTTTTTTCCAAACTCTCCAGAAGCTTCCTTTTTAACTCTGAAAATGACCTTTTCATTAAAATAATGATATTTTGACACACAATGTCCCTATTTAATGCATCCATGAATTAAAGCATCTCAGCCTAGTTCTAATGAGCTATAATACTAAGGGCCTTCTTAAATATTTTAATAAATTATTAGTAAATTTAGTAATTTAATTAAAATATAACTATTAATACACTCATGTTTGCAAAACCGTTGAAAAGTATCGAAATCAAAATCTGACTGAACTAGAGTGATACTGATGAGGAATAATGAAAATTGAACCCAACCGGGTGACTTGCTATAAATAGACGCTCTCTCAAAGTTTCTTGGAGAATGCACCAAAATCCAAAAATCACTTCAAAAAATGTCATAAGAGTCCTCTAGACCATCTAAGCTCTTCACCAACATCAAACATCCTCTCAGACAAGGTTAACGATCACTGAGAAAGTCAAATCCAACTACAATACTAAAGTGACTAAAAATGGGGACATTACAGTCCTCCCTTCTTGGTGATTGCTTGCCCCAATTAATTGGTACTTATATGCCCCAAAGCCAACTACCAGGATCCCATATCAATCTTTGAAGTCTACAAATTCTAACACCTGAAACACTATATGGTGGGAGGTCATCAACCCCACATACCAACAACTCCCTTCCTCCAAAGGCTTCATTGTCCATCACAAGTGCATTAACAAATATGCCAAACCACTCTAAGCTGTTGATATACATCAAAATCACCCCAAGCAAACTACCTTGTTGATTCCCTCTTTTCTTCTCTCTCTAATTTCCACCCCATTCTTTAGCAGCAGTAACGACACGCTCTCGCTCATGATCTCGATTAAAATTCTTCCACCTTTCTCTTACTTTTCTAACATGAAGAGGACTGTCCTTTTAGCCTTCTTGTTTCTCCCAATCATCCAAGTCAAGATGCCTTCTTGAGTCCCTTACCTTTCCATTACCAGCTTCAGATCCAATCCCTGTGTGTTGTCTTCCAGTATCCTTCTGGAAATAATTAGGGGAATTTTGAGATGGTGATTGGAACCCACCATGCTTGTTTCCTCATTCCTTTTGAACCACATCATCTTTCCATCTGTCAGTACAATTAATTCTACCTACAATTTCCACTTTTGTGTACCAACTTGAATCATTTGAGACATAACTTTCTTGCAAATCAACCTCCCAAACACTCTTTTGGTCATGGCATTTCCATCCATCTTCATTTGATTTACTATAACTGGCAGTCTTCATCCAACCACCTATGTAGTCCCTTCCTCTTTCAGGCATTGAGTTTGAATTCTAACTTGATGCATTTGTAATCTCTTCCTCTTGTGACTTGCTCTCCCCTTTTTTCTTTTCATGCTTGCATTTGACTCCTGTAGTTTTTGCATTTGATTTCCAACCTGCCAAATTCTCTACATTGGTTTCTTGCAAGCCATCCCACCCACTCTTATTTTTAGGCTCTAACATATAATTCTTGTTATCAACTTTTGATTGACTACCTAATTTTTTGTCACTAGTTTCCTCATTTGCCCTTGCTTGTTTCATGTGACGATCCTTTTGTTTCTCTACAGTAACTTTTGAATGGCAGATCACACAGAGTGTTCTCATGTTTTCTAATCTGCATTCACCTCCTCCTCTATATACTAGCATGATATGATCTGCATGCCATGCATTTCCTTCAGTTGGCTGTAAAATAAGCCTATTGAGCAATCTTTGATGTTTGGCAAAATTTGGGGCAGCCTTGAGTATGTTCTCTCTCCGTTGATCAACTGCCAATGGATGAATGCACTTAACTAGTTTATGGCAATCTAGTTTGCAACTGGTAAATATTCCATGCTCTATGGAAAAGAGTTCCTCCCGAAAAAACTATTGACTTATCCTCATATGAAACTCTTCAAAATAGCTTATTTTGCAAAATAAATCCTCAAAATATTTAGGTCTCTTTACCTGGATTCCTAAGCAAGGGTTCTAACACAATTTGTAAAGGGGTTATTCATCTACATTCCAAGCCTACATTTCATGCCTCTCTTTGATTTTACCATGTTTTAATAGTGATATCTTCTGCCATACTGTAGTTCTAGCAAAGGATTACTAATATCGTCTCCTTCTACAACCTGATGCATACTTCCTCCTTTCAGCAAGCCCCCGTGTCCATAGTTAGGCTCATATTTCATGTAGCTCAATTCAAGGCTTAAAGGCAACCGCAATGGCCTTCCAAATAGTTTATTACGCTCAACAAGTCTAAGACCATTCCACTCCATGATGAATGTAAGTGCAATTTCTCTATGAGCTAGACTAATGTTCATGCAATTTGGAAGTGAACTCTTACCAAACACATTTGATATGATAGGGGACTCTATATCTTCAGACCAAAAGTTCAGTTCAAGCTATCTTGGTCTCGAATCCTTTTTAGAAACATATGCATAGTGATGTATGTGACCTATATTTTCACTTACTTCAAAAAGTAGTGCCTCTGGAAGGATGTCAAAAACATTATCATATCCACCACCTGTTATTGACTCAAACTCAATAATTTTTAAATCTAGTGCATGTTGACTATCTGCTTGTCCATTCTAAATTTTGTTGCTACTATTTCCATCTTCTACAAGCTGTCCATTTTTGACCAGGTCAATCCCTTGTATTTTTGAAATGATAATTTTGTCATGATTCATGGCTTCTATCATAGTAAAACATTCTGAACACCTTTCTTCCTTTTCTTTCTTGACATCATCAATTTTATTTTTGATGTGTGTAAGGTGTGTATGCAGTTGAAGTTCATCTTGATAAGCATGCACAGCTTTCTTTAACTCATCAATACTTAGAACTTCATTCTATAATTCTTTTCTCTCCATCTTGATCTTTTCTTTCCTATACAGTGTTTCATCAAGGATTCCCTGAAGCACTATCTCATCATCCTTTGTTGTTTGGAGTGCCTGATTCAGAACCTTTGCAATTTCAATGCAATTATCTGATTATTTTATTCTAGACAAGACCTTTAGGCAAGTTTGATCTTTTTCAATTATCTTTTCTAGCAGAACTATATTTTCTTAGATTTCATCAAGGCCTTTCCTTGTCTTTTTCAACTCTTGTTGAGCCTTTTCCACTTCTATTTTTGACAAAGTAGGTAGTATCATAGGCTGGGTAATGAGCAAATCTGTAAATTGTCCACACCTAGGGGACTGAAGGGGGCTCCTATCTGATGCATGTGACTGGTGACTATGCTAACTTCCCACCATAGATATTGATCTACTCTGACTACCTCTCCCTAATTCCAACTAGTCCAAGGCACCCTGTATCCTGTCTAAGGTCTGAGCAATCCTAGGCTGAGTGTTGATGAGGTTTCTCATCATTTCTCTCTCTTCATTAGGCTTGGGCCACTTTGATTTCTCTTTTGGAGTAATTTTGGGTGGTGTAAGCCCAAACATTTTGTAGAATCTTCCCATTTTGAAACAATCTACTAACAAAATAATTTCACGAGGAATCCCACAACACAATACCACACAAGCTAGCAGGATGCACAACTCTGATACCACTAAAATATCCCAAATGAGCTTTACCCTAAATTGCTAATTTTTAAAACTTGAATTCTTCCCTAATTTTTGCACTTCAATTCTAATTTAACTTTTCTACACCTTTGATTCCAATTTCTGCCCTAGAATTTTGAATATCTATCTTTCTAAACCCTAGATCTAAAATCTGATTTTCTGTTATGAATTTATAAATGATTTTGGTAGTGAATAAATGTATGTCAAATGCACAAATAAACATGCCGATTATATGCCCTTATGGAAATAACATCAACTCTGAATTCAAACACATAATATGACTATCCAACACAAACAAATGACATATAATTATGTGTTTTGAATACAAATGACTGCTGCTATGAAAAAGATTATCCAGAATTGCAAT
Source organism: Torreya grandis (assembly GCA_037957365.1). NCBI lineage: Eukaryota > Viridiplantae > Streptophyta > Pinopsida > Cupressales > Taxaceae > Torreya > Torreya grandis. Next base: position 19,600 of record JARHVA010008234.1, on the reverse strand, counting down.
TACATCAAGTTTATGGATTCAAACATACCTGAACATAGTCCAAATCCCTGTTGTTACAAATTAGTCCAAGATAATATATATTTGCTCCATAATTTTGATCAAAGTCTACCCCAAAACTAATATGCAATTTCTACTCCAAACTCACGATTCTCCAATGAAGTGCAATTGTGAACTCTGTATGAATTCACCTCCGAGATGCGATTGGGTTTTCATCCAATCCACCTTCTTTCCTGAAGGGTTTTCATCTTTGGAAAAGTATTGCAAACAAGTTGCAGATCCACAATGGGAAAATAAAGAAAGATGCTGACTGAATGAATTCCAAAAGACTATCTCAACCTTCTTTTATACTTTTTTTCCCAAACTCTCCAAAAGCTTCCTTTTTAACTCTGAAAATGACCTTTTCATTAAAATAATGATATTTTGACACGCAAGGTCCCTGTTTAATGCATCCATGAATTAAAGCATCTCAACCTGGTTCCAATGAGCTATAATACTAAGGGCCTTCTTAAATATTTTAATAAATTATTAGCAACTTTAGTAATTTAATTAAAATATAACCATTAATACACTCATTTTTGTAGAACTTTCAAAAAGTATCGAAATCAAAATATGACTGCACTGGAGTGATAGTGATGAGGAATAATGAAAATTGAACCTAACTGGGTGACTTGCTATAAATAGATGCTCTCTCCAAGATTCTTGGAGAATGCACCAAAAGTCAAAAATCACTTCAAAAAGTGGTATAAGATTCCTCTAGACCATCTGAGCTCTTCACCAACATCAAACATCCTCTTAGATAAGGTTAACAGTCATTGAGAAAGCCAAAGCCAACTACAATACTGAAGTGACCGAAAATGGGGACATTACATATACTACTAGCTTATTGAGATGAAAAGGAATAGAGAGAACATAAATGAAAACTAATATAATGATGTGATAAACCAAGTTAATCTCCACACTACCACTATGTACTTTCACTATGAAAGATGATTCACAAAATTGACTTCAATGTCTTAGATTTTTCTAACATAAGTATTTCAAACACGAAGGTGATATGCAATGCACTTATTTAAGGTGGATGAATAATAAGTATAATTTTAGACACTAATTATTTCCTTTACACTTAGATACATTCAAATAAACTAACTAAATTTCATGTGACCTATTAGAGAGTTGACTAAATGTACAAAACCTAAAAGAGTAAGGTGAACACAAGGATAGATGGTTATCATTTATCATTCATTTATGCACTACTTAACACACTTAGGAAATAATTTATGAAATAAAAAAATTATAAATATTTATTAAAAATCAAATATAGTACTCAAACTAGTATGGATTCACCATACTAGGTGTGGATTCTACAAACCTAGCTAAAAGTGGCTACTTATATAGAGAATGGTGAAGAGAGAGAGAAGGGGGGAATAGTAGAAGAATATTGACAAGTTTTAATGCATTAAAAAAAGAAATGTAATTATTAGATAGTCAAAACATACCTCCAAGGCCATGTGTCTCACTCCTTAATATGCTCTGACCCTCCATGTAGCGTAGGGGTTACAAATTAGCTTGACACCTTGACTAGATTCTTGAAAACTACCCTTCTTTGCATGAAAGGAATGACAAATGTAATTTATAATTATTAATTAACCATGAGATAATCTCAAAAAAAAATTTAACATATTCCATTCCTTAATAAACTCCTCTGATCTGACATTCCATTATTCATGTGCATAAGTGTCTTCAGACTCTAAATTTTCCACACTTAGCTTGGTCCAAGTGGCTAAAAACTCAAGTTAAAATTATTAAAGGAATAATATATCAATTAATGGTATTAAAATATGTTATAAGGTCTTAAATAAACCATTTTAATTCTTGTAACAACTCCCAATAATTTGTTTTTCTCCTTAAGCCCTCACTACGCTTAGTTTTCTTATAACCTTAAAAATATAGAAACCTCCTTACGTAGGAAGTTGTAAGGATAATGATTAGAATAAAATGGAATATTATAATACCCATTATGGCTTTATATATCCATGTCAATTTTCATATTTTGACTTTGAGTGTAAGTCCATTATTTTTGCCTTTCTCTCTCTTAAAGTAGGCCTCCTTGCTTAGGACCCTTTTATCTTGATCTAGACTTCTTCCACACATGTGAAATCACAAAAAAAAATGTTATTAAGTTTACCTATGACATAAAAAACCTCCTTGTCAATTTTTATCTCTTGAAACCCTATGGAAGTATGCAAATCATCAAATCACCTTGCTACCTAGCCTCATTTTGAGCTTGTTTGAGATTACCTTGGAAAATAGGCTTAGTTTGACCATCCCCATAATTTAATATGTAATTTTTTTGAATTTAATGGATATAAGACATCCCAAAAGACCTCATAAAATTATTTTGAAGTTCTCCCCTTCTTAGAACACCTACAATACACCAAAACCATGTAAAAATAAGGTATTTTTGGAAGTTTTTATAAGTTACATCAGAATAAAAGTATGTCTATAACATCCTTGGAGTAATAAACAAAATACAAGATTTTTTAGGATAAAAATATGGAATTATATATTCCATTGAGATATTTTTTCCTTGACTGGTTAGAATCATGGTTTTAGAAGGGTTTAAGACCAGTTTGGTGTCTTAATGATTGTTCATAAATAATAGATCATAAATTACCCTCCTTCCACTTGGAAAACCTTATTTAATTTACTAATTAACTATACCAAATGTATAATCTTCCCATGTAAAGTGTGAGCTATGGTATGAGCATCTGAAGTTGCTCTTTTGGTGGTGTGCTTAACGTTTCTTGAGTGTGAGATAAGTCCAAATTGGGTTTTGGGACTCAAAATTCACATAAATACTAGGATAGGTTTAGAAACCTATAAAATAACCCCATACATTATTATAAATTCTTTTATAGTACTCATAAATCCTTTGTATGTTTATGGTGTACTAGTTAGGGGTCTTGGTATTTAGGCTTATCTCCTCTTTACTAGCCCTCAAGGGAGTCTAGTTTGAAACCTGAGATTTAGTACCGCATGGAAGTGTATGGAAACCTATGATATAAATTTAAATTACCCTTAGGTATATACATTAATTCTAACATACGTTTTTAATGCTTTTGATCTCAAATGGACCCCTTGATCTCATGACTGCCCCTTGCTAATGGAGTGGGCAAGGTCTAAGACAAAATAGTGGGTATTACAACTAGTAGTATGACCTTGAGGGGATCATTAATGCATTGGTACACTAATTATTTCATTTTATACCAATTTTTATGGTGTGATCATTCCTATGGAGGTCTTAAAACCTCAATTTCCCTCAAGACTAAATGGGTTTGCTAGTGGTCATGTGAGAATTAGGCCTAGACTAAAATCTTACCTTTTCCAAAATTTGTTATTAGGTATAATTTTTTATATGAATTATTGGTGGAATTATTAAACCATTTACAAATTTATCTCATTCAAACCTATCTATAGTCCCTTGCTCTTCTTTAATATAAATAAAACCCTAACCTAAGTATGCAAACTTGTAGTGTATGCTTGACTTTATGTAAAAGAGTGAAGCTTTAGTTTGTTAAAGATCCCTCATGTTTCATTTTGGTCTCAAAATGAATTTATAATCTATTTTAAACTTAGATATATTTCAATGTCCCTTCACCATGTTATTCCTTACTCAAGCTTTAAGTCCAACTTGCCTTGTGTAGCATGTAGATGTTTATTTGGTCACTTGAATGTGTTCAAGTGTTTTAAGACCTCATCATTTTCACCACTAGCCTCTTCACTAGTTAATGAAGTTATTTTAAATATCAATTGACTCATAAATATTTCACACATACTTTATCTTCTTTCCTATGCTTGATGTTAGTTTATTCTACTAGCAATCTGTAGGTGTTCTTTTAGGGTCACTTTACTATGTGTTGGAGTTTTAGACTTCATCTACTACACTAGTAGCCCTTTAAATGATATTTAAATCTAAGTTGAAGTATTTATGGGTCCAAATCATTTATCAACACCTCTAATCCCCTTAATTTATTAACTTTACCCTACACCTTTGAGTCATGGTTGTAAGTGCTCATTAGGGATAATGACTTTGTGTTAGGTTTAAGCCCTCTTATTCAATATAAATAACCTCTTCATTAGTCCATGAGATTATATAAATTTAAAATTAGGTTAAATTACCTCTCTCACACACCTATGCCATCTCTTTACAATAATATTTAAATGATACCTCAAATAGGCATGTAGGTGGCCTTTTAGGATGTTGATTGTGCATAAAGGTTTTGAAACTGAGTTCTCTATGTTATGCTTTCCATTATGTTTGGAGATATAAAAAAAAATAAGAATTCATTCCACTGTCACTATATTATAAGGTCTACTAACACATTTTATGATATTTCCAAACCATTTCTCACTTGTTCTCATATACAATCCATACAGACCTATAGGTGGTCATTTGACTATCCATTCAGTCTCCTTGACCTTCACTATCCTAGTGACCTAGCTGCTCTTTGATGGAATATGGCTTCTTTCATTATAATTTGAGTAAACTTAGAGAATTTTTTGTTGTTTATATTTTCTTTATTGATCTGAGGTGTTGATCATGGTCCAAAATGAAGACCTATAGGCTTAGGGCTTGTAGGTCATTATTGGACTATTTAAGGATACAAAGGCACCCTTTTGAGTTTTTGAACTCTTAAAGTCTATCAACCCACTATATACCTTCCTTGTTACTATTTCAAGGCTCAAAAATCTTTTAATTAGGCATCAAGTCACCCTTAGCTCACCTTATAGTCTTGTACAGACTACATACAATGATCTTATGCATGAGGTTCATGTGTGGAGAATTAGAGCATTCTAGTTAGTTGGAATAACTTGGTGATGGAAGTGAGTTATTAAGGACCATGTTATTACATGGAGATATGTATTGGATCCTTTCATGAGTAATGGGCATCTTCAAACTATTCTTATAGTCTATACAAGTCTATTTAAGCAAGAGACACCTATGATCTTCATTGGAAAATGTGCATAGATTTCCATATTTATTTTTTTATACTTTCAATGATATAATATGGTATCAAAAAAATACATCATAGTATCCCTCTGATACTTGAGCCCATTTTGATAATCAAACTTTCAATAAACTACTTAGATACATACCATGTTTTTAAAAGCAAACACACCTCGATAATATGAACCAAAACACATCCAATATAAAATAACATGGAATCCATGAAATTGAGTGATCTTACATGAAAAATGAAGTATTAGATACCTCTAAGAGTGACCAACATCTTAGGAAACCAAAATTTATATCAAGATCCACTAAAATAGTTTATTCATCAAGATATTCTTCTTCCAAATGAAATCACCTCATAGAGATGAGTTGGCTAATGAAACCACCATTAAAAGGATCTACATGACCTATAAAATCATACCTCAAAACCATTCTTCTCCATATATTTTTTTAGTGGAGAAATAGGTGCAAGAATAGACCCCTCTAGGATGGAAAGGCCATAATGACCTATTGTCACTCTTAGCATTTTTTGATAAATAAGAGGTCACCATTATTAAAACCAATGCCACTTATTTTAATTTTACTAGTATCCCTAAAAATGGCCAAAGTTTTATCTCCTAATTCTTATTCTCTCTCTTAATCATATAATTCAGTTCAAATTTGCCTTCCTAAGCTTATGAAGGTAGCGATGGAAGATAAAAGGTGTTTGGAGTGTTGGTTTGACCTAAAACTTGGTCCAAAGTTGTAAAATGATATGAGGGATCAAAAAAGACACTTATAAACCATTTTCAACTTAAAAACTAATCTTTTAAGGTTGTAATAATGTTTGTAAAGTGTCTTTTTACAAGATTAGGCATTAAACTACAAATCTTGTTTGACTCTAACTAATCTTGAACCTTCTCTAACTTGTTTCTAATACCAAATATGTTTTTAATCTTCTGAAAACATTTTTTCCTTGAGGTGGTATGTCCAACTCTTCCAAATGGGCCAAAAGCTGGTAAAATTGACATTTTTGCATAAGAGGGTCAAATAAAAGGTTAGTGAAAGATAATATGACATTCATAACACCTAATTAATCTTTTACAATGACTTTAGACCAAACTAAACCTTTGATCATGTTTGACTATTTCAAGACCTTGAGATTGACCATATGACTAGATAAGTGAACCAAAGACTATAAATTAGACAATGATACACAAGGAAAAAGATGATCATATGGAACCATTAGAGACCATTTAGGACCATGATAAGATAATGAAAAACATTTGACAACCCTATGAGTTTTTAACCTAGAGGGGGTGACCAATTTTGACTTGGGTTCAAAATTTTATCAAAAAGACCCTTCACTAGGGGAGATTCACACTAAACTAAAATAATCTACATACTTAACCAAAAAGTGACCTTATAGGTTCAATCCCAATATGAAAATGAATGTAAAGGAATAAATATATTATATTTAATAAGATGATATTATATATTTGGTTGATAAATTAGATTGGGTTAGTCCCATGGTGGTACAATCTAAAAATAAAATGGAGATATTGGTATGTTGGGATTACCAAGCATTGAATGATGCATATGTCAATAATCCATTTTAAATTCCTTTTTAGGATAAATTATTAGATTCAATTTTCAATCATGAAATTTTTTCATTTAAATATAGGTCAAACAGATATCATTAGATTCTAATTTTAGTTGAGGATCAAACAAAAAACAATACACAACAAAATGGGGATCATTTGCTTATAAGCTAATATCATTTGTCTTGAAAAATGAATTTGAGGTTTTGTCTAGTGTAATTGTTACTTAATTTAAATAATTTATTAATGACTTTATAGAATTATATCTAAATTATTGGGTGGTATTTGATTTATTAAAGTAACATATATCAAATTTATAATTGATGTTGGAAAGACATTGGGCTTTGTGAATCACATTAAATATAAAAAAATGAATATTCTTCCCACATGTGCCATACTATTGGGACAAGTTGTTTCTGGTGATGGAATCATAGTACACCAAGTTAAAATTACAATTTGTTGGAATTAAACCTTTATTCAACCTAATAGATGTGTGATCATTCTTAAGTCCCATTGGGTATCATTGTATGCTTATTCATGGGTATGCATCCATTTCAATACCTATATAAAATTTATTGTGGAAAGATAAAAAATAAATGGAGTTTTAAATGTCAAAAATCCTTCATAGACCTAAATCTAAGGAATCCTTCATCTTGAACATTCTCTCACTATAGATGACAGTGTAATCTATAGAATTTTGAGTCCCAAATGGCTTTATGGTGATATAAGACCTAATGGAGGCATAAATATACATAAAACTACTTATTTAGAATTTAAATGGCATTAATGTTTCAAATAAAATTAAGAGGATTTGAATTACGGGGTATCAACTCATTTCACAACCTACATGACCTCTTTTGCTCTCAAAATAGACATCTACAAGTTGACTTCAGAGTGACAACGTGAGTTAAACCCAATAGATTATATGTCGGTATAAATTAAGGAATGGTGTCGATAAATTAAACTATAATATTAGCCTAAATTTATTAAATAAGGTCTTATGGCAATGCAAAAATCTTAATACTATAGTATACACCTACAGGTATGCCATTTTCTAAGCAAATGACATAGTCACATAAATTACCAACTAGGCCTATCAAAGTGGAAGGTATACATTAAAGAATTTAAAAACATTTGGGATGATATAAATGTTTTAAATTATCCTAATATTAGTTATATAAAATTAAAATGATGCTCATCACATGGAAATAGGGCAAGGAAGGCCTTTATCCAAAACCTACAATCATGACTCAAACTCAATACATAGTCTTAAGAACTTGAAGGTCTATCTTAGAAAGTTGGGGTGTAAGAGGAATTTTATGAGTATTATAATATTTTAATTTATTAAAATTTACCTACATAACCTAATTTAACTCCTCATATTTTTGCTTTTTTGAGAAGATAGGGTAAGTGACCTCTATTCTATCTCTGATAAAGGGCACTCCTAGACAGACTCCCATGCATGAAATAAGTTTGAAAGGTAAGAGGAAGATGTATATAGTTTTGGATCATTTATTAAGCATGGTAATATATATTTTAAACATGGAAAAACATTACTAAGTCCTCAAAAAATTGAGAGACCAAACAAGATGACCTAGACATGCAAAAACATGGTCAGGCTTACTAGGCCTAATGCCTTATGAGGTATTAATACCACTTATAGGAATAATTGAACATTATATGGAATTTACAGACATTAATGGGGAGTTATAAGGTGATTTAAAACCTTTGGTTTATAGATAAATTCATAGGGGGGTCATTTCTTGGCTTAGAAATAACTCAAGGTGCACAAAATGCAAGGAAGAGCTCAAGAAGGCATCTTTGGAAGATCATATATGTATGGAAAATTAGAATGGATACATGAGGATTTATTATATATTTAATAGGGTCATAAATAAGGTTCTAGTGGAATTATTTTGAGGATTTAACATTAGACTTTCATAAATAATCCTTAAGGTTTAAAACCACTCAAAACCCTCCAAAACCATTACTAATGACTCGATGGGAAATACAAAGAATAAAAGGAATAAAAATGAGTTGGTATGACTTATAAAGTTATTATTAATTGTATAGGAATCCCCAAGGCTTCTTTCCATCATATTGGATTGTAACCTATCTACACATATAGGGTATAACACTAGTTTGTTTTTATAGTTTTTAGTGTTTTTTAGGTACAAAAGAGTCTCAAAAGATGAGGATCACTTTGGGAGTTAAATTTGGACCTAATATAACATATAATGTTCATATATTTCTCTATTAAATCATATAAGTACTTTTAAAATCAACTTCACTTTAGGCATTCTAAACTGACATAGTGAATGGAAGGTGACCACCAAGTGAGAAGGTGATAAATTCAATTGAGAGGACATTTAAGGTCTACCTAATGTATTTAATGACATGAGTAATATTAATAGGTTTCATACCATCCCCTGTATGGATTGGATTGGACAATTGAAGGTTACTTGAATGATACATGTGAGGAATGAGTGAAAGAAGGATGATGGTGAGTGCACGCAGTGAGAACACTTTATAGAAGAATATTAGTCATTAGGGACACGTCTAATTCATGTTATATCTTAGTATTAACCACCAAATAATATTTCACATGTGTCAAATATTCCTATTTTGATTTGGAGTGCTTAAGAGAAGTAAATGAAGAAAGTAATTGCTAATAGTTAGTTGAAGAGTCTTTCACTATATTTGATGATATTTCATGCTTGGAGAGAAATTTCTCCAAAGATACCTTTCATGGTTTTTATAATAATTAATTACTCTATAAATTTAACTCTCTCTCATTTTGACACTTATTATTATGACTCTTGAATTTCATTCTTCTCTCACCTTTGTCACATTCTATAAGTACTAGCCATTTTGGCTTTTGTGATCTAATTCCACACCATGTATGGTTAAACCCTCTTGGTTTGATGTTTTAATTTTCCTTTGAATAATAAATGAAATATATTTTTGATTTAACAAACATATTTCTTGAATGTGTGAAGTGATGCATGGCGTGGTCTAGTGATAATCTTATATCCTTTCTTTTCCTTATCTTTTCATGTCTAGTGTATTAAGTTTGCATTATAATAGGTAACATGGATTGTATATAGTGTTTTTGGCTCCCTTAAAGTGTTAAAATGTCCTTATATTATATAATCTAACCTCTATTCCACTTACCTTGATTTGTCTCATGCATATCTCTTCCATATTGAAATACTAATGTTAGAACATCTTATAACTTTGAAGATAGTGTTGTAGGTCTTGCTTCTCAATGTAAGAACATAATGATTTTGTGGATATTTCCATGGTTTATCAATAATTTATAATATATTTATTTCATGCATAATTATACCCATTTTCACACAAGCAATAAACTATCATAGGTGATAAGCACTTAAAGGTTAATTTAAGGAGCTAGCCCTTAAACCTAGAGGTCTACCTCTACTATAGGCAACCCACAGGCCTAAAAGTATTCCAATGTTTACCAAATCATATATTAGGCTTGAAAAACATCATATATGGTGCAATATTTTGTGTTAATAGGCACAACATAGAAAAAATAGTGAGGAGTGGATAATTACTAATCATACAATGAAGTTAATGTTAGAACATAAGGAATATAGTAACATTATTGAAAAGAATAAATATTTTGAACCATAGTTGATTTACAAAAGGTGATGGTATTGAGAAATTAAATGGTGTAACATGACATCATAAAATTTAAATAATGAAACATTTCATCTAACCTCTAAAATACCAAGGGTCAAATCAAAACATCTATTTGAATTTAAGGAAAACATGTCGAGGTGCAAAATGAAAATTGGTAGATGGATGCAAACAAGGTGAAGTTTCAGGGTTGGATTTATCTATAAGTTTGGATAAATATAAAAATTATACTTTAAAACTTGGGTTAACAATAAATATATTGCAATATAAACATTGAAAAAAAATCAAAATTAATCACATCATAGAAAAAGACCAAATGGCCAGGCATCAAACTATAGTGTCATTGTTAGAGTCATATTAGGAAGATATGGTTATACATGTTTCCCTTTAAAAATTCAAATGTATTAAGGTCAAGTCATTTGAACACGTTAAAACAATATAAATATAATTGTTTCATCAATAATAAGTATTTATTTCATAATAGAGAATCCTTACACTTCTTGTTAGACTACGAGGATTAGATGTCAAGGAGTTAATGAGACTACTTATATTTTGATATCATGTGGATTTAATGATGATCCTTATCAAAACTTATAATTAAGGACCCATCCATTTTTAAAAGTAATTCATAATTCATATTTATTCCAACACCATATCATATGTTATAAGATTACCAGTAATGAAGAAGTCTTTGTAGGATTATAGAGCAACTAATTCTCCCATTCATTTACAAATCAAGGAGAAATATGAGTGGAAAATCATAGGATTAAAAATAGATCAAGTTATTTTTACCCATGTTCATTACCTCATAACATGAACAATTCAAAGATATTAGTAGAAAATAAAATGTTTGAATTAGGCTACAAAGGATGTAATTGATATTATACACATAATGATAAAGTTGGAGGAAGATTTCAACTAGCATAAATTCCTCACACCTGAAATCATCACAAACATTAAAAAGCCTATCATAGTAACAACTTGAAATTTTCACTATAAATTTTGGTACTCCTACTTTGATTCATGTAGTGGACATCCCTAAAAGTAAAAATCTCACTAGATGTTGATAATTAGCTATCCAATGTCTTCTCCAATCTCATTTAGCCACACAATAGGCAACACCTTATCTAGGTGGTTAGATTCACATAATGGTGGATACAAATTCAAGGCTTGATTGCAAATCCATAGTACTTGAGGAGGTTTTCAAGTATGGGTGTATCACCACCATCACCAAGATGTATAATGGGGTCAAAATTTAGATTCATCAATTATAGAACCACCCACCATTCCACTTTCATTCTTCATCAACATCCACATGGCTCAAGAAAAAATATGAGGCATAATAACCTAGTGTAAACACATGAATACAAAAAAGGCTAGTTCTCATTAATATGAATAAAAAGCATAAAATAATGGCAAATCTAACATGTCAGCCACAATTTTCAAATTGGGTAAGACTTGAAGCAATAAACAATAAACCAAAAAGTTAAATAAGATTATTTTACCTTCCTTTTTTTTTGTTCCATTTAAAGTTATCTCATGTGCATGTTTTTGACAAAATGTAGAGATCAAATTCTTTAGTAATGTTGTGGTTCAAGATCCATCAAACACTTCCCCAAGCACTATCTAGTATGGTTTTGAGATCAATTGGAAGAGAATAGGTGAAGCTTTTTAGAGGATGTTTTACATAATAACTTTGCATAATAAAGCTTATGATTTTTATATGGTGATCCTTTTATTTATATCTTTGGCAAAGTCATGAGGAATGTACATGTCAAGATGAGAATAAATGAGCCAAGATAATTCAAATTTAGTGGACCAAAGGCATTAAATTTTAGAGTTAATTTTATAATTAATAGGAATGGCTCAACATTACTGATATGTATTATATTTATGTTGATATTTTGGATTCTTGACTTTTATGACTGATGATGTTGTGTTGATGTCAATTTTTGATATTTTATTGAATTTTGAATTTATCAAATTAGATGTTCATCTAATTTCCATGGATTTTTCGCTCAACCTTTTAATTAAATTTTCTTAGTTAAGTAATCCTAATTATCCTTCTTGTAAATCTTACAATTTAATAAATTCTCATACATAAATGGTTGAAAATGTCAACTTGTTAGGTCATAATTTGACTAGAGATAAATTAGAGGAAGGTGATGATTGTGTATGGTAAATTTTCTCAATTAAAGATGCATCAATATATTTTGGAAATTACACGTGATGTGTGTGGATGAATTAGAGCACTTCAATGGTATTTGGGCTAGTTTATGCATTATTGTGGGAAGTCATTATGACTTGAAATTTTGACATGATAGTGGTATAAAATGGATGTATACATTTTCCCTCTATTTAAAATGGCATGACGAGACATTCAGTTGAAGCAATAGATTTTCAAAGAATAAAAAAGTAGCTTGAAATGATCACAATTAAAAGACTTTATTTTGTTCCTATTTTTGTTGAATTTACTTGGTTTACAGCAAAATAATCTCATGAAAAATGACCCAAATATCATTTGTGAAGGACAATATTCCCCCTCAAGAGTAGGGTAAAAAATTTATTTTGATAGATGGGCCCTTAAACAGAAGAAACAACATGTGTTTTAGCATAAGGGGCTAAAAAATAGAGTAATTAGAAGAAAATGAGATAAAAAATAGATAAAGGAGCCAAAAATAAGCCTCTTGGAAATAAGAATGGAGCACAAATAGGGCCAAGGGAAAAATTCAAAAATTTGGCTATAAAATTAATCCCTAAAGGGTGAAAACTATTCATTATCACCCTCACCCTATAAAAATCTAGATGTTTATTTTTTTGCATGACAGGAGCAAATAAAATGGTGCACATCCCATACCATAGGCATATTGGTGAGCATGTCCATGAGTAGTAAGGAGTGGGGCATTGGTAAGTACCATTTTCCTTAGTAAATTTCATCATTAATTGTAATTATTATGGCTTGGAAATTTTTTGAAATGGTGAACTCTTTATTTTCAAAAAAATGAAAAAGATGAGACTACTCACACAAATGGAAGTATTATTGACAATTAGGTGAGGTCATGACCATTTCAGTGATATTGTCAAAAAGTATGAAAATTTCCAAAATAATGATATATTTTTTTTAGATGAAAATGTCCATAATGGTGAGAATGTCAAAAAATTGGTGAAGATGCACTTTTGAGTGAAAAACATGTAAATAGTGAAATTACTAAGAATAGTGAGATCATCTTATTGATCAATGGAAACAACCTATGAAATGGAAAATTTGTCAAGAAAATGGCAAGGATGTAGAAATACTTATAGACAATGATGAAAACAACCCACCAAATGGTGGGAATACCCTATCAAATGGTGATAATGTTGATAAAATGGTGAGATTATCTAATATCAAACTAAGCAAAGTAGAAGAAAAAGATAAGTATTTTAGTTAGAAGAATAAAATACTAAGTCCAAAATTATAAAATAGTGGTAATGTGGATCAACTAGAATAAAATAGATATATGAATGAAGTGATTTTGACACTCTTTTTGATATACAAGAATCAGTGGAGGTCATCACAATGAATAAGTGGTGGTCATGAGTGATACACTATCTAGGTATCATGACTAAGGACTTGGTGGCATTCCTAGAGGTAGAAAAGTTACTTCACATGACACAAATGCCAGTTATTCAAGTTGTCAAGGCTTATTTGTTAGTGCTAGCTGAGTGTTAGTATTATGAGACATATACCTTTCATTTTTAATAGATGAGGCTATGGTGAATTTAGAGGATGTATGGAGGATTCTTAGACTACAAATTTGGATACCAAGGATTCATTGGATGCAACATGAAAAGTTATCCATTCTAGATGACTTGATAGGTGTTAATAATATTGTGATATAGGGTGGGGGCATATACATTAATGCCTTATAGTATTTAGTATTACCACTAAATGTCATCCCTAATTTGGGTTGTGATAGATTAATAGTAGGAGGAGAAGGATAGGCATTGGCTCTACCAACACTAACATAGACCTTAGTGCCTAGTAAGATGGTGATATTGATGGAAGGTTTTAATGGAATATTATTTCCTAACATAAGTGAACATCATTTTTAGATCAAATTGATAGGAGTGGTATAAGATATGTGGGAATAGACCATGTGTTTTTACTAGGGTCCCATAGTATTAACTTAGTTATACCATGATCTATACATGATAACCTACAAAATTTGTAAAAGCATTGGACATAGAACACTAATATAGGTTTGGGCCTAGGATCACATATCAATTGAGTAACTAGTTAACCATAAGATGCAGTGAGGATCCCATGACCATCTAGTATTTGACTAGTATCAAATAGGGGATAGCCTTTGAGGCCATAGAGGTGATTTATAATATTATCATTGGGCCTTGGATGAGATGGTGGATGTGGAATTCATCTAGCATCCCTATATGGTTATATGTTTTAGCTAGGTGGAGGATGGATTTGTCACCCAATATATACTTACACCATTATATATCATATGTCAATCCAACTTTATAGTGGAGAGGTATAAGAAATATTGGATTCAGTGGTAGTTTAGCCTCCATCAAGATATTTTGGAATGTCCACATTTCTCTTCTCACGTGACCTAGGAGATGAGGTAGTGGATGTTTTATGTTCTGAGAGAAGAGGAAACCATGAATTACTTAACAGTTTAACCATTAGTTTTTGTCATAAACAAGAGTTGTGGTAGATATTAACATTACATATGCCTATGTAACATGGTATAATGTTTTAGGCCCACATAATTGACTCAACCCTAGCCTCAACAACTAGGACAACATCATAAGAGGGTTAGGCATAGATAGGGCCTAATATAGGTACCTCTATAAGGTTAGATATTAGGATAGGTATAGGTAAATGGATAGTTTATAACATAAGTCCCCCTCAGTATTTTTATAGGTTCTCATACAATATATTACACAATAAGTAGTAGAAATCCCTATGTAGCATGTTGTACAACATGCTTTACAACACCTAGTTCCAAAGTTTGCACCTTTAGTGCTATATTAAGGCTCATAAATGAATGATAGCTAGGATGGTAGTGTAGATAGAGGATAAGACCCTCCTCCATATATATATATATATATATATGATAGAAGTATTAGTTATTAGATCTAGGTAGGGTACATATGAGGTATAGACCTTGGGTATGATGAGATTTATATAGAACCAAACCCTTTTATATAGGATATAGTGATAGATTACTATTAGGGTCACAAAGATTACAAGTATTGAGTATGATGTGGTAGGGCTATTGGCTAAGTAAGATATAGCTCAAGGGGAGACCATGACACTATAGAGTATTAATCAAAGTTATGATATAGAGATTATATAATTAATAGGGTAGGTTTCCTAGATGACCAAACTCTAAACATAGATCATGATGTAAGATATAAATCTTGAGAAATCTATAAGCAAGTGAGATAGGGAATATGCAGAGTAAGACAAACCTTGGGTAAATGTTTATAGGCTCTATGTACAATGAGATCAGGAACAATAATTGTTTTTAGACTAGGGTATGGCCAAATCACTAGTGAATGTGATCTAGGCCAAAGATGATGCTTTATGGATGAAGGATGACACCCTAATGCAAAGGATGAGGATCTTTATTATTAGAGCCTATATGAGACAATAGTGAAAGTAGAGGGTAGGGATCCTTATTTTATGAAGTATACACATAGAGCACTAGTTGGAACTCAATATCAAGCCACATGATAGAGTAAAATAGATCAATGGCCCAGCTAACACTACAATAGAGAGTTATGGGACCCCTACCACTATGTCCACTAGTACTAGGCATAGAGCATTATTTTTACCAGAGTCATCCAAAATATGGATAGAGTTAGATTTTATATTTTTGTTGTATCTCTAGATTTTTACCATGTATGAGATGTGCATATTCTCATGATGTATAAAACAATTATTTTGAGATATATATGACATTCATTTCTTTTGTACACATACATTGATATTATTTTATTATACATTATGATCTTTATTTTAACTACTAATATGTTAGATGTAGATTATTTGAGAAGAATATGGATGCTGATGTTTATTTTTTCCCATGATTCTATTGTATTTCAAGCTATGGGATATTGTACTTTTTGGTTTTCTCATGGATGTAACATGCAATATGAATAGATGATATATGATTACTTAGGATATGCACATCTTTAATTAACATAAAGATAACAATTTTTATTTCAAATTTGGTCATGTGATGTGATAATGGTAAATGAAATGACATCTTGATCATGTGTTTAGATAACTTATATTATTCTTGGAGAGATTTTTTTTGGCATAACATTGGTATATAATACTTGAGCACTTGGATTTTAATTTTTTAAATGATAATATGCACCATAAGTATAAATAACCTATGATAACATTGTAAATCAATTTTGTAGGGACTAATTCAAATGCAGATATTTATAACTTAAAATCATGATATAGAACATCAAGACCTAAGTGTAAAACATAATTCCTTTGAAAAAAAGATAGACCAAAAAATAATTTAAATACAAGTGTAAACAACTTAAGGCCAAGATATGAAAAATTGAGACTTAAGTGTAGAAATAAGTTGCATTTAAACACAAATAAATAATAAAACATGTAATGTTTAAACAAACAAGCAAGCAGTCACACAAAAACACAATGAAAGAAGATAAAATCAACTAAGTAATCAAAAAAAATTCATGTGTGACTAATAAGGTATCATGCTTAGAAAATCTAGCCCTAAGTCAAGGGAATGATGGATACTCTAAAGAAGTGATTAGGCTCAATAAAGGGGGAATAGAGGAATAAGGAAGGGGTGGTTGATTTTCCCCCAAATGACCCATGAAAATTGATGTTGCCTACATATTACATAAGGACCTCAATCCAAATGTATTTCTTGAAACATATGGGATAGAATAAAAGTGATGATAAATAAAAAGACAAATGCTTTGTATAGGAAATATAAGGAGGGTTCACAAAAATGTGAGAGCATATAATAATGGCTAAACATAAAATGGTGAGAGCGTAAGGCCATGGGTTACTCAAAAAATGTGAGATTATAAGGAAATGGTAAATAAAAATGGGAATGGAAGTATAAAGAAGAGTGTCCAAGCCAACCTAAAATGCCCCATGGATCTAGGTGTTGCTTACATGGTCTGTGTAGACCTTAAGCTGATGTAGTTCTCCCAAAAATGGTAGGATATAATGAAGGAATAGTAATCACAAGTACAAATGATCAATATTATAAAAAGAGTCCCCCCTCAAAAAGTACCAAGAGTCACTAAAGAACATGATGACAAAATAGCAAAGATTATATGGATTTATGTCTCTCACGGAGATTTGAAGCCAATTTTTATCATTTTTTTCTTTTTAGGGTTTTTGAATTCCTTTCAATGTTTTAAATTCTTTGGAATAAGGAAAATAATGTAATATAAAAAAATATACAAATAATCTCCTAGTAAAGGAAACAAACCTTAGATAGGAGTTCAAATAACAACTAAACTTACATAATGCTAAAAACCCTAGAACCAACAACATAAACTAAGGCAAAGGGAAATACCACACGACAACAAGACATGAATAGGAAGTCACACAATGGGGGAATAATATGGGGAAAAGTTTTTAGAGGATGTCTAAAAGAATTATTTATCATGTAACACATTTATTGACATGACCTAATACACTCATATGAAAATAGGCTATTGATGTTGCACAATTTGGAGTGCCTTTGAAAATATTAGCTAAATCTAAATGTAACACCTATGGGTAATAATGAAGATCATGATAGTAATAGGAATTATGAGGATAATAATGGGTCTAAGGAATGGTAAAAATAAGGGAAAATGGGTGAATGTAAAATGGATAACCCCAAGTAAGGGCTTTCATAAAACAATGGTTTAAATCAGTTAAGCATAAAAATTATTTGAGATGAAAAATGTTAATAGTCTCCTTGAGCTCTTTTCCGGTCTAGTGTATCTATATTGTATGCCCAAGAACCATAATTGGTAATAATAACATATATACCTATTTAATTGGACTCAAATTTACCTTTATTTTTGCATTCAACATTAGTATTCTTCTAATTTTATTTCAAAACTAAATCCCCAACTTTGAACTCTCTAGGAAGAATATGTTTGTTATAGTTGTGGCACAATCTATTTTCAAAGGATCTCAAAAGGTCTAATGCATCTAAAATTTTTATCATCCAAGAGTTTCATATCTTGTAATTTGGTGACTCTATATTCTTTATCATAAATGATATTTTACAAGAAAATACACAAAGAGGAGAAACTCAATCTCTATAGGGGTAATGGATTTGGAACAAAAGACTAAATATTTAGGTGTGGCTCTTGTAGGTATGAGGGTACTGGTATAATAAGCCCACAAGGTAGGGAGTAATTTCAAGTGTTAATCATGGGCAACATCATTGAAAATATTTTTAATAATATTAATAATGGTTTTATTTGATACCTTAACTTGGGCTTTGCCTTGAGGAAAATAAGACATGGACCTTTTATGCTCAATATAGAATTGGAAATAAAGGGCCTTGACATCTTTGTTTTTAATGATCTTTCATTATCAAATATAATGGTGGATAGAATGCCATAATTTCAAATGAGGTGGAAATAAATGAATTTGAAAACTCTGCTTGTTGATTACATAATGTGAGGGGAATGGGTCTCTATCCACTTAGTATAATATTCTATAGCAATGAGGATATGCTTATGGTATGAGAGGAAGTGGGATTTATTTTCCATATGCGATTGGGTCCCCACATTAAAAATGACCAAGGCATAGTGATTGGTTAGAGAGAGAGGGAAGTAGTGTAAATAAATCAAGAATTCCTTTGATAAGTAACACACTTATTGATATATTGGCAAACATTTATCTCCATTTTTAGCCAAAGATACCCTATATAGAGGAGTTTCTTAAAGAGGACCATACCATTGGTGTGGGACCCACAAATTCCTTCATGTACATATTTAAGGGCTAACTTGGATTCTCCTAAAGTTAAACAATGAAGTATTTTTCCATTATATCCTCTATGATAGATGGTATTAACCTGTAGGGTATAATGAGAAGCATTGTGGATGAAGGTTCTAAGTTGGTTTCATGATAGGTTAGTAGGAAGAATTTGATCTTAAAAATAGTTGTGTAGATTTTTATACCAAGGGATATTGGGACCATAAATATCACATACCATCTCAAAATTTGGTTATACATGAGCAGGTTAAACAAGGTTCTGAATGATAAATTGACACTCTTTGGTAATGCTAGCAACTACTATCATGGACCCAATGGTTTTCATTGCATCAACTA